>CM052958.1:6000000-6337899 GCA_028554685.1 Agrotis ipsilon | reverse complement strand
ATATGACTTTTTTTAAACAGTACAAACTTTATATACAACTGAGTCATCTTACTTGTCTTGTGAACAACCAAATTCCACGGAAACCGCGTTAATCGATACTAATGCGGTTATTATTGATACAGAACACTTATTCTCAAGTGTACGTTACATACTTTGTTCATAATTATAAACTAGTGTTCTATATGTATTATTTATATATGGTACTTAGAACAGCACTAGTTACTCTTACTAGTCTGTATCAGAGTGCTAGATATATAAATTGGTCAGAACTGTGCGTTCGATAAATTCCAAGAAATTACGCTTGGCCTTGTGGCAATCGTATAGTGTTTATAATCTTAGTACTTTACAAGTCGCCCAGGTTAGAATGACAATAACATTTTTTTGATATTTATATATAAATATAAAGTTACTCTTCTCTCTCTTCTCTTCTCGTTCTACTACTTACTATTTTCTAATACCTACTTTCTAATATAGGTACATGTTTTTCGTTTCTAACTGTGTGACCACTTATCTGCCCATCTTTACAATTTATTCTGATGCAGTTTTGCCCAGCACAATTTATTACATAAATAGTTATTCCAAAAACCTTGTGTGCATATACCTACTTAAATAATTATTTAATAACTTAAGAGTACGAATATTTGTGATGTCATAACTACGTCGCTCTCGTTTTCGTAGAAAGCAACGGCAACCGCGAGTCCTTCGTTAAATAAAGTAACAATGAAATACGTCATAAAGAAAAACAAATACTTAAGGATTTTTTTACAAAATACAACATAGCATCAACATTAAACGCATTGCCGTTTCGTATAAAATAGACGCATTTCGACAAACGACAAAGGGAATGTCAAAAGACGCTTTGAAGACGCAGCTTAGCAAACGCACAGTCGCAGTGATCTCACCCTTCACCCGTGTGTAAACGCATAGGCGGCTACGCATTGTGATAATAGCGTAGCACTAGTTTCGTAGCAGTGGGATATCCGCATAGGCGGCTACGCATCGTGGTAACAGCGTAGCAGTTTCGTAGCAAAGGATTATTCGCGTAGGCGATAACGCGCCGTAGTAGCATCGTAGCAATTTCGTAGCAGCGCAACGGGATAATCGCGTAGGCAGTTACGCGCCGTAGTAGCAGCGTAGCAGTTTCGTAGCAAAGGATTATCGCGTAGGCGATAACGCGCCGTAGTAGCATCGTAGCAATTTCGTAGCAGCGCTACGGGATAATCGCGTAGGCGGTTACGCGCCGTAGTAGCAGCGTAGCAGTTTCGTAGCAGAGGGATATCCAATCCATCCACAAAGGGTATAAAATGCACCGTAGTACATGCGTAGCAGTTTCAACATAGCAGAGGCCTTGGGATGTCCGCGTAGACAGGTGGTGACGCACCGTAGCAGAAGATTAGTATATTATAGGATATCCACGTAGATTCCATGGTTACGGTAAATACAAGCTGTAGCCTCAGGCGTAGCAGACAAATAACAGTGTTGTAAGTGTAGGTAACCCAACGTAGCAGACGATCAGCCATTCCATTCTGCCACCAAAGCTCAAGTCTGCCGTCTCATAGCCTTGTATGTAGGTGTTTCGTTTTGTAATCACAGCATAACAGTTTTATAAAATTCAATTTTGGCATAGCCAAGCCAGTCTTCCGATTAAGTATTTAATGAATGACAAGAACTATAAACCTATAGTCTCACCTGTAATCATACAAGAATTTATTGCAGACTTCACTCTGTGAACCAAGATATGTTAACATATAATCTCAACAGTTACGTACAGTAGAAATTATTCCCGCAATCCCGACACTGCGAGTGGAGACCAAGTGGAGTAGTTATGTATTGAGGAAACGCGGCCTCCCTTCGACATCGAAATTCAAACTATAACACACGGGTGATCTTAACTCTTCAAATATCTCAAGTCACAAATAATTTCTCGTTGAAGAAACAGTTTTACGTAGGTATCTTAAAAACTGTAACGGAAAAGTCTCCCACGCACGAGATACGTTCTGTTTTAGAATCCCTCATAGGTCGCACAGCTCTCTATTCAGTTCAGTGGTCAGCGTGACCACTCTTTGTGTTATTCATGACGCGTTATATTAGTTCATCGGTATGTCCAGTGGCTAGTACATACATTCTAGTAGGTAGTTGTTTACATTATTGTGCAGTTAATTGGCTCACAGAGTCAGACCATACTCCGTATAAGGCAAGTTGCCGAGAATCTAGTCCCACAAGCCGTCGTGCGGCGCGGCGGCGACCGGCCAACCGCTTTCATCATGCCACGATTACTTATGTCAAGCATTATCCTTTTACAAGTAGGTAGGTATGCACAATGTTGGCATGACGTGCATGTGGATAGTGCAGAGCGACTTGGTAGTAAACTTCGCACACTCCCATAAACTAACATGATCATATACATACTTAAAAAAAAAAAACAAAGATATGACATTCATGACTAGGTATCGGTATGCAAGATAACTCTCTTGCAAAACTGCATTGCGCAGTACTTATTTTATCTAATAATAGGTACGATTTAATTGTGTATTATAATAGGCAGCGTTGGCATATCTTCTTTTTGTTTTACTTTAAAAAGGAAACAAAACCTCATGAACGCATTCCATAGTTCCCGCGGCCTTCCGCCCCGCCCTCGCATTCCATAGAGATAGCTTGAAGATGAACGATAGTTCACTCAAGGATCAAAACTACACAAAAAAATGATTGATATTACCAAAAATATCTCAAAATGGCCCTTTCAAGTTCTTGATTCAAATTAATATCACGTTAGAATACCAGCTCCTACATGCAACTGCTTATTAGATTATAGAAATTAATTAGCAGTATTACTACTAATTAAATTATAAACATCTGTTAAAATACCAATTACCACTAGGAAACAAATAACATTTTTTTAAATTCCGAATTTCTTTGGAGATGCTTCTTTATGAAACAAGACTCCTCTCTGCTAACATACCTACGTGCCTTTTGTAACTAATTTACTATAGTTTACTTCAATTTTAACGGACGCGGACGACACTAACTTAATTTCAGTTTATGTTCAAAAAGTTTTGCAGTTGCTTATACCACAAATTCGGAAAGGAGCGGGACGTGCAGCGGCGCATTTGTTTTGACGCTTCATTACTAAACGTATGGATTTCTCTATTGATGTATTCGTAGCAGCGTAATTTTATCTTCCAGTGGGATAATTTTCGAAATGTAGCGGGTGAAGCCGCTGGCAACAGCTAGTTTGTCATGACCGCTCTGACTGTATACAGATTTTAAAAATATTTTACATTGTTCTTTAAATTTTAATGGTTTATTTATTTCTCTACAGGTAAAAAAAAATCGAAAACTACTACTCTGGAATTAATATTTTGAGTTCCTATTAATCAAGAAGCGCCATCTACCGATCATCCCAAGAACGCAATAACTAACGCAACACTTTTATAACAAAATAATAGATGGCGCTGTAGTAAATTTAAACATAACGATTTTTATTGTATTAAAACAGTGTGTATTTGTCTTTATAATAAAAGTACTCTGTGCTTTTATCCAAGTAATATGATAAATAAAACAAGACATAGGCAGTTCCAACCATTTATTTATGCAACATCCCATACTTCTTCAAATGCTGTACATAATTTAGCACAAGTCAAGGCGGCCGACAATGGATAGTTACTGATTGATATGACATCTTCTGAGTAGTCTACTTCTACTTTACCATGAGCCATGGCACCAATAATCATGACTATTGGTTCATCCTTTGGGACTAACTCTCTACAATTCTTGACAACTGTTGAGCTAAAAGACATTGTCACTTTCCTTACACCAACAGGTAGATGTGATGTAACTGGATTTTTAATAACTTTAAGCAGTTTCATTGGACCATCCGAAGCTCTTATTGCAAATTTGTGTAGTAGTTGAACTGAAAAAATAAAACAATTCTACATCAATAAAGAAGAAATCACCTAATCACATTCAATTTACTGACAACAGCTCTGTCTGTTGGTTGCAAACTTTCCTATTTCAACTATAAATAGGTGGTGTTAGTTTGAACACAGTGAAACATTATTAATATATTACAAACATCTTTATATCAACAACAGAATATTATTTAACAGCTCAATAGGCGCAGTGGATAACCATTGGACTGCTATGCTGAGTATTGCAGGTTTGATTCTTGCATGGAACAAAATATATTTGTATGATCTACAAGTAGTGGTATGGGGTTTGGGCATTTTTGCATGTGAGTTTATATGTTCGTAAAGACACCCACGATTAAGGAGAAATTCCTAGTGTGAGGCAATGTTTTATTTTAAAAAGAAAAAATAGAAAGATTATTTGGAACCAACCCATAAGACCAGCAAATCTCTTAAATGTCCGAGGTATTCTGGTTTGTGGATTTATTTCTATAAGGACATTTTTCTCTGTGTGAATATAAACTTGCAGCAAGCCAGCCCTGTTCAGAGGAGAATCCATCAACATAAGAAGTGATTGATGGGTGATGTCGGGCCTGCAAGAACCAGGGTCTCTGTCATTCTTTCTAAGAATATTTGCATGATCATCACAGTTTAACAGCTCAAAACTATTGCCAGTCTGAAATCAGAACAAATAGTTTTAATAGAATTCACAAAGTTTCTAACCTAATTTTTAAGATAATGGGAAGATAGGAATATACTTTACCTTAACTGTTTCCAGCTGAGCGTTTTCTAAAATTACCACGAGACGTTTTTCTTGCTTTTTTATATGCGAAGTGACTAAATGTCTAGGTATGGGATCAAATTCGAATTCATCGTCTTTTGCTCCCAGTTTTCTTTTCTTTCCCATGATTTAATGACTGTAAAATTTTCAAGGATAAAAAGCAGAAGTTTGTTTTTTGTTCAGATATTTTTTACTACTTAGCTTTTGTGTTAAAACAACAGTAATTTATTAATAAGAACAAAAGCACAACATCAACACCAATACACGTGTTTTTGCCATTGGTTTTTGCATATTTTTGACATTCTTACAGTGTTACCAACTCTCAGAAATATTTATCCCTAAAACCTAGGTCAAAAACCCCTAAAATAGCCGTAATTACTTGGAAAACCAAAAAAAAAAAGAAACTTAAAAAATAAGAACTCATGAGCGGTTTGAAAGTTATGCATTGCAGCTCTAGGGAGAATCGCTTTGAAATGAAAGCTGCCTAATTAAACAAAATATGTTCTTTATTTTACTTTCCTCGTATTCGTAATGAAAAGCAGTGTTTACCTCGAGTAAATTACTTATTTAGTCCCTCGAAATCTATGCGCCCTCACTACTTTACGGGCGCCAATCCCTGCCTCGGAAACGAAATAAGGAACTTTCATCCCTTAGATAACAATGGATATGTGTTCAACCTTTTTACTGTCTAGATTGTGCCAGAGCTCATGCTTTTTAAGAACTTTGTTGCTTCAATGAAACAAATTATATCCCTAAAAAACCTCCAAAATAAAAAACCTCTAGAAAAATTCCGACCCACAGCGTTGATTTGACTTTAGTGCACAACTGCACACTTTCGTGTTTGTAGCAGGGTTGCCAATGCTGTTAGCATAATAAATTAGCAATATTAAAAAAACATAATATTATGCTAATTTTGTATTCAGTGGTATTATTCAAGGCCAAAAAAGGCTTTGTCATTCGGAGAGATATTAATTCTTTGATTTTGAAGATATTTGATCAATCGAAACCAAGTCTTCTGTATAATTAAATCGAGGCACACAGCCGTTGTTGTATTTTAATTATAAATTCCTAATTTGTTTTCCAAATCCAATATTCCTCATCCACTATTTTTAAATGATTTCGATGGAGCTCTTGATCAAATTATGAATGGAATAAAATGTTTATTTGTTTTAAAGAAGGTCGTGGTTAAAAGGACTTATAGGGTTCTTTAAAAATTACCCGAAATACCCATAATATCCCGTAGAAAGAGCAACTACAAACTGGACTGGGAACACAGACTTTGTAAAGAGTACACCGAGTACACTATCCCGACCCAACAGTAGCTTGAACTTAAAAACCGTACCTTTACAGAAAGCCAACCGTACTTTTTTGGGAAATCATACTGGCAACCCTGATTATTTTGTCAGTGTCAGTGTCACCTTCAGTCGACAGCACGGTGTCCCCTCGCCCCTTCCCTTTGTTATCGAAGTACAATACTGATTGCAAAAATACTATAACATTCTTTCTAACTCTTGAACTAGTTTCTAAAAATAAAGACGCTCTCGTGCTTCTTCATGGCTAACGATAGAGAAGTTTTACGGGAAATATGGGACGGAAAGTTGCCAATTTGTTTCCAATTAGCTCAAGAAGAAATAATGGAAATACAGCAACCTGATCCATTCTATGTGATGGTCCCTAGACTAAGCTATTTCCCTCTTGTAACTGATAAGGTTGGTTGACTATTTTACCAAAAAAAAACCTTGTGTTCAGAAAATTAGCCTCTAGTAATCAATTGTCATTCTTATGAATTACATATGTAATGTTTTTAGATGAAAAGGCACTTTTTGCGCTACATATCTCAAGAAAATGCTGACAGTGAAATGTGGTTGGACTATAATGGACAGCCACTCAAATGGCACTATCCAATAGGCTTCCTCTATGATCTATTTTGTGGCAATGACCCTCAGCAACCATGGCATCTGACGGTACACTTCACCAAGTTCCCTGAAGACATCCTTCTCCACTGTAATAACAAGTAATATCAGTCACCCTAATTGTTATAGAACAAGTTTATTATTCTTTATGTTTCAGACTTGATGGACTTGTGTTTTTTTTTCAGAGATGTAGTGGAAGCTCATTTTATGTCAACTGTGAAAGAAGCTGATGTTCTTAAACATAGAGGACAAGTGATGTCCACCATGCAGAAAAAAGATCACAATCAGTTATGGCTTGGTTTACAAAATGGTAAAAGTTACTCAGATTTAAATCTAAGGGTGATGTAGCTCAAAAGCATTTAAAGTATTTTCTAAATGCACCTTCTTCTTTTTTTTTTTCAGACAAATTTGATCAGTTCTGGGCTATTAATAGGAGACTGATGGAGTCTCATGGAGAGAATGAAGGTTTTAAACACATTCCAATAAAGTTATACTCAGACGATGGCACTTGTAGTCAACGCCTAGTCAGTCCTAAGAATAATGATGGCAGTAGAAAGATTTTACAACAGATGGTGGCTGAATTGTACCCTGATAAACAAGGTTGGTAGAATTATCAATTTACATCCATAAATTAATTCCTTTAAAATTCTTATCATGTGAGTACCATACAGGTTACCTTACGTGTTATTTCTTTCTTCTAAATTTAATTAGTTGGTCTTTATTATTTCCAGTACAACTCCGAACACATGGTGTAGTAATTCCTTCGGACACCCCGCTGCAATGGCTTTCTGAACATTTGAGTTATCCAGACAACTTTCTGCATTTGTGTGTATTCTAAAACTTTAAATTGCTTAATGTTGGTGTAATTTAAGGCATAGTGTGATTCCATTTAAACAATGCAATTTCAATCATAGACAATAAGTGTATTAATCAATTGTTTAATTGTAAAAGTCACTTTTAAGTGTATTAAAAAAAGAACAGAATTTACACAGAGAAAACATTCCCTCCCTATTAATATTACTTGCAATCAAAGTTTAGCTAAGTTGAGGTAATGTTTACAGATCATCATTAGTATGCACTCATAACAAATTTTTTAACAATAAATAAATAAATACATGATTGTAGCCAAATAGAAAGTTCGGAGGCAGAATATCCAATTCTCTATATCCTAAATATCGATGTTTTCGAATAATTTACCTCATTCCACATTGGACATTTTGACAACACTAGATAGTTTGAGAATTGGACATTCTGTACATTGCACTAAATAGAACATTTTATCAATTATCATTACCATGCATAAAAATTGATAGTTGAACAAATAAAATGCACATTAAAATGCTGCAAATTTTTTAGATTTATTATATAACTAGCTTGTGCCCGCGGTTTCACCCGCGTCGTGTTACACGTATGTTACTCTCAGATAATGTAGCTTTCTAAATTTTTTTTTTTCTTAATGTTGCAACTTTTCTGTGTAATAGGTACTTATAAGTTTTATTTTTATTTTTTGTCTTTTTTGAATGTATGTATGTGCATGTTCTGTGTCAAATAAAATATTTTTTCTTTTCTTTTCTTTCTTTCTAATGGTGAAAGAACTTTTAAAATCGGTCCAATACTATTTGATTATTCCATTACAAACAAACAAAAATACAAAGTTTTCTTCTTTATAATATTAGTGTAAACGAATAAGGATTTTTCTATGGAAAAAAAGACGTAGGTACGTAATAAATGGATTGGCGAATTCGACCGTATGGAGATGGTACCTTGGTGGGTAGAAGAGGAGGATGTACATAATCCAGAGGTCGCAGAATCAAATCCTGCTCATGGTTCAAATTTTTCTTTCCATAGAACATAGAAAATCTTTGATGTTCGCACGCAAGGTGCGTATAATATTTATAAAACGACTATTTTGTACAAACAAGGTTTAAAGCTACATAAATATAAGTATTCCAACTAATAATATTTATCAGTTGAAAATATCACAAGGGTACCCTTAAAACTAGAGATTGTTTACAACTCTATTTTCTGTTTATTTTTTTGAATGATGTAAGGAATGTGTCTTGTAAAACGCTTGCATCCGTTGTTAGCAAATATAGGCTGGTCTTCACTAGGCCCATATGTTATAACAGACAAAGCTTCCCTGTAAAAGATGTGAATTATATTTAAACAATGTACAATGTTATAATTAATTCCATATTGTTTATTTGATTTAAAGTGTTAATTAATATAATTTTGTATTCCTAAACTATTTAAATAGATGCTACTATTTACTGATGTAGTTTTTTTTTTAGAAACATACAAATTGTTTCAGTAAACAAAAGATTTTATTTTCATATTGAAATGAAATGAATGTTGAAAATATTTTATTTCAACACAAATTGAATAACAGGATATGTAAATAAGGTTGAATTTGATCTGTTCGGACCGCAATCTTAGCGGTGTAAATGAAATGAAATGTGAAAATAATGCCATACCATCAGCCCGAGTTCTAGGCGAGAATTTATTACATACTAGCTTTTGCCCGCGATTTCGTACGCGCATAACGTTTTTTATCGTTCCTGTAGGAATTTCGGGATAAAAACTATCCTATGTCCATTCTCGGCTCTCAAACTATCTTTATACCAAATTTCATCCAAATCGGTTCAGTGGTTTAAGCGTGAAAAAGAGACAGAGTTACTTTCGCATTTATAATATTAGTAGGGATTTTAATGTGCATGCAGGTTGTAATAGATTAATACAATGGTCTCTGAAAATTAGAGTAGGTACTTACGCCATCATTTCCTTGGTAGGATGATATATAGCATGAGCACGAAAATCAGCCAGTGCACACATTTCTACATGTTGCTGTTCCAATGGTAAAAATGGCACATAGTGGTCTATTAAATGACTTGCTATTGCAGCTGCCTTTTCAAACCCTCCTGAAAGATGAAATTATTTAAATTTTATGTTGGCCTTTTTTGTATGCAAGTCGTTTAGGAGGCTTAATAATTAAGGGGTTAAAGAGATCAATATTATTGAAAACTACAGGTGTTATATGGATTGAAAGTTTTTTTCTGATTCCAAATATAACTAAGACTTGACTCCATCAATAAATAGTCCTCCACCCCTCTACTTGATTATTAATTAATAACCAAGGCTTAAATACACATTAACACTTATGTTAACACATTATTACAGCACTCTATTTATTTTATAATTCTTTCATTTAATTAAGACCCATTAAACACAATACATAATAAAATAAGTATAAAAATAATGCCAACTAGTTTCAACACTTTCGACCAATCAAATGAATTGAATCTAGTTTTAAGTAGTGTTTCGCATTCACGCGTGGAACACAACGCACCATCGATCTGGGCATGGTTCATGGTCGGACAGCCTGTCGCCCATTACTCGCCGCCCACATGCCCGCGCCTACTATGACCGGGGATCGTCTGCCGACATCCGTCGCCATGGGCGTCTACCACTGCGGCTGGGGCGGAGGGGTCCTCTCCCTCACGCGGCCCGGTAATACGGACCATAGTGACTATTTGAAGAGTGAGTGTTAGAGTTTCATAGTTCAAATTGGAAACAAAAGTTAATGTTATAAAAGAAACCTTGGAAATATGCTGTCCTCCTTATGATTGGCTCAAAATCATGAAATTCAACATCATTCCTCTTCACACCTTGACCATACAGCTCTAACAGTTTTGTTGCTATTTCTTGACCTCCAATATTTGATATGAATATAAATATACTATCTCTACAACGAAAAAAAAAACATGGGTAGTTGAAATACACATAAAATTACAACAGAAGCAGCAAAATATACAAAAAAAAAGAACTGGTACAAGAAAAATTATCTTACATACAAAATTTATAATGGATTAGTACCTTTACAGGCTATACTAAAAAAAAAAATGGATTTGTCAGATAGAACATAAAAAAATGATTATTTGAATTTTTGCTATTGTTAGGTACACTAAGCGCGCAAGTTGAATGCAGAGCTTAGGAATGCAGTAGTGCTGTTGACAAGGATGGCAAAGTACTACACTGCAGGCGCGTGAGGTGGGGCGTGCGGGTAGCGGGGGGCTCTTCACCTCAGACCCTGACTGCATTCAACTCGCCCGCTATCTGTAGATACTTTAACCAAAATTGAAAATTGTTATACTATCAATATCATTTTAGAGACATTATGACATCACACACGGCCCCCACTCCCACCCAAGTTTTGATGATTTTAATACTCAACTGATGGACTATACAAACACAGTTACAACTAATTATGCATTAAACTAATTTATTGTTTTAATGGATGACTTTTTGTGTGAAAACTATAAAACTCACCTATAGTCAATGCCATCTACTGCATGATGATGATCAAGCATTGGTTTGATGGTATCTAACACTGACGGGCACATATCATGTATCTCATCGAAAATTATGAGTGATCTAGGACATTTTTTTACAATATTATTTAAAGTTGCCACTAAATCTTCCTGAAAAGTTATTTAAATTGAATATTAAGATTACTTACACCAAAATTATTATAATATGAATAGGGAGTTTTATGATTTAAAAAAATCTAGTATCTTGAGTTAATTTAAACTCTCAATGTTACAATTAAGTGGGTTTTGTTGATCAAGGAGTACTATTAAGTATTCTGTGATCAAGGTCATTCATCAACAGTAGTTTTATTAATATAATGTTAACTCACTCACTTTTTTCTGCTGCAAGTTAGAGCAGTCGAAATCTTTCTTCCCCATATACAGTTTCACATATTTGCTGTGCATACCTTTAGAATAAAGTGCTTCAGCTATCATAGTAGCTGCATAGTTTTTACCAACACCTGGCCAACCATGGAGGCTTATAACTAAAGCCTTCTTGTTTTTTTTGTTTTCATCATGAACAGCCTCTTTGTGTGCATGCATAATGTTAACTAATTCATCAACCAATGGCTGCCCAAACATTCTTTGTGATAAAGATAGTTTCAACTCTGTAATAAAAATTGTACAAAATTAGTTTTACCTTTGAGAATTTTATCATACCTAAGAGAACATAATGAAATCAAGAACTTCTAATTACTGCATTGAATACCTATATTTTGAATATGATTTCACTCACTATTTACATCGAAAGGTACATGCTGATCATTACAACATTCCACATACCGACAATATGTGTTATCTTTTATCGTATTCCATTTGTACCAGCCCGCCGCAGCAGCGGCAGAACCAAGTAAGGACAATGTAATGAATTCCGTCAAGGTACATTGAAATGTCGCAAATATAAAAAGTAAAATGATGAAGTAATTTCTAAATATCATTTTGAAGCAGTTTTTGGCAGGCGGGAATATTATGATAAACCTAACAAAACACGTTATTTTATATCGTTATACAGAGTAGTCCAGCTTCTATGATTTTCTATAATTCATTTTAGAGCAATTAATACGAGTGTTATAAATGGTTTTTAATTGACACTTCAATGCAAGTTTTTTTTTTTTGAAACAGAATAGCAGACAAACCGCAGAAAAATTATTTCAATGAGAAAAACTTGCAGATAAATTAAATATGACAGGTGACAGAGTGACAGCCAGCGCTAGCTGCTGTCAGACTGTGCCACAGATTAACTATTTTAGACGGTTGCTGTGGTTGCTGTTGCGATAAAAAAACGACTCAATAAATGAGTTGTTGCATTTTATACAACGACGATATAGTAATATATAGTCGTTGATTTTATAATAACAAAATGAAACTGCCGTATCAATTGCCACAGAAATTTTTCATCATGAATGGCGAATATTTTGTTATGAAAAGATAGTTTATCTTATTCCGATATTGTAAATTCGCTTGATTTTTGTAAATCTTGCTGTACGTCCCGCCAAGGTCATACACGATGCACGATGCAAAATACCGTGAATAGGCTTGACGTACGTCATAATAATAATTGACGTACGTCAAGCCCTTGTCAAGCCTATTCACGGTGCCAGGGCTGCGTTTAAGTCAACCATCCAGATAAAAATTAAATTATGGAGAGTTCGCTGAACGGAGTCATAGGTTTAACTCTCAAATTCAATTGACAGCTCAGCTTGTTATTAATTATTCTCATTTTTTTCAAATCTTATTTACTTGTCACCAAGGAGAAGATATAGGGAGCGCGTTCTTCCTACTAGAAAAACGAGCCCAAATCGGTGACCTTGGAATGAATGAAAGGCACACAGCTCTGCATTCTGTTTCTTTCTAATAGAGTGTCCATGATACAATACTTTGAGGATAATATTATAATATAGTGTTACAGAAAGTACCTACTTAAAGTTTTACGAAATGCGTATTTTTTTCTTTAAATATGGGCAGACAATTTAAACTTCGCTTATTATTGACCGATTTCAAAAAAAGGAAGTATTTAGCAACAATTCGTAGACCTATCCATAGATACGCACAAGTATGGGTTTGACTCACAGGTTTGATTTAAAAAATGATTTTCCGTTTTGAATACCTACTTACTAGCAAAATCCTCCCCTAAACTCAGTTGTTTTTAAAGTGAATGCTCCAACTAGCCCGCGAAATTTAAATTTTATTCGTTTTTTGCAATTTCATTTATTTATTTGCTCTCATGCACATCATACACTTGACATTGCTGTCGGTTCCAGTACATGAACCCTGTCAGGGCACTGCAAAGCTCGGCGCTGGTTTGCCATTGAGTTTTCACAACAATTAAATTAACGTTAGAACTGAGTCAATCTTATAACAAATAACTACTAAAGTCGATTTAAATAATAACAATGATAAGGATTATTGAACAATAATAATTTGAATAGAATAACAATTTAAAACGAATCATGTTATGTCAGTTTAAGTTAATAGTATTACATTTGCATTTGTCATTTCATTAGTCAATAGTTTCAATTATAATATATGTCATTTTACAATACAAATAAAAATAAAAACTAGAATGTCACTATAATAAACAATATATAAATAGTCGTTATGTCTTGCGAACATTTAAACAGACCGGATCTACTAAATTTTACTGGAAAGAACACAAGTATATCAAGTAAAACTTGACTACCTACATCTATAATGTTTTGTCCGTCATGAACTGATCTACAGTGTAATAACATTTCTCTATTAAAATTAATAATTTATATTCTTATCATCTTTTATGTGGTTTGGTAATTTATTGTAGATGGTAGCAAATCTATAGTTAGGGCTATTTTTCATTATTTTTAATTTTGGTGCCGGTGTAATCAACTTATTTTTATTTCTTCGGGTATAGTTTTGGTTTGCTTCTATGTTTGATCGAAAATAATGCCTGTTTTTTTGTACGAACGTAGCTGCTTGTAATATGTATAGTGAGGG
Source organism: Agrotis ipsilon (assembly GCA_028554685.1). NCBI lineage: Eukaryota > Metazoa > Arthropoda > Insecta > Lepidoptera > Noctuidae > Agrotis > Agrotis ipsilon. The sequence goes on along the minus strand of CM052958.1, from coordinate 6,323,963 downwards.
TAACGTAATTATTTTATTTTTAATGAAATGTGGTTTGCAACTTTCCCATGGCTTAATGTTCATAAGGATACGTATACATTTCTTTTGCATGATGAATATGTCGTTAAAGTTGGTACTTTCGCCCCACAATATTATGCCATAGTTAAACCATGCATAAGCATAAGCATAGTACGCCGAGAGCGCAGTTTCATAATTTGTGTTGATTTTTAGTTTCCAGGCCTGTGAAAGAAAAGAGATTTATTGTGACACACACAAGACAAAATAAACAAAATTACACGAAAATAAACAACATAGAAAAACAAAAATCAATAGAAGAAAAACAAAGGTAAAATAAAAAAAAAAAACATAAACAATTTAGTCCTGTGCGAGGCCAAAAGGCTCCTACCTCAGCATGTGCTGTGACAATTAACTGTCACAGCGCTGGTTTTCTGGTAGGGCCCAAAGTGAAGTCACGGTCACTGTGCTAGGTTGTATGTTGATTAAAATATTATTCGCGGCTGTAAGACGTATGTAGTTACAGAATTATAATCAACAAAATCATCAATACAAGCCTCCAAGTTCATAAAGCTCGAGGAATGATTTTTTCTGTGTTTTTTTGTTCCCAGGCCTAAAGGAAAAACCCTGTATTGAAACACCCTGTATGTATATATTAAAAAAATAATTAAAATCAACTGTCACAGTATCTAAACCTAAAACGAAACAACCTAGCACATCTAAAGTACGATTATTAATTGTAGTCAGTAAAATGACAGTAAAATGACATTTGTTCTCTATAGAAATGTACAAAATTTCCTTGTAGCAGTGACAGTTGCACTTGTCATTTTACTGACTACAATTAAAAATCGTACTTTAACTTAGATTATAATAATATACCTAAAATTACGTTTTCTTTAAAGAGGATTAATCTCGGAAACCAGTTTATATTGGTCACCCTACACACGTCACCAATGATTTGAATTTGACAACACCATAATGTTGCCATCTTAAACGTCAAATACACCTCCTAGTTTTTCGGGAAACATCATTGGATTTTTGTGTTCTTTTTTTTAGATTACTTAAAAATATGAGTAATTAAAATATACTACAGAATATAAAAACTATCACAAGCTGTAAAAAATGTAATAGAATTGTACTAATATGCATTTAAAAAAAACTTTAACCCAAAAAGTTTCAGAATATTGGTAAAGTTTTTTATTTTGTGTAAACATTTATCAATGCCAGAAAGAGAAAAAACTCCTAGCTGTGTGCCTCTCTTGCTTAAAAACTAAGGCACGGTTTTAATGTTAGAAGTACTCACTCCTTAAACTCCTTGCTTGTCACACACAAATAAAGTTCACGGAGGTGATAAAATAAGTACTTGTTACAAATATTTGTTTCTAGAGAGCGAACTGAGTAAACAGCTCCATGTCAAAGTCAATCTGACAGCCATCTGACAGCAGGATAAAATTTAGCGAGCTAAAAAGGTCGCTAAGATTTATCCTAGTAGGCGAAAACTTATACCAGCGAACGACCGTGAACGGGGCATACAAAATTTTAGTCTGTTTAATTTTTCACCTCTCGGTGTACTTGAACGGGGTGTTTAACGTTTAGTCCGTATAAATTTTAAACTGGATGGTTGACTTAAACGCACCCCAGCTACAGACTTTCGAAAGAAAAGTTGTGTTGTCAGTTCCTTTTTTAAGATTTTTTTGACGATCGCAACCCTGCCCATCACTGTCAACGTCAGTGGTCGGTGGTCAAATGTCAATTGCATCAATGTCACTTGATGTCAATAATTATTGTTTTGTAATAAATCTATTCATAATTCATAATGATTTCAGCAACAATACTACGTGTTGTTTGACTGGAACGTTGTAGATTTTAGTAATTGATCCGAGACTGCAAGTTCAGTGGGCCTTCATAAGGAACAATCTCATTTAAAAAAAATAATAATATACCTAAAAGAAGGGAAGCGCACTCAAGCATATTTTATGAAAAATTATAAAATAACAGGATGACCACTAAATATAAGGTAGAGTCTGGAGTGCAACTCCTAGCAAGGTTGATTAAGAAGCCAATCATAGATAACTTCTACTCAAGTTTATTTCAGCCTGGGTTAAAAAATGATGATATTGTTGAAATATTTGGTGATAATAGTTCTGCTCTACTGATTGACTTGATATGCGAAGCATTATTTTCAAACAGGTCTAATGAGGAACCATTAGGTGTCCTAGTAGTTAACACAGTTGGAAAACTGAACTACAAAGAACTCTTAGATGTACTGAAAAGAAAGATATCATCAGAGAATACAAATATTGAATTTGATATAGACACAATTCTTCTTAAGACACTCAAGAATTTGTTTATACTAGATGTTTATGATGCAACACAATTCTATACAACTATTCATAACTTGGACAACATATTAGCATGTCATCAAAATATTTCATTGTTAATTTTTGATACTTTAACTGCTTTCTATGGTCAGAACAGGGATTTAAAATAACAAAGATGGATGTATATATCAAAAATTTACTTAAAATTATACAAAAAGTTTCTAAAGAATATAAAGTAATATTAATATTTACAAGACCAGGATATTTCAGTTCAAGCAAAGATTCAGGTAATATTGGTGAAGTACACTCTACAATCACAGAATGTGTTAATTTTAAAGTACATATAAGTGATAATAATAATAGCACTGGGTCTTATCAAGTAATTGTGAAAACAACTGATGTATATTATAAGAAGTCTATGACTCTACAAAACAATGAAATAAATTGGCAGTGAATATAAAATGCTTGTTTTATTTTTATTCAATTTTACAAACATATTTAAAAAGTTTAGAAGATTTATTTAGATTTAAAAAATGAAATATCTACCTATATTATTGCTCAGTGTTTCTTTGACAAAACAATACACATAATTAGGTATATTGTTTTTATGCATTATCTCTATTTGATTGTGCATCAATATTAAATTTGGTTTGGTATTATGTTGCTTTGTTTTGCTCTTGCATATCTCTAAATATGAACATTTTAGGAATGTTAAAATAGTTTTGATAAAAAGACTACTCATTGACTTATATAAATACTTGCGAAGTGTCTAGTATAAAGCTAATTCAAACCTTGAAAATATCTATGATGGAGATCTTATTAAAGGAGATTGCCCAACTGCGGTCCAAATGCTGCCCAGGAATGGTAGTACGTGCGCTGGGTTGCTGCCACTAATGTCTGTCTACATGCGAAATATTTTAAAAATCTACCCTGGGGTTTCTGATTTATTTCGATTTTTATATGGATGACTTCATTTTTGTCCCCATGATTTTTTTATCGTATTTTACACCTGTCTAAGTGCTGCCCAGGAATGGGAGTACATGCACTGGGTTGCTGCCACTAATGTCTGTCTATATGCGTAACATATTAAAAATATACCCAGGGGTTCCTGATTTATTTAGATTTTTATGTGGATGACTTCATTTTTGTCTCCATTATTTTTGTTATCGTATTTAACACCTGTCCAAATACTGCCCAGGAATAGGAATACGCGTGCTGTGTTCCTGGCTCTAATGTCTGGCTATGTACGAAATATTTTTAAAATCTCCTCAGTGGTTCCTGATCGACAGACATTTCTTTTTTTTTTTGTTTTTTATCTTGGCAAAATCATCAAATGAGTCCTCCCACCCCGGGCAGGGCGGAAGGGACTGTCAGACTTGTACTGACTAAAATCCACGGTGTCCTTCAATAGCCTCTTATGTTCTGGGGTCACGGTGATGGAATGAGTCCCGCGACCCCGGCAGGCTTTGGCCCTCTGTGAGGGGGCCCCGTCATTATGCTGACGCTCTTTGAAGCGCGCGTGGAACACGACGCGCCGTCGACCCGGGCATGGTCCATGGTCGGACGGCGAGTTGCCCTTTACTCGGCGCCCGCATGCCCGCGCCTACGGTGGCCGGAGATCGTCCTGGGGCATCCGACGCCGTGGGTGTCCACCACCGAGGGTAGTGCGGAGGGGGTACATTGTTCTCTCTCTCGCGTGGCGCGCCTCCTCCTTCGCGAGCATGACTGCTTCCCCGGGCGATCTTCGCAGTGTGATAACCAGGTTTTCCTCCTTCCTCATTACACACAGGTACCTCCCGAAACATCCGTGTCCGGTGAGGACCTGCGTCACGCGGAAGATTAGGACGCCGTGACGCCTATCCAGCCACTCGTCAAAGAGGGGTCTTACCGCCGCTATTACGGCGTGCCCGTGATCGACAGACATAGTGCCAGGGCAGCATTTGGACAGGTGTAAGTACGATAAAAACATCATGGAGACAAAAATGAAGTCATTCACATAAAAACTTGAATAAATCAGGAAACCCTGGGTAGATTTTTAAAATATTTGGCATTTAGACAGACATTAGTGGCAGGAACCCAGTGCAAGTACTACCATTCCTGGGCAGCATTTGGACAGGTGTAAAGCACGATAAAAAAAATCATGCAGATAAAAATGAAGTCATCCAAATAAAAATCTAAATAAATCAGGAACCCCTGGGTAGATTTTTAAAATATTTCGTACATAGACAGACATTAGTGCCAGGAACCCATCGCACGTACTCCCATTCCTGGGCAGCATTTGGACCAACTCCCATACAAAAATGGGCAATGTCCTTTCAAGAATTTTTCTTATCTTAAGAAGAAAAAAAATAAAGTGTATAATACTGTAAGAGATCATAAGAAGAGATTCAGAAAATACTATAAAAAGATTCTTACTCAGTAGTAGTATTAAACTAATCACATTAGTAAATAAACTACGTATAAAAAGGCAGCAAGACCATGACTGAAATAATCAAGATTTTCCCATTTACTTATAGTATGGAAGTATGAATAACCTGATTCTTGCACAGAAAATGATGCTTCAAACATTACACCTAAATAAGCAAGGTGAATAATTGTAATGATAGAAAATATGCTGTTTGTAAGTAACGCAAGCATACTGTTCTTCTTAAACTTGTGATCACATTGTTTACCGCAAGGGTTTGCTAAACAGCAAACTTCCAGGGTTGAAGCTACTTTACAACGTAGATTGTACTCAACATAAGAGAATGTCCCTATACTGAGAAGAACTGCCGAAAATTGGAAATTCCATCCATGTAGCAATGATGACACGGCATATGTAATAAATATGGCTGTAAATTGGCCATATGGTTGGCAAGTCTTAAAAACATAGTTCTTCAACCACTGATGCATGGGAATGTTCCAATAAATCACCACTTGCACTAAGGATCTTGGCAATTCAATGAAAAATGGTTTAGTGACATGAACCTCAGAGTGACAATCGTTTGTAAGTCCAAACCCTGCACTTATCATAGATACAATAGACATGCTTGATACAAAATAGTGTGACATTCTAAATGCTTGTGCATCTCTAAATGCTATCAACCATTTAGGCATTTCATCATCAATATACCATGGCACAATACAATTAGATAAAACCAAAAATACCATAGAAAAAAAGAGATTAATTACAATTATTTTAATCCATCTTTTAGACAAAAACTTCACTTCAAGGTATTGATTGTAATTGTGAAATGATATCCATGGGCCTAAAATACAATTAGCTGGACAAAGTATGTACCCCCCAAATTCAAGTGGATTAAGCATTTTTTTGAACAAATCTCTGTCTAGTTCTATAGCTACAGATATTATTTTCATAGCTGCTATCATCTGGATGCCTCTTATTTGTTGCCACATTTTTGGATTAAGTACATAAAGTTCGCATAATAACAAAAATGTAATAACTGAGAGAGACATTAACAGTCCCCTCCATTTCTTTGTAACAAATGATACTAATAAAAGAAAAATGTAGGCACCGGTTGTTAATCCTACAGTCCAAATGAAAGGAGTTCCAATATTATAATACAAAAGTAAACTTCCAATGACTAAACTTAAACTATGGCGAACATTATGCGGCAGCGGTACAAACTGTATGATGAGACGCAGAGTAATATTAGCGATAATTAAATCCTTGGCAAATCGGAGTCCTTCATAGAGAGTAGGTTCACCACATAATGATATGTAGGTCCAAGCAGTTTCAGAGTAATCCTCTTCTTCATCCATGTTTTAGCACCGATAGTAAACCGGTTTCTTAGTTGCGTGCTCGTTATCTCTGTGATCTGTGCTATTTTCGCATAGTATTAATTTTAAAATTATGTCTGATCTATTTTTATTGTTTGATGACTAAAAAACAACTGAACTTATGTAAACCAGAGACGGAGATTCCAAACAATTCCGATACATTTTGATAAATGCAATAAATCCGCATTCGAATTCATTCGATTTCTCCTCCAATGTCAACTACTATGACGTCAAACTTCAATTGACTTTTTTAATGAATCTGGCATGGCTTCAAGGCCATTATGCCAAGCGTCAGTGTCTTTGCTCTTTATTATATTTTTAAGTTGGCAACTTCATAGATAGCATAGCATAGACGCATAGACTGCATTGATTGGAAGCTGTGGTTGGGATGTTTCATTTCAGTAAATTAATAATTAGTTTACTTTACTGTTATAAGTAGAAAATAGAAAATCTCGTCATCAGTGTTCAGAGGGACAAATGTGATATTCTCAGTTATACCTACCCTGTGAAAACTATAGCATCGTCCATTGAATTACTGTGTTCTGTCACTGACATTACGTTTTCTCATAACGCAAAGTTAACGTGTGTTTGGTTTATATCCCAATTTGATATGTACATTCAGTGATCATTTTAAAAGATGGCTAGTCCATCACCCCAGAATAGCCCAATGCCGCCGCCACAAGCGCCGAGCCCAATGGGGCCACCAACTCAGAGTCCGGCTCCGCCGCAGTCTCCGCACAGCCCTTACAACCAGCAACATGTTAATGGACCGCCGCCGTCACATCCTCCTGGCGGTGGCCAGCCTCCAATGCCCAATCACATGTCGCCGTCAGGTCCAGCACATCCTATCGCGGCCAACTCTAACGGCCCGCCTGGTGTGCCTCAACAACATCCCGGCATGCCGTCGAGTGGTCATCAGATGCCTCCACACATGGTAGGCCCACACATGCCTGGACCACCAGGTCATCCAATAGGCCCTGGAGGTGCTCATCCACCTGGACCCAATGGTCACCCTGGTGCACCGCAACATCCTAATATACCTGGCCAAGGTCCACCTCATGGATACATGCAGCATCAAATTGGACACATGCCTCCTGGACAGGTGATCAATTATTTACTTTATTCTGTTGGTTTGGTAGTAAATGGTCTAGTTCAATTTGTGTTGAAAGCTCAAACAATGACCAAAATTAGGCTTCTGTTTCACCCAAATAATGCACCAGTATTAGATACGTAACTTTAATGCACTAGTACTTAGTGTATGTTAAACTCATGGACACAAAATATGTATGTCTTCATTAAGAACAAATTAAATGTTACTATTTAATAGAACATCGGAATAATGACTGTAATATACATGCTGTAACATCTTGTAATGTTGAAGTACAAACTAAATTTAAAATTATAAAAATAATCTGAATGGATTTTTTTGTCTGATGGTTGAATAGTGGACTGTAGATACTTCTAGCCAATAGTAATACTTCCTTCATCATAGTTGAAAATTCATTTGTCAGCGGTTGAATATCTTTGGCCCCGGGGAACAGATAATGGTCAGCCTTCATATAGAATGTGTATACTATGGGAGTGTTTAATTTCTTTTTTACCCAATCAGCTACATTACCAGTGAAATTATCTGTAAAATCAATGCAATTATTGCACAATTCTATGGAGTCATGTTTAATCAGAATTCTATCAAATAAATATTAAAGACTCACATAAATATTCAGCAGTAGTACCAAAAAAAAAGGTTTTATTATGCTCCTCTCTAAATCTGTCATGCACAGATGTTATTATGTCCAGCTGAAAATATGAGCAGAAGTTTGCCTTATGATGAATAATTATGTGCATTGTACTTAAAAAGTTAGTCGGTGATTGTTTTTCATTTTTGCCACTGACTTGAAAGAACATTTATATGCTTTGTTTAATGTTTTTTTTTTTAACACTTTTAAACTCAAATATTTAATCCCATATTCTTACAAGAATTTTGTAATTTGTAGTACTCGTAATAACATTATCCAAGTATCATCATAAGCAAAAGGGCTCATAAAATGAATTTTAAAAGTATACTGTCTCAAACAAAACAAGAATCATCAAGGTCCATGCATGTCGAAAGTTATGAGGTATCAAATATATAAAAAGAAAAACAAAGTCAATTTGTGCTTACCAATACAGGATGATTGTTGCAATATTCAAGATTATATCCATATGGTATTGTTACAAGGTATTCAAAACTTCTCACATTGATGAATGCCAACATTTGAAGAGCAATGCTGTCTAAAAACTCAGCCAAACCTTCAGTTTCTTTCTCAGAAATAGATTTTGAACCAGAGTACACTGGATCACATTCATCATTTCTTACTAAGAGTAAAAAAAAATATAATTAACACCTTTGCCATTCCTCTTATAGTAACTCCATACGCCACTTTGTAGGTACTCTAATATATTATATTTTCTTTAATGACTAAAATAATTGGAAACATGTAACTAACTTATATCTTTGCTGAAAAACCAGTTTCTATCTACATTTATACCAATAATTGATTCATTATTTGAACACTTCTTTTTTGGGAAGTATATTTTTCTATTCTGTGTCCAATATGGGCTCTGTAAAGTAGAATCAAGATAATTATTTTAAGTCTCTCATTTCTGGGCACGCTGCAGTCGCGGCGGTAAGACGCCTACGGCGACTGACGTCGGCAGAGCATCTCCGGCCAACGTAGGCGCGGGCATGCGGGCGTGTAGTAATGGAACACTCGCTGCCCGACCATAGACCATGCCTGGGTCGACGGCGCATTGGAGTCCTCGCGCGCTTCCAAGAGTTTCAGCAAAATGACGGGGCCCCCCTTTAGAGGGCCAAAGTCTGCCGGGTTCGCGGAAGTTATCGAATTACCGTGACCATGGAACGTAAAGGGCTATTGTAGGACACTCTCATTTCTACTGAAATAATGTATGTTTTAAACAGTGGTTCTGTTAAATTGAGCAACACACACTAATCTGGCTCGATAAGAAATCCTGGGAAACAATCTTAGATAGATAAAACACTTGTTAAGTTTTAGGATACTGTAGCTGTATATCTTAATCCATTAATTCCCTTCCTAGTTTCCCAGGAAAAAAATCTACAGATTATCTTTTAAAGTGGCAAAGGGGATATTGATAACAAAAAGGAGGTTTACGGGTGGGATGATATCACAAATAAAATATTGTTGAGATTAATATTACCTTAATTGCACTATATACATAACCATCAGGATTGAAGATTGGAACAAAGTAAAAATCATAATGTTTTATCAATAGCTCAACATTTTGTCGATGTTCCAAAATATACTCAATAAAGTTAAGAAGTATTGATGGTGAAAACCAGTCTCTTCCCTCTTCACCTCCCATGACAAATACAGCTGTATTCTTTTTTCCTGTAGATATTTTTAAAACAAATACTTCTCTGTTCTCAAAAGTCTTTGCTACTACAATTTTTTTTAATACTGGAAATTTTCTCAATTTGGATTCAACCCAAAACAATAATGATTCAAAGCTGTAAAATGCTGTCGTTATATTAGGCACTTGATCTTTCTGTGCAATTTTAATAATACGGTCCTGTAGGTTTGCAACCCTGTCAAAAAATAATATTGTTTTTATCACATCTATTCAAAAAGAGTTATGTTTGTTCCTCGTAAACAGGGAACAAAACGGCTCTTTTCTCCATCTTTTTAAACAGGGCCTCAAAGTAATTTCAATTTGGATATTGTTAGTAATTTTTATAAAGACAATAGGAATAATGCATGTCAAATTAAAAAGAGAGTTGGACAATTTCACAAAGTTTTGTGGAGGACTCACACTTGACAAAAAAAATGAATAAGCCATATATTATACAAATTATAGCATATTAACATGAAAAAAAGAGCTAAACGTTTCTGAGATAGTTTTTCCGTATCTCTTATGGATGCAGATTCCTCCCGGTTGACCAATTTAAAAGAAAGACCCTGTATGGGCGATCATCTTTACGAGGTGGATCTTATAGTTTTATTGGCACTTGATTAATACGCTCGTTAAATTAGACTTGATTAATTAAATGCCTTTTTAGATAGGTTTAAAAAAATCAAACTTACAAGTTATGATTTGCTACTATTTCATATTCTATATCATTATCTTGTAATTTTTCTTCAAAAAATTTAGTGCAACACACATCAACTATAACATCCATAGGGACAGCAGCTTCATTTGTAATCCCATTAAGAAAAACTATCATTTCATTTCTTACATACAGAAAATATAAGAGAGAACGTTCTCGATGATTAAATGCCGTTACTTCATACATTGTGTAGTTATCAAAAGGTTTGCATGTAATTTGAGATACTAACATGCAAAAATAAATGATTAAAAATCCCGACATATTGTGTGGTATTTGTGTAAAGCATCTTATTCAGTAAGGCCATGGCACAAATGAATAAGACATAAAATAACGAAAAACCATTAGAAATACCATACTTTTTTTTTTTTTAGCGTATTAAAATCATCAAATGAGTCCTCCAACCCCGGGCAGTCCCTCCACTGTCAGACTTGTACTGAATAAAATCCACGGTGTCCTTCAATAGCCTTCCGGGGTCACGGTAATAGAAATAAGTCCCGAGCTCTTTGAGGCGCGCGTGGAACACGACGCGCCGTCGACCCGGGCATGGTCCATGGTCGGACAGTGAGTTGCCCTTTACTCGCTGTCCGCATGCCCGCGCAGAAATACCATCCTAGAGGAAAATGAGAACTAACAAAGTCAGCACAAATGGAACACAAATTTCCCTTAATAATCTTCGCCGCTTTATATCTGACTAATTAACCATCACAGGCTCCTATGCCAATGGGCGGGGGGCCGCCGCCGGGCAACGGACCGCAGGGCGCGCCGGGAGTCCCGCTGCCGCTGGCAGGCCCGCCGCCGCACGGCGTGCACCCGCAGGGCATGCCGCCCGCCGCGCCCGGACACATGGCGCCACATCACGCTATGATGCCCGGCCAGGGCCCGCCACCGCACGCCGCCTCGCCCGGCTACGGACATGCGCCGCCGGCGGGCGCGACTGGGGGGCCCGCGGCGTCCCCGGGCGGCGCTCCGGCCGCCGGGCCAGGCGGCGCGCCTCCTCACCCACCGGCTGCACAGACGCCGCCGCACGGACAGGCCCCGCCCACCACGTCGTCAAACGGCGCTCCCCCCGCGTCGTCCCCGATGCAGGGTTCCCTGCCAGCGCCCGGCCCGGATAACTTACACGCTATTCAGCGAACTATTGACTCTATGGAAGAGAAGGGACTACAAGAGGACCCGAGATTTTCGCAGTTGCTAGCTCTGAGGGCGCGCTCGAACCCCCAGGACCCCGGCAAAGGGTTGTTCAGCAATAATCAGCTCTGCCAGCTCAAGTAAGTACCTACCGTGACAGTCATAATGTAGTTCCTCTATGGGGCTTTAATCAATAACAAAACATCTTGTAACATCTTTTCAGGGCACAAATAAATGCCTACCGGAGTCTCGCCCGTAACCAACCGCTATCGCAGCAGATAGCTATGATGGCCTCCGGCAAACGGACCGGCGAGGCGCCGCCGGAGTGCCCCACACCGCCCGCACAGCCGCCCTACGGCGAGGGCCAGGCCGGGGCGGGCGGCGCGGCCGGGCCGGGCGCCACGGGTGGCAAGGCGGGCGCGGGCGGCGCGGCCGGAGACGCGGCGCGCGGCGGAGGCGGGGCTCCCCCTACCCCGCTACCCATGACCGGCCAGATGGCACCTCCGACGCAACTGACGCCACCTTTAGTGAATCCGGTAAGCTTCGATTACTTTTTATACCCATTTCTACGAGGAGAGGACCAAAAGTTTGAGAGATGTAAAAGAAAAATGAAATTATTTTCCTTTTCAATAGATTCTCTGTTAACCTTACCACACTTTGAAGATTTTTAAATAACTTGTAAAACCTTTGAAATCATTTAAATTTTAAATAGGCGATTTTACATCTTCGCCATCAGGAAGTTCTTTTTTTACTTTTGAATACAAATATCGCAAGAGACCAAGTCTAGGCTGTTGTAGGGTGGGTGGTTAGGAGTTTTGAAGCCGCACTTGTGTTAGGCAGCCATTAAAACATGTATCTTGTAAACTTTTCCCTTTTTCTTTTTTTTTGTATTAGTGTAGCGTTATACTTCCTCGAGATATTGCTTATAATCGATCAATAAAATGCCTCTGAATCCCAATCGCCTTGAATATCTGCGATGCTCTAGCTGCGTTTTGAACTCTTGTTATGAACACTAAACGGCTGAAAGTTAATATTTATATAGTTGTATTGAGTCACCAAGTACTGACAGGTAAAAGAATCCGCCCATCCCTACTCCAATCCCTCCATTATACGAACTTTTGAACCTCTCCTCTTTTTTGTTAGGTCACTGACGGTAAGAACGGCGTGGTAAGTGTTTTTGTGTATTGTATTTCAATGTACCGCTGGAATACTTTTATTTAAGTATACAATAATAATATATGTATATATGATGGAGATAACGCGAGTGCCCAATTTGAGCGTGTGCACTAGATTGCACAATATCCAGCGAGATGCGGCAGGACCCTTTATTATGCCACAGATAGGGTTAGCCGAAGCGCCGCGCCGTGCCATCTGTTAATACCGGCCCTGAGTCACTCTTCGTTTACCGTCGGCGATGGGCTTACACAACATTAAATATAAAAATAACATTATATTAAAAAACCGTCACTTGCAGCCAATGAGCGGCGGGCCTCAGATGCGTGGACCCGCACCGCTACGTCCGCAAGCTCCAGGTTCGCAGCAACAACATCAGGTAAAAGCATTTTGTCAAATAAGTAAATAATATAAAAAAAATATCCGCATTTCAGTTATTGAATAAATGAAAATAAAAAAAACAAATTAGCAAGTTGAAATGACTGTGGGCTGGCCATATAGCACGCAGAACTCATGGCCGATGGGCCGTAAGGTTATAGAATGGGGACATTTGTTCCTTCACTCTATGCATCCTATATAGCCGCTGAGAAATCCTGCTCAAAACATGTTTCCCAACGAGCACGCCGCAGTAGCGCCCCTCTTTGAGGAGTGGCTGGATAGGCGTCACGGCGTCCTAACCTTCCGCGTGACGCAGTTTCGAAAAAAAAAGGAGGAAACGCCTGGGTGACACCACTGCGAAGATCGCCCGGAGGACACAGTGGAGCATACGGTGCAGGATTGCCCCGCCTGGGCGGAGCACCGACGTGTCCTCACGGCGGCGATAGGCGGAGACCTCTCGCGCCCGGCATTGGTTGCGGCCATGCTGCGGAGCGAGACGGAGTGGGAAGCGGTCGCGTCCTTTAAAGAGCGTCAGGAAAATGACGGGGCGCCCCTCTCAGAGGGCCAAAGCCTGCCGTGGTCGCGGCACTTTTCCATCACCGTGACCCCGGAACATAAAGGGTTATTGAAAGACACCGTGGATTTTAGTCAGTACAAGTCTGACAGTAAGGGGTGGGAGGACTCATTTGATGATTTTACCACGTAAAAAAAAAGACGTGTTGCCCAAAATCAAACCAGTATTCCAGTAATAAATTGATAAAATACTACAACATCTCGTGTAAATTTTCCTCAGCCGGGCGTACCAATTCCAGGAGCGAAACAGAATCGCATTACCAGCATGCCTAAACCAGTAGGCATTGATCCTCTTCAGATCTTGAATGAAAGGGAGAATAGGTAAGTGATTTCCTAAAACTTGTATTTTTTTTAATTTTAACTCCTTTCTGTTTGCATTATAGAACAAGTATTCGATGCCTGCCGGAATAGGATATTGATTTGAGCTACAAGCCAATGTTTTTCCGTTCCATCGTCTGCAAATAGGTTTGCCATCACAATATTTTTTTTAATTTCACCATGGATTTTGCTAATAGCTAATAAGCGGTTGGCCTTCTACAACGATGCTCCCGATTTCGTGTCCCACGATTGAACAGGCTTTTTTTTTTGTTTTCGTATCAGTAATTTTGTGTTTATTTTTAGGGTATGATTATTATTGTTTTCGATTTTCTTTTCTATTTATACCTGAGCAGGACATCACCAAGCTGCTAGTTTATACAACATGTCCGCTTGCTCTATTCTGTCAATACTATTATTCTACATAAAGGGGGCGGAACCCAAACCCCTGAATAATGTTTGCTAGACATGCATTCTTAGATTTACAACACATTTTTTTTTTCAAAACTGTAGAATAGCAGCGCGCATCGCCCATCGCATAGAGATGCTTTCCAATTTGCCGGCCAATATGCCCGATGACCTTCGCCTGCAAGCACAGATCGAGCTCCGGGCTCTTCGAGTTCTCAACTTCCAAAAACAATTACGTTCTGAGGTATTTTCATTCATAACAAATTAACTATTGAATAACAGACGTGTCACATAGAGCCTATAACAGGCAATTACCAGTACGAAAAGTAATGGAAATTAAAATAAATTTAAAACTGCGTGAAGGCTGCTGATAAAATGCCGCATAGCATTCTATTAGCAAAAGGTCCGCACTTGCATACTGAGAACGAGAAGAATGGAAGAGAGATTAATCTGACTATCAATTTATTAACCAAATACCTTCAGAAGGAAAACATCGTGAGGAAACCTTGTCAGTCAAAATACACGTCAGTCCTGACTGTCAAAGGTTGATGGGATCCCCAGAGTTGAATTAATTAACTCATGACTATGAGGGTGGTTGCATCACCACATAATTAATAGATAAAAAACTAATTAAATTAAGTAATTTGTTGGCCTTGGTATCTGCCAGGGTTTAACTCATTCGTACCTAGATATAATGATTATTGGACCATAACGTGTATACTACTAGATCCTGGGTCAAGTCCGTCGCGACACGACCCTGGAGACGGCGGTGAACATCAAGGCGTACAAACGCACCAAGCGCCAGGGACTGCGAGAGGCGCGCGCTACCGAGAAATTGGAGAAGCAGCAGAAACTAGAGGCCGAGAGGAAGCGGCGCCAGAAACACCAGGAGTTCCTGCAAACTGTGCTGCAGCACGGTCAGTCGCTTTATTTACTATACTAGCAAGCCGCCTCGGCTCCGCACGGGTGCAAATCTCTACTATGTTAGCAAATTGTATACATACAAACCTTCCTCTTCAATCACTCTTACTATTAAAAAAAAAACGCATCAAAATCTGTAGCATAGTTTTGAAGATCTAAACATATAGAGACAGTCAGCGGCAGTAACGTTTTTTCATAATATGTAGTGATATCAAAACGGCTCCCTGCAAAATGTTAGCGCTGTATGGTGCCTGCCGGGATCGCAGTACTGTCTTAACAGTTAACCATGACCCCAGATTGTAAAGGGCCATTTGTCAGTATGAGTCTGGCAGCCCGTTCTGCTCCACCCTCGGCAGGAGGACTCACTTGATGTTATTATGGACTCGTGTCTCAATTAAAGAATTTGAATTACAATGTAAAAAAAAGTATCTCACCTTTGTGCAAATAAGCTTCGTGACATAGATAGAAAATTTACAAAAAACAGTTTTATAATATCAGAATAACTTAGCTTTTACAAATAAATGATAAATATAATATGAACGACGATCCACCAGGTACGTGAAACGCATTACGCAAACGTAATACAATTGATAATTGCACTGCAACAGTACATAGCAGACATAGAAACCTCTTAGTTATTATAAACAGACTAAAAAGGAAAAGCTTCGCCTACCAAACAAACGAATACCTACACTTGTCACAATTTTGTAGTATTAGGCCCTTCGTACACAAGGCGACGCAAGTTTCCGATACCTTACGATTTCGGTATCCAGGCCACTATCGCAATACAATCCATAGAGGTTCGTAAACACGCACTCGTCAATGGATGTCAAAGTCGTAAGGTATCGGAGTGCGAAGGGGCTAACTGTATTATTAAAATGCTGCCATATTTCAGCTAAGGACTTCAAGGAGTACCACCGTAACAACATCGCTAAGCTGTCCCGCATGAACAAAGCTATCATGAACCATCACGCCAACGCCGAGCGCGAACAAAAGAAGGAACAGGAACGCATCGAGAAAGAGCGTATGAGACGGTAAGGTTAACACAAAATAAATACAAGCTTAGCTCTCAATTTGAGTTTCTTACTTCTGTTTAAATCCTTGGAAAAAAGGAAAAATAATCTATTGATAGTTTGTATGAAACTTCGCTACTACAGGTGCTAGGAATTCCAAATTTTGCATAAGGTGTCTTTTTAGAATGTAGATGCTAACTATGACGGGATTTTGCGAAATTCGACCCCTAAGGGGTTTTTTTTTGGGGTCGATAGTTTGTATGAAACTTTGTTACTGCAAGTGCTAGGCGTCTCAAATCTTGCATGCCGGTTCATTTTAAGACGTAAATGCTCAACAAGGTAAAAGATTTGTGAAATTCGACCCCTAAGGGGTTGTTTTTGGGGTTGATAGTTTTGAGACTTCATTTTTTACATATGGGTTCTTTTTTAGACGTAAGTGATACTAAAGAAATTCGAAATTCGACCCCCAAGGGGTTGTTTTTGGGGTTGATAGTTTATATGAAACTTTGTTACTACAAGTGCTAGGAGTCTCAAGACGTAAGTGATAGTTAAAACGGGATTGATGTATTGATAGTTAGAGGTCTCAAATTTTACAGGTATGTAAGAATAAAATTATAAAGACTTGATGTGTGTCTAACTGTTCATAGTCATCTAAATAAAATAATCATTCTTCTAGATTGATGGCGGAGGATGAAGAAGGTTACCGTAAACTTATTGATCAAAAGAAAGACAAGCGTTTGGCGTTCCTTCTGTCGCAGACCGACGAGTACATCGCAAGCCTCACCGAGATGGTGAAGCAGCACAAGCAGGAGCAGCGCAAGAAACAACAAGAAGAGGAGCGCAGGAAGAGGGTTGGTTTTAGAACATACTGGACATGTAGGCCTCTCTGCAATTCTCTTCCTATCTTGAAGTGTTGAAAGCCATAATATAAAACAGACCATTTAGATTCTAAATTACCATTAGGATTTTAGTTGTGGATGTCATCATAATTTCTGGTGTTGCTAATGTCCTGTGGTCGTCATCACCTTCCTGTCCTTATCCCATTTTACTTGGGGTTGGTTTCACGGTTGTCAACACGTTTTTTTCTTCCATTCTCCCCGATCAGACGTCACAGTACCACTTACTCCTTTTTTCTTCATATTTTTCCTTAGACAATCCATCCAATTTGGCCTTCCTCTTCCTCTCCATCCATCAACAGTTGTTCTCATCACAGAGTGTCATCCCTCCTGATCTGATGATTATCCATTCTTGTCACCCTACACATCCATCTCAGCCTCCTCATCTTCGCTACATGCAATCGTTTTTACATCCATCTTTTCCACAGCTAATGTTCAATGGTGACATAGAATTATGGGAACAATTGCAGCGTGGCTTCAATTAATTTTGTGAATGTTTCCTCCATGTTAGGTTAGGTTGGGACGTCGGACTGGATGCAAAAGAATGTTTATGAGTTAAATTGAAATAGTTTATTATGCAAATGCAGAAGTCGAGAAAGAAGAAGCTGCTGGAGGGTGGCGAGATCGATGCTATGGACGACAGCTCACAGACGTCCGACTCGCGCGTTAACGTCATGGATCCCAAGACGGGCGAGGTAAGTATTGTCACTTACATGGCATCTTTCTGAAATATAAATAATAACTAGCGGCCCGTCCCGGCTTCGCACGGGTGGAGGACCCGGTCTAAAATTTGAGTTAAACTATCCTATCTCTCAAGTTGGATCGAACTGCACATGGTGTGCGAATTTTATTATAATCGGTTAAGTGGTTTAGGAGTCCATTGAGGACAAACATTGTGACACGAGATTTATATATATTAAGATAAATAATAAATATTTCACAACTATCACACAATGCCGTCTAGTCCCAAGCTAAGCAGAGCTTGTGTTATGGGTACTAGATAAACATACTTATATATTTCTAAATACATACATATTATAGATAATTTAATAATATATTTGCTGTCAAAGTCTGATAGGAAGCAAAAGTGCTCCTAAAAATTTAGCAGTTTTAGTGACTTATCAGTGATATTGTGAACTATAATACTACCAAAGTGAAGATAAACACCCGTGGGACAAGTGATAGTGTTATTTTTGCGGGAATCACTGGTTTTCGACCGAAAATAGTGCGTAAAACCGCGGATGACATTCCACATTTCCAAAATTTTTATTCTTCTACCTCCAACTTTTTGATTATTTACTAAGATGTCAGTATGACAGATGACACATCGATCAGTGTTGCCAAACCAAAATCATAAACTCCCTCGAGGGAAATAAAATAACGAGAGTGGCTGACCAGGCTCTCGGTTTAAATAATGCTACTGGTGGGGAAAATACAAACAATAACCAAATCAAAGATTCGTCCAACCATCATCAAGATAGACATCATAAGGCAGCGAAAGTCAACTTAAATCCTCTGAACCAAACTTCGGATGATGAGAATGAGTGGCAATCTATACCCATACTGCGACAGTACAACAAGAAATCCCTAAGTGCACGCACTGCTCAGACTGATTGGGCTATGCAAAATAGCCGCAAAAGAATGAGATTAAGCGCCACTCCATCTCCGGAAAAAATTCCAACTCAAAATAGATACTCGGAACTTAAAGTAGATGAAAATCAAGAAACGGTACCAAAAGCAAGAGCTAACAAACCTCCACCACTAATGCTTTATGGCATTAAAGACGTCACCAAGCTCAAAGATTTGATTGAAGAGGTTCTAAACATAACTCACTTTTCTTTCAAAATTGTAACTAAGAATCAACTTCGTGTGACAGCTGACAGCATTGATGCTTATAAAAAACTTATGGTACTAGTCCGAGAGAAGAAATTGATAGGGCACACATTCACCCCAAAAGACGAACGACCATACCGTATCGTCATCAAGAACCTTCATCCTTCGACACCCATGGAAGCTGTAAAAGAGGCAATAGAAAGTACTGGCAATATAGTGAAAGGTGAAATTATAAACGCCAGACATGGGCAAACAAAAGCACCAATGTCAACCTGGTTCGTTAATATTGAGCCAGGCCCCAACAACAGTGAAATAAAAAACCTGAAATACATCTACCACACATCTGTCAAAATTGAAGACCCCAAACGTAAGAAAACCATCCCTCAATGCAAGAGGTGTCAGCAGTATGGGCATACGAAAAATTATTGCATGCGTCCATATAGATGCGTTAAGTGCGCAGAAAATCATAACACGCTAGAATGCCCTAAGACCAAAGATGAACCAGCGAAATGTGCACTGTGCCTTGGGGACCATGCGGCCAGCTATAAGGGATGCAAGGTATTTCAAGAAATTCAGAAAAGGAAGTCTAATTCAAGAGTGCAAACAAGACCATTGATACAAGTTGAAAAAAAAGACTTTCCAACTATCGGAAACATACCAACCCTGTCAGAAAAACCATCTACCAACACTGGATCAGCCAAAACATATGCTCAAGCCATAACAGGAGACTCAACTATCCTAGAAAAAATTATTTCAAAGCAAGCGGAAAAACTAGACCGTCTAATTGACCAAATGGGGACGCTTATGTCCCTCTTGACAACAATAGTCCATAAACTTGTTCGTTAAAATGGCTATAAGGATAGCAAGCTGGAACATAAATGGTCTGCTGGACAGAAAACAAGAACTTAAAATACTTTTTACAGTACAGAACCTTGATATAGTGCTTATATCCGAAACACACCTTACAGATGAAAAAACATTCAACCTAGACGGATACTGTACATACGTTACAAATAACCCAGACAACACAGCGCATGCTGGGACTGCAGTCATAGTAAGAAGCTGCATTAAGCATCAACTAATTCCTGAATACAGAACTTCAAAAATACAATCTACTACAATCATGGTGCATGATAGCCAAGGCCCTATCCTAATATCATCGATTTATTGTCCGCCAAAAAAGAGAAGAGGTCACGAAACCAGTGAGGAGGATTTCAACGACTTTTTCAAAACTCTAGGCAACAGATTTATTGTTGGTGGAGACTGGAACGCAAAAAATTCTCAATGGGGATCAAGGCTGACATTGACTAGAGGCCGCAACCTTAAGAATAGCATCGACAAACACCGTATAAATATCCTCACAACATGTCAACCAACATATTGGCCCGCAGACCCAAATAGACTGCCTGACCTTTTAGATTTCTTCGTCTACAAAGGGGTACCATCCTACTTCTTGGAAGTTTCTAGCTGCCACGACAGCTCTTCAGATCACTCGCCAGTAATTGTTACAATGAGCACATATGTAATAAATCGATCAAGAAATCAATACTTATATAACAAACATACAGACTGGGAAGCCTTTCAGCAATACCTCAATGACAATCTAGACCTGAAGATTCCTCTTAAAACCGACGAAGACATTGAAAGTGCTACTTCTTACATTACTAAATTAATACAGAAAGCGGCATGGACTTGTACTCCATCTGACAAAAAATCTACCGAAATTAAAACTCATCGCAACTTGCCGCAGAAAGTCAAATGCCAAGTCCTAGAAAAAAGACGACTTAGAAGGGTTTGGCACTGTAGTCGACACCCTGCTGACAAAAGAGCGTTCAACAAAGCAGCAGCTGAACTTAAAAAAAATCTAGTTGAGATGGAGAATGAAACAATGCAACTACATCTCGAAAACTTAACGCCAACAGCTCCTGCTAAAAATGAATACTCACTGTGGAAAATTGTAAAATCCAATAGAAAACCACAACTAGCACAGCACCCGCTCAAAAAAGTAAATGGTGAATGGGCTAAAACGGATGAAGAGAGAGCAGAAGCGTACGGGGAGTTTCTTAGCAGCGTCTTCACCCCAAATGAGGACCTAGGAACTGAAATGACTGACCACGAAGTGAGCTCATATCTTGAAAGTGACCTCCAACTAAGCCCCCCTCTCCAATGCTGCACGCCTGCAGAAGTGCGTCGCACCATCCTTGATTTGGAACTCAAAAAAGCTCCAGGTTTTGACCTTGTGACAGCAGAAATATTGCGAAAATTGCCGAAAAAAGGAATAATGTTCATCACGTCGCTATTTAACGCTATTCTAAGGACCTCGTACTACCCCAACATCTGGAAAGTTTCTCAAATAACTATGATCCTTAAACCGGGAAAGCCACCGCACCTTACATCTTCATACAGACCAATAAGCCTGCTCCCTGTACTGTCAAAGGTCTATGAAAAAATTATCTCAAAACGGCTTAGTAAATACATAAACGAAAACGCTACTATCCCAGAACACCAGTTCGGATTTCGAAGACGACATGCGACAGTAGAACAAGTCCATAGAGTGTGTGAACATATTAGAAATACTCTTGAAAGCAAAAAATACTGCTCAGGGGTGTTTCTCGACGTACAGCAAGCTTTTGATAAGGTTTGGCACCCTGGCCTGCTGTATAAACTGAAAAGAACATTACCACACAACCTGTTCCTGATATTGAAATCTTACCTGGAAAATCGTATATTCTTTGTTAAAATTAATGATGCCACCTCAGACTTTTACGACATAAGAGCTGGAGTCCCACAAGGGTCTGTCCTAGGCCCCCTCCTGTATCTGATATACACAGCAGATGTCCCTGAATCGGAAACTGTAATGACAGCCACTTTTGCCGATGATACTGCAGTGCTGACATCTGACGCCAACCCGGAAGTAGCTTCCTGTAAGCTACAGTCGCACGTGGATAAGCTTTATACCTGGATGAAGAGCTGGCGCATCAAAGCTAGTGCAGCTAAATCCAACCACATCACATTTACCCTTAAACAGGGAGACTGCCCTACTGTAAAACTGGGTAATGAGCAGCTACCACACAATACTGTAGTAAAGTACCTCGGTTTCTACCTCGATCGTAAACAAACATGGAAGACCCACATCCAAATAAAGCGTGATGAACTCAATCACAGATGGAGAACACTGGAGTGGTTATTGGGAAGAAAATCTCGACTCTCTGTCAATAACAAAGTCCTGATTTACAAAGCAGTTATAAAACCAGTCTGGACTTACGGCATACAGCTGTGGGGATCAGCAAAAACCTCAAACACTGAAATACTCCAGCGGTTTCAAAATGGCGTGCTTAAAGCCATAGTGAATGCCCCATGGTACACAAGAATGGATGAAATCCACGATTATCTGAAAGTTAACACCATCAAAGAGGAAATCAGAATTATGACAAAAGCTTACAGAGAGAGGATAATAAATCACGAAAACCGACTTGCTCAGGCTCTAAGTAAATCGCTGCCAACAAGACGTCTTAAAAGACTGCACACTTGGGATAATATACTCTGAGTAAAGCAATATCCAAAGGCAGCCTAACAATGGGAGGGCCAGCCTAACATGCCAAACACTCTTTTAAAACAACTGCTTATGGTTCCAGAACCGAAAACATGTTTGCAAATAAATATTCAAAAAAAAAAAAAAAAAAAAAAATTATAGATAAATGACACCCAGACACAGAACAAATGATCACGCTCATCACACAAACATTTGTCCTGGGTGGGAATCGAACCCAAGACCCCCGGCATAGCAGTCAGGGTCACTAACCACTAGACCAACAGGCCAGTCAAATCAGTCAAAAATATCTCGTGTAAAGTTGTCAACAGGCTCAATAATTTACCAAATACAATTTATTACGTAGATATTAAGAGGTGAAGAAGCGCCACTACTGTCTCAACTGAAAGACTGGATGGAGACACACCCTGGCTGGGAGGTGCTGTCCGATTCTGAAGATTCGGGAGATGACAGCCAAGATGACGATGGTAAGAAAGGTCAATATTTTTCTTTCTTCTAATACATTTTATTATCAAAAATTTTGAACATAAATTAATTGAAAATATATTATTTCACGTACAGAAAAGAGACGAGGCCACAGAGACGAGAGGAGTGATAAAGAAAAGACTGATGAGGAGAAGGCGCGAGAAATGATCAAGAAGGCCAAGGTCGAGGACGACGAGTACAAGACAGAAGAACAGACCTACTACAGGTATGTTCTATGATAATCAAATAACGCTATATAGTGCAGGCCGCAGAAGAAATTTCGTTTGCAAAATATGAGGACCGCAATCTGTTTTATGAAGTATGCAAATGAGTTCTAGGACTATTTAGAAATGCATGTTGCCAGTGTCTGCAGTGGTCCAGAAATTTGTAAAATACTACCGCACTACACGTAGTAAAATCCTTCCCTTAAAACTTAATCACCCCTTTTCACCAATTTAGGGGGCGATTTTTGAAAAACCCAAAAACACGGTTCATTATTTTTGATCTAATTTCCATATACCAGGTTTCAAATTCATCGGTTAGCATGTTATGATTTTTCTATACAAACTTTAACATCGTCTAGAGTATCATTGGAGGGTAGTTTAAAAAAACTAATAATGCCCATTGTCACCTCCTTAAAGGTGAAATACTTTCTTGGTGCTTACCTACATGATAAATTGCAACTACCGTGCAAAATGCAGGTTACACTTATAGCGCTTCAAAATCCTTCCCTTTAAACTTGAATACCCCCTTTCACTAACTTTGGGGGAGATTTTTGAAAAATCCAAAAACACGTGTTTGATAATTTCTGTTTTCTTATATAAATACTGATTTTCAAAGTAATCGGATCACGCATTATAATTTTTCCATACAAACTTTAACATCGATTAGATCACCAATGGAGGGTAGTTTAAAAAAATTAAAAGTGCCAATCTATTTTATTTACTTGTGTTCTTTTTCATGACTAGTTTCAAATGTATAAACCCAAGGAATAGGATTTTTCATACAGAAGTTTTCACCCCTTTTCACACCTTTAGAGGACGATTTTCACAAAATCCCATCTTTACGCCCCTCTAAATGGTAGACTGCAACTATTGTCCAAAACCCAAGTTTCTACGTTTAGCGATTTCGGCTGTAGGCGAGTCGTACGACCATACCCTGTTCTTTTAAATATACAGGGTGAATTTTTCAACTGGGCGTGGATGGCCAATTTCGAAACTATGAGGAATATCGAAAAACGTTGAAAGGAGTCTCGAGACCGATTTTGACGAAAACTAAAACTGCATCGTTGGATTTTAGAAAAATCAAAAATCCTGGCCAGGAATCGAACCTGCTGACTTTGGAAAAAAAATCACACCCTGTATTATGACACCGTTCGATAGTGTTGCTAATAAGGATCAAATTCTGGGAAGTAATCATATACGGCAAACTTAAGGAAATGGCTGATTTTTATGAAATTGCAATTTTTTCATGTTACTTTACATCTACTGAGCCTTAATTTATTCGAAATTATAAAATTTCATTTTTTTTCAATGTTTCACTGGATTTGACATTTCAAAAATCCCACTGTACTTAGCAATACGGCATTATTGAGTTGAATTAAAAATAGCATTGTTTTAAAGAAGAAACGGTAACTTATGCGCTTCAAATACTATCTTTGCCTTCAAGATTAATCAGTTTTTTTTAAATAATATGTTTTCCTTAAGTTTGCCGTATATGATTACTTCCCAGAATTTGTTGCCTATTAGCAACACTATCAAACGGTACAATAATACAGGCTGTGATTTTTTTTCAAAAATCAGCGGGTTCGATTCCTGACCAGGATTTTTGATTTTTCTAAAATCCAATGATGCAGTTTTAGTTTTTGTCAAAATCGGCCTCGAGACTCCTTTCAACGTTTTTCGATATTCCTCATAGTTTCGAAAGTAGCCATCCACGCCCAGTTGAAAAATTCACCCTGTATAGATAATTATGTATTAATAAATGTTTTTCTACTATATTTTCCAATCATTTTATCAAGATCTCGTCATAATAAAGTATAATCAGTATGTAATTCCATATCATATGAAATTAATTCAGATCAAAACCCACGTTTTATTGATCTGAGACCAAGGTGCGGATTTTTTTTTTGGACCACGATAATTGCTGGCAACATCGAAAATATATATCTTGACAATCCTAAAAATGTATTAAAAAACTCAAAACTCGGTCCTCATATTTTGCTTACGGATGTCTTCTGCGCCGCCTGGTCTAATAGCATTAAAGGGCCAAAGCCTGTCGGGGTTGCGGGACTCTCTTATCAGGTAACCGTGGCCTCGGAACGTAAAGGGCTGTTGAAGGCCACCGTGGAATTTAGTCAGTACAAGTCAGACTCGTTTAGATGATTTTACCACGTAAATTTAGAAATCTAAAGTAATAAATAATTCACTTGCACAGTTTTCTTTTAGAGTCTTGCGAACGAAAGCTGCTGAACGAAGTTGATACTTATTATTATTCAAGACCAATAAGTGATATTTATATCAGTATATTGACCATTATTAAATGAATACCCTAGCATAGTCAGGATATGGTATTTTTAACTTCTGGATGCATTTAAGTCCAGAGCTCAACTTTCCTGGCACAACATAAAATATTACGTCGAAAGGCTGAATATATCGAATTCCAAGTATTCTACACCTTATACTGTAAAGTTTTTTTCCTCGCCATCGCCGTTAATATTAATTGAAACACCGTTAAAAACTTTCATAATTTTGTAAATAAGTGAAAATGAAATGATTTGACAATTTTGACAGTCAAAAAATATTGCTATAATAAAAGTTTAGAAATTATGTTGTGAACAGCTTTCGTTGACAACTCTTTATTTGTTTTATCTGATATGCTGCCATTTAACAAAATTCCATAAACTGTTGAGAGTGAATCGGTGGTAGGTAATTTATAAAATTTTGTTTTTTCAGCATCGCCCACACTGTGCATGAGTCAGTCACTGAACAAGCCAACATTCTGGTCAATGGAAAATTGAAGGAGTATCAAATCAAGGTAAAACTTCTATTAACCTATCATCACCCTGTACAAAAATAACAAGCTTATAATATTAGCATTAGCATTATAAATATTATAATTTATGTTTTAGGGTCTTGAATGGCTGGTATCTCTGTTTAATAACAATTTGAATGGCATCCTGGCAGACGAGATGGGTCTCGGCAAGACTATTCAGACTATCGCGCTGGTCACCTATCTCATGGAGAAGAAGAAAGTCAATGGACCGTTCCTTATTATTGTGCCTCTCAGGTAAACATATTTTTTATTAATGCGTAAAAACCCATCAATATTTCAACAGTCCCTATGTACAAACGGACTTGTCAAAACCGAGGTTTACTGGGGTAAATAATTCTATGTTGTACACAGAATAATTTCTAGAGTGGTTTAGAATTCCATCTAAGTGCTCTAAAAATAATTCTAGACTTTTAATCCAGGCAATACAAATCCATAGAGGTTCATACACAGGCAGAGATGATGATACCAAAGTCGTAAGGTATCGAAGACTTGCGTCGCCTTTTGTACGAAGCTCAGACGTTTGTGCATGGCTAGTACGCGGCGAATTGTCGACTCGCCCGTAAAAAATCACAGTCGCCGCGCCGTTAGATTGAGTCGGCTGCCGGCGACCAATTGACTGCCTAAGAGCTCCTAATGTAATTCTATTCGGGCTTAACATATCGAAGTTTTAAGTAAAGATAACGCATATTTTGAATAAATTGTTTATCGACATAAATATTTC
This sequence comes from Agrotis ipsilon, assembly GCA_028554685.1. Lineage (NCBI taxonomy): Eukaryota > Metazoa > Arthropoda > Insecta > Lepidoptera > Noctuidae > Agrotis > Agrotis ipsilon. The sequence continues at coordinate 6,297,317 of CM052958.1, read as the reverse complement.
AGTACTCTTTCCAACTGGGTGCTCGAGTTCGAGAAGTGGGCGCCAACAGTAACAGTGGTGTCATACAAGGGCTCCCCGCAGTCGCGTCGCCTCGTGCAGACACAGATGAGGTCCACCAAGTTCAATGTGCTCCTCACCACCTATGAATATGTAATCAAGGACAAGGCTGTTCTGGCTAAGGTTAGTCCTACACAAATGTGATTCAAGGTTCAGGGCAGCCAGAGATGGCCAAATGATTCTGCTACAATAACTACAGTAAGCGCGCGAGTTGAATGCAGAGCTTAGGAATGCGGTAGTGCTGTTGACAAGGATGGCAAAGTACGAAACTGCAGGCGCGTGAGGTGGGGCGTGCGGGTAGCGGGGGGCCCCTCACCTCAGACCCCGACTGCATTCAACTCGCGCGCTATCTGTAGATTGGTGCCTTAATTATGTCATGTAGACTATAAAATACAGACCAATTATATACTAATAATTGATTGCCCCTCTCCAAATGTTCTATTGCTTCTAATTCAAGATTTCCTATAACATTTAAACAAGATTTTACTACATTCAAAAGTACATAATTTGAACATTATTAATCAGCATGTTAAAAAGGGGGTGTCACAATAAATACCAATTTGTTTATATCTATGAACATCCCTCAGGTACAATGGAAGTACATGATAATCGACGAAGGTCACCGCATGAAGAACCACCACTGCAAGTTGACGCAGGTGCTGAACACGCACTACATCGCGCCGCACCGCCTGCTGCTGACGGGCACTCCGCTGCAGAACAAGCTGCCCGAGCTGTGGGCGCTGCTGAACTTCCTGCTGCCCTCCATCTTCAAGAGTTGTTCCACTTTCGAACAGTGGTTTAACGCGCCCTTCGCTACTACCGGCGAAAAGGTACGTTTAATTATTTATTATTTTGTTTAGCTCTTGATGCCGGGTGTTATTGCCGGAAACTAAGTTTTAAATATGACACTGACATAAGCTAAGCAAAATTATGTAATAATAATTTTCCGAATCGGTTTACTAGTGCCAAGCATTAACTATACGTCCAAACTGTTCCTCATTTTAATATAACACTCGCTTCACACGCCGTATTATGTTTTGATGTAATCTTCCGATATGGACAAGAGATATTCGCGATAAGTTAAAATTTGCTATAATGTTTCCAGGTGGAGCTAAACGAGGAAGAAACAATCCTCATCATCCGACGTCTGCACAAAGTGCTGCGTCCGTTCTTGCTGCGTCGGCTTAAGAAGGAGGTGGAAAGCCAACTACCTGACAAGGTGGAGTACATCATCAAGTGTGACATGAGCGGTCTGCAGCGAGTATTGTACAAGTAAGTGTTCAACGATTATAATCCAGCTTTATATATCTGGCAACCATTCAATAGCAGTGGTGGCCCAGTGGTATCGGTCCCGACTTATGAGTGCCCGCCAGGCGCATTACTTGAGAATTTATTTCATCACCACTGCTCTGAAAACGGTGAAAACATCATGAGGAAACCGGCATGTCGTAGAATCAAAAATTCGAAGATATGTGACATCTACCAAACCGCACTTGGCCCGCGTGGTGGATTATGGCCCACTCCCTCTCACAGAGAGGTGTCCCAGCAGTGGGAACATTATAGGCTGATAATGATGAACCATTTAATAGAAATACCATTTGAAGAACAATTAGTGATTATTCGTACAAAATACTTTAAAACTACTTTTTTTTATAAAATTTTTGAGTAAAGCAGGCTTATAACTTTTCCTGATTCAAAACAACTTTGTTACAGACACATGCAGTCTAAGGGTGTCCTACTAACCGATGGATCAGAGAAAGGTAATAAGGGTAAGGGGGGCGCCAAAGCGCTGATGAACACAATCGTACAACTGCGAAAGCTCTGCAACCATCCCTTCATGTTCCAACACATCGAGGAGAAGTTCTGCGACCACATCGGTACCGGCGGCGGCGTTGTTTCTGGGTAAGATATTTTTATGCACCACGTTTAGTATTTTTGCTGCCAAAGAAGAGAATGGCAACCAAAAAAATCTGATATCTATTATTATTAGTGGAATATTTTGTACATTTCAGCTAACATTTGAAGAACATTTATTATATATATAGGCATGTTGACAACATCATTAATTAGCCCTTCAGTAAGAGTTTTGAAAAATAATGGATACTTATTGTTTTTTTCTATTGCATTGCATATTTACAAAGATATAAGACATCACAATTCGAGAGAAGACGCTCGTGACGTGAGAAGCAAGTAAAAACTATACTTGCTTGTGACGTATTGGCAATATTTAAAAGTGCGTATCTTCGTAAATTTTGGTTCACGTAACAAAAGAAAAAAAAAGTCAGATATATTTTAATCTGACGGACGGACTAATTAGTTATTTTCAGTCATACATATTGACAGCAATATTTTCTAAACAATTTCTGTTAGGATAGTGTTTAATCTTTACATTTTATTCACAGGCCCGACCTTTACCGTGTTTCTGGCAAATTCGAACTACTGGATCGCATCTTGCCGAAGCTAAAGCAAACAGGCCACAGAGTATTAGTGTTCTGTCAAATGACACAGTGCATGACCATCATTGAAGATTACCTTTCATGGAGGGCATTCCAGTATTTGAGGTAAGTTTCTTAATCATCTTAACAAGTTAAGACCATGAGCCAATTGACTACAAACTGCAAGATTTCCGTTAATATCCCGACAACTTGTACTGGACTACATAGTACTTCTTTCACAGGCTGGATGGTATGACAAAGGCGGAGGACCGAGGTGAGCTACTAAAAAAGTTCAACGATGTTGGCTCAGACTATTTCATCTTTTTGCTGTCGACGCGAGCTGGTGGCCTTGGTCTCAATCTGCAGAGCGCTGACACCGTAATCATATTTGATTCTGATTGGAATCCACACCAGGTAATGTACTATTTTAAGAAATAGAAAGATCTGATAGTCGAAAAAAGTCTGTGAAAAAAGTACAAACACTGTGTGAAAAAAGTAGGCAACAAAAAAAAATGATCTATCAAAAGTTCATAATTATTATTATAAATAGTGAAAAAAAATTACAACTATCAAAAGTTCATAATTATTATTATAAATAGTGAGAAATAGTAGAAGCCTTGTGTTCCACTTATTTTAATTGAATTTTTGTAGAAATGCTGATATTTTATTGTGTTCTAATAGGATCTGCAAGCGCAAGATCGAGCGCATCGTATCGGTCAACGTAACGAGGTGCGTGTGCTCCGACTTATGACTGTCAACTCCGTGGAAGAGCGCATTCTTGCAGCTGCTAGGTAACACTTTATTTACTACTTTAATAATTAATATTCTTAAGAATTTTCTTGAAGTAGATAAAAAAGGGCAAGGGTACATTAACATATTCTTAACAACCCAAATAATTTATAGGTATAAGTTGAATATGGACGAGAAGGTCATCCAAGCTGGTATGTTCGATCAGAAGTCGACAGGCTCTGAGCGTCAACAGTTCCTTCAGAGTATACTGCATCAAGATGGAGATGATGAAGAGGTAAGACAAATCATTTCTATAATAAGAAAATTTAGTCACTCGAATATTTTTCAGCGACATAAATTCAGTGCCCGCAATTTTTATGTGTATTCATAAACACACACACATAACACAAACGTTATTATTTAATTAATTTGCAGGAAGAAAACGAGCTACCAGATGACGATCTAATTAATGAAATGATTGCGCGGTCGGAGGAAGAACTGGAGATATTCAAACAGATAGACATTGAGCGCAAGAAGAACGAGACACAATCCCGTCTCATTGAGGAGTCTGAGCTGCCCGACTGGCTCGTCAAACATGAAGATGAAGTTGTTTGCAATAAGGTAAGTTGTCTTATCTATAGAATTATTCTAGATGTGGTTTTTCCTTTTAACTGTGCCAATAATTTAAAGTCAACTTGTTTGTAGAAGAAGACACTTCAGTGTGATACCATATTTTACTCTGTAATCTACACTAATAAGAGGAAAATTTCGTATTTTTGTTTGTTTGTAATGGATAAACTCAAAAACGACTGGGCCGATTTTAAAATTTCTTTCACCATTGGAAAGCTACATCATCTGCGAGTAACATACGCATAACATCACGCTATTACTAATAGGAGCGGAGAAGCAATTAAAAATGTTTCAGTATCGAAAAATGTATTCCTTTTCGAGAGCTGCCGTTGCATGCGTTGCGTAAATTAACGCAAAAAATATGTATTACGGAATTATTCCTCATAAAAAGTCCTAAAATAAAGTCCGCGAGAGCGTAATAATAGTGGTTGGAGAGGCGCTATGGCGTCAACGTCATCACCTTCAACCTGAAGCAAGTCCTCCCAAGTTTCACGCGCTCCTCAAGGGAACTGATGAGGACGAGATCATAGTGCCAAACGCCTAACATGACGCGGGTGAAACCACGGGGAGAATAAATAAATATTCTACAACTATTACACAACGCCATCTAGTCCCAAGCTAAGCAGAGCTTGTGTTATGGGTACTAGACAACTGATAAACATACTTATATATTTCTAGATACATACATATTATAGATAAATTACACCCAGACACAGAACTAATGATCATGCTCATAACACAAACATTTGTCCTGGGTGGGAATCGAACCCACGACCCCCGGCATAGCAGTCAGGGTCACTAACCACTAGACCAACAGGCCAGTCAAAAGAAGCTAGTATGATTATAAAGTTCTGTCATATAAGCCGCGTCCAGACTGGTGTAACGTGTAATGTAATCCACTGTGTAATATTACACGAATTCCACGAGTGGACGGCACTATTAGCGTTACATGTAATGCTCGTAGTGCCGTTGAAAAAGACTGAAGAATTGACAGGGTTGAATTCTGAGTCTACTCTGTGTTGACAGAAAGCAGATGCATTCTTTCTCTAAATTGATTAGAAGCGCTAGTATTAGCTACCAAACTAAATCTAGTTTTCTTAATTGCACCTTGATAAACTAATGAATTCTTCAGGGTCAAGGTTGGAACTACCTAGACGAGGACGAGACCCTAGGACGCGGGTCGAGACAACGCAAAGAGGTTGACTACACGGACTCTCTTACCGAGAAGGAGTGGCTGAAAGCCATAGATGAAGAGTTTGAGGAAGAAGAAGAAGAAGACGACGATGACGAGGTGCTCGATAAGAAACGTAAAAAGGGACGCAAGCGACGGTAAGACACATAGATTTAACTGTTATCTTTCACGGTAGTTAACTTACCTCCAACTCGACAAATCGTCCATTTCGACATTGCCATTTGTGGTTTCATCTCAACGTTGTTGTATGTTGCTGTATTTTTTATTCCGATTACAATATCATTTCTTTTGTTGTCAACGTAATCTAACTGGATCCTGCAACACAGGGTATCCTAGTGCGGGATCCAGTGTCCCACATCCTATTGTAACATTTTTGAGTAAATAAATAATATTTGTCTACTAAAATGCTGTCAGTTTTATATGTTCGTAAAGTAAAACATTAAAAAACAAACATAATGTTCCAGCCGCCAGGAAGAGTCTGATGAAGAAGAAGTACCAAGTTCTTCTAAGAAAAAGAGTAAAACAGAAATCAATCAACAAAAGAAGCGATGGAAGAATCTAATGAAGAAAGTTATTGACTATTCTGATGAGTAAGTAAACTAGATAATTATGAATATGGTCATTACTTTTGGCAGTATTACTCCTATAAGGATGCAACCACATTTATCGACGGGGAATCGGCTAAAGCCTAGTGCGTATCACCACACTACTGTACTTATCACCGATCATCTGTTGCGAACGGCACGGTCCGCCGTCGCCGCGTCGTTCAAACCGAGTCGATGCGAATGAAATCAAAATTAAAAGTCATTTATTCAAATTACGCTGATTTATCAGCACTTTTTGAAGCTCAGTTTTTACATAAGACAGTCCCCTAAAGCGCCCCGCCTTCGACACTTCCTAGTTTTTTGGCTGTGAAGAAGTGGCGGAAGAAACTCCCCAGCAACACATCTGTCTGTACGGTTAAAAGAACCAAAATTTAATACAATTTAATAGAATATTCCCATTATATATCAATCTGAAATTACATTCCAATCGTGACTAGAAGGCACAAAAACATAGGACCATCGCAGTAAATAACAATACAAAGAAAAAAAAAAACAAATCACATATAACAAAACTAAAGGTTAGCAAGTCGACCAGTCACCACAAGCAACACCTGTGTAACGCAATGATCAGCCATTGTCCCCCACGCCAAGTTAGTGGGTAGGAGGCAACCCGACCTTCAATGCTACCGTAAGCAATGTCAACTAAGGGAGCATGGCAATTTTCTGTCGGTTCGTCAGTCAAAAAGACTACTAAAATAAGATTAAAAGTCGTGGTCGCTAGTTTATCATAGTGCAAAACCGTGTATTAATGAAAATGAAATAAAAAATAAACTAATCAACATAATTTATAACAAACACAGGCATATAAAAATAAATATAAGTCAAATTAAATAAACAATAACATGAAGTCACAATAACCTGTCTGGAAAATAAATCTGGAAGAAAGAGCATGCACGCAGTCTTAATTTCAACCAAGCGACCAACTGCTCTTATTGCCTCGGTAGTCATTTAACGAATAATATGCCTTAGAACAAATTATGGATTTGATCTTAGATTTAAAAGCATTAGAAGGTAACTCTAGCAAAGATGAAGGCAGTTTATTATAAAAACTATACCAAGCCCTACAAATGAGACCGACCGCCGGGCAAGCCGTAAATCTGCGGTAAGACCCCTCTTTGAGGAGTGGTTGAAGAGACGTCACGGCGTCCTTACCTACCGCATGACGCAGGTCCTCAACGGACACGAAAGTTTCGGGAGGTACCTGTGTCTGATGGGTAAGGAGGAAACGCCTGGGTGTTGCCAGTGCGAAGATCGCCCGGAGGACACAGTAGAGCATACGGTGCAAGACTGCCCAGCTTGGGCAGAGCACCGACGTGTCCTCACGGCGGCGATAGGCGGAGACCTCTCGCGCCCGGCTTTGGTTACGGCCATGCTGCGGAGCGAGACGAAGTGGGAAGCGGTCGCCACCTTCTGCGAGGCAGTTATGCTCCTGAAGGAGATGGCGGGCCGCGAGAGAGAGAGGACAGCGTCCTCCCTCCGCCCCAACCGCAGTGGTACACGCCCACGGCGTCGGACGTCAGCAGACGATCTCCGGCCACCGTAGACGCGGGCATACGGACAGCGAGTAAAGGGCAACTCGCTGTCCGACCATGGACCATGCCCGGGTCGACGGCGCGTCGTCTTCCACGCGCGCCTCAAAGAGCTGTCAGCAAATGACGGGTGACCCCCTCACAGAGGGCCAAAGCCTGCCGGGGTCGCGGGACTTATTTCCATCACCGTGACCCCGGGACATAAAGGGCTATTGAAGGACACCGTGGATTTTAGTCAGTACAAGTCTGACAGTACCTCAAGGCTTTTTTTGACCGGTGTTAGCCGATTCCGCATCGATAAATGTGGGTGCACCCTAATACGAGAAATACCGGAAAGAAATTATAATAATATAATTTCCTTATTTTCTGAACAAAGATTTTACTAGAGGATTTTTTTTGCTTCTGATTACAAAGATGTTCGCCAGTCATATGGCATTGTAATACACAGCGATTACATGTCCAGGCTACGAATATCCTTTTAGATGACTATTTAAAGCGTGTATGTTTCAGGGCTGGGCGTGTTCTATCTGAGCCGTTCATGAAACTTCCTTCACGCCGCGAGTTGCCAGATTATTATGATGTTATCAAGAAACCCTTGGATATCAAGAAAATTATGAATAGAATTGAAGATGGAAAGGTAAATACAATTGATGATGATGAGCTTAGCGGCTTATCCACTAAAATTAATTCCTGCCAGAATCTACAATCGTTACGGAATGAACGCCAGTGGGTTTGCAAAAGCGAGATAATATTACGGTATTAAAACCCCTCCCGTCGCGAAGGAAAATGTACCCAAAGGTGTATTTGGTCACTGATTGATTGTTTTCCAAGGCGTGTTGTGTTAAAGTCAGGGAAAAAACATAGAAATGAGGTTTAATTAGTGGCTTAAATAGTTTTATTTTATCCCGTCGCTTTTCTGTACAGTTGGCACAACGGGACAAGCCAGAAGGAATCAACGTTAGTGGATGGGCCGCTAATATGTAGTGAATTGTAATGTGAAATAACTTTACCGATTTAAACAATTTTCTTCATGGGACCGAAATCCTAATCATTGCTAAATAATGAACTATCTTATATGTTTAGGTCTTGAAGTTTTGTATGGGCCAAAGGACGGCTGGCTATTTTTTTAAGAAATTATGGTGTTAGTCCTTTGATTATTAATAATATTAGATACAAAGGCCCGGACAAAAACGAACTTAAAACTGTCCTCAAGTAGGTTCGTAAAATAGAAAGAGAAAGAAGCATAACTGACCAACATATACCAAAAGAAATGAACCTTATTCCAATGAGATAAAGTCGGATTTAGAACGTAGGTACATAAAAAACACATTTTTTACGACTGCGACTCGAATCAACAATGTTACCCGATTAAATCAAGTATGGCTGCGTAACATTGTTGATTCTAGTCACGGCGATATGAACTGTACGTTTAGTGAAAGTCTTTTCTTCAATTGAAGTGCTTTTTATACCCTGCTGATAATTTCAACTATTAAAAAACAAACGTTTTACGGCGATTTCATGAGGAAATATCAGTATTTATAATACAGTGATCATTATTAAACAGGGTGTTTCTTTTAAATAGGCCAAAAGGGAGAAATCCTTATCCATAAGAGATACGGGAAAAAATTCTAAGGAAACTTTAGCTCTTTTTTGATGTTAACAATTTTGGCGTTTTTACTTTTTTGGCCAAGTGTGAGTTGTCCCCAAAAATCAGTAAAATTGATCCAATTTTTTTTTGTAATGTCTTTCGCCTCTGTTTCATGTGAGGATCATTTCATTGTATGGGAAGAAAAATGTCTGGGCAACAGAATTTGGTCAAATAGAATGAAATACTGTGTACTACTAATACGTTTTTATGCTGTAAGAAGAAACATTACGGTACTTTTGACTAACTTCCATCGTCCAGACATTTTCCTTCCGAGCGTTAGAACAGTACTAAAATAAACGAATGACCAATCTCTGCTTTGGTCATTCTTTAGGTGAGGACGTTTTTTTGTCGCTGATTGTATAACTATGTAGTATCATGGAAGTGTTGATCACATGCAATTTGATGGTTCTCTATGTTTATACCATTTGAGTATGATCATAACTTTCAGGATCCATGCTGTATAAAAAGTGAAAAATAACCGTTTCAACTCAATTTTCTTGTTATCTTGAACAGTATACCGACATATCGGACCTCGAACGTGATTTCTTTACGTTATGCGCCAACGCTCAAACGTACAACGAGGAGCAGTCGCTAATATACGAGGACTCAGTGCGCCTGCGCAACGTATTCATTGAAGTGCGACGGCGCTACGAGAGCGGCCAGAACTCTGACGATTCCGACGATAATGAGAAAGGTAAATTACCATAACCTACAGCCTTTTGGATATATTTATTCACAACACACTATTGAAACGTGACGCTACCAACGGACGCGACGCATTGTGTCGAAATCCCATGTGTATCGTGCACATTACCAACGCGCGATGCCACGATGCGCTAGCTATTTCTGAACACAGGCTCTGTACAGCAGTGACCGTGTATGGTTCTATGTTATGTAACTACTTAACTTCTCGAACAAATATCGGATGGGGTCGGGTCTGGACTAGAAAATCATTCGGATGGCGTGTTTACTCCCTGCATCGGCAACACACTGTACGTCTGTATTGGATGGCGTGTACGCGCATGGCGTCGCGTCGGATTGAATACGCCCAGTGTTTTTCAAGGTCCTTATACTATGCCCATGCCGTCGCATAACGCGCTTGATGTGTGTGTTCGCCGCGTTTGGTGTGTCATTCCAACCGATATTTAAGTAGCTGAAGTGTCGGCGCCTTGGCCGTACCCACCTCTACCCCTCTTTATTTTTGCATAAAAAAGGTAATGACATTAACACCTTTTGGTTACAGATGACGATGATTCGGATGGTGAATCTAACCGCTCCGTTAAAATGAAGATCAAGTTGAAGGGTAAGAACAAGAGCACACCCTCCAGGAAGCGGAAACAGCGAAAGTATATCTCTGACGACGACGATTATGAGGAGGACTAAACTCTGTATCGAATACTAACCATTTGATCAATCATAAAATATATAATAGCCTTTTTAACTCCATAGACAATGTCATTAACTAGAGACAAAATCGGCTATTTGACTGAAAAATTCTAACTAGTCCGTCAGTTAGATTCTCAAATAATGTTCGACCCGTAATTTTTCTTTTGTTATGTTAGGTAAAAGAGTAAGGACGCCTTTAAAATTGGCAATACGTCACAATTTAATACATTTTTTATTGAATTCTGACTTCATCCGCCACCACTCTCGAGTTTTGATAAGTTAGGTATAAATAAAAAATAAATGTCCGTTATTTTTCAAAACTCTAAACGACGGACTAATTAGATTTGTAATTTATTGATACTGTCAAATTTACGATAATTTATCTCATTATTGACTATAAATTCTCAATGATTGAATGTGTTACAATATTTTTAGTAGAACCAGTTAGGTAATAGTTACACTCAATTTAATTTTATGCTTTACTTCAGCTTCTAATAACGAAAAATATTTAGTCTTTCTACAAAAAAATTAAACGTCTTTTATGTATGCTATGTCTATATACTTTTTGTAGTAAGGCTGTTTGTCTTTTTGGTTAACTGAAGCATATTGGGGTAATCCAAGTAGACCCATTCATTTGGTAATTTCTTATTAGTGATTAAGTATATTAATAGAAATAAAACTTATAATTAAGCATTAAATTGATTTTATATATAAAAAACAAAACAAATTGACATCAGAGGCAGGCCAGGTGTAACAAGTATATGTATGCATAGCAACAACTAGCGCAATTTAAAGCAACAAGCCTGGCAGGCCAACAGACATGAGCCTGAATTCCTGGTTGCATTATTTTTACATATTTTGTGGCAATGAACCTTTAATCTTTTTATTATAATACTTGACTTATTTTACCAGTAGACATCAAAGCAGTGAAGTTTGAAATTTAGGTATGTAGGCTTATAATAATAGGGTTTTATGTATGTGCTTTGGCATCAATAAATACATTTCTATGTTTAAATAGTGTTTTATTTGATTACTTTGATGAACTAGGTACATTTCCATCAGACTTTTCTGAAAGTTTCACCAAAGTTTCCTTCCAGTATGCCCATTTGTAGTCAACTCCATGAATGGTTTTCATGTGTTTGTTTAAACTTGGACTATAACTGAACTTTTGCCCACAAGTTGGACATGAGTATGGTTTGTCGCCAGTGTGCACTCGCAAATGTCGCCGAAGGCTGCTCTGTGTATAGAAGCCCACATGGCACAGATCACATTTAAAAGTTCTATTGCCAGTATGTCTGAAACAAAATAAGAAAATTTCATTTATGTCTTCTCAAGCTTCCTTTCCATTTGCGCGGACATGTCGTACGGCGAGTCCGCGGATGCATCCGCGCATAGTGGAGAGGGCGAAATCTGTCGAGATCTGCCTGCGTCCCTGCCGCAATCCGTGATTTGTCGGTTTTTTGGGCACCCATCAAAGGAATCTGCCGTGAACTGACTGACTGACACAGACGGAAGTGAAGAGGGCAGACGGATTTCTAGACAAACGCGTGCGCGGACGCGTCACACGACGTGTCCGCGCAAATGGAGAGGTGCCATAAAGGTATTTTGCCCTAATATGATATGCATTAACAGTCTTACCTTTTCAAATGAATAATTAGATTTTTCTTAGTATGTGTTTTATATCCACACAAATGACATTGTAACTTCTTTTCTAAACTATGTTTTTTTCTATGATTATGTAGTTCTGCTGATGTGACAAATGTGTCTCCACAGTCTTCACAGTTGTAATTACATATTTTGTAATGCCTATGCATGTGAGCCTTAAGAGATTCCTTAGATTTTAAAAATTTTAGGCAAATATTGCAAGAGAAACTAGCATTCTCATGGACACGCATGTGCTTTTTCATTGTAAATGCATGTTTGAACTGCTTTCCACATAAACTGCAAGTAAAATATGTGGTTGTACTGTGTGTTTTACGATGTGCTGTAAGGCTTGATGACTGTGTAAAGCTTTTACCACATTCACAGCTGTATGGTCTCTCTCCATTGTGGGTCCTCATGTGACTGACTAAGGTCTGGCTGTGCGGTGTAGAGTAAGAGCATGATGTACAATGGTACCGTCTGGCTGCACCAAATCCTGAAACCTTGCCAATATGTTTTCTCTTTTCATGCATAGAATTGTAATGTTTCATTAGTGTTATCTTTGTTTTTAAAACTTTGTTACACTTATCGCATTTAAAACTACTATTTGTATTTCTTGTTTCACTTTCATTTGTTTCAACATTTTCATTCACTTTGGAATAAGAAGTATTAAATTCTGAAAAGTTGGTTAGAAATGGAACTGAGTCATTATTTTCATCATATGGTGGTATATCATTTGATTGGTAATTCTCAGCTATATATGTGGTTTCTTGGTCTGAGGTTTGTTGTTCTTTGTTATATAATTTTAACCGTTCATTTAGTGTTAGACATTTTAGTCTAAACATATTAGCGCTGTTTAATTCTTGTAAGCAGACACCACACATTAGAAATGGCATGAACATATCATCAGATAAATTAACTTGAAAACATAAATAAATTCTACTGAGAACTTCTCGAGATTCATCACTCTCGGAAAACAGATTTATACTGTCTCGGGCAGTCTGCAAACAAAATCTACATAAGCCTCGCATTGCTTTGGCAGAGTTTTCCATTTTTTATATAACTGCTCTATTATACCGCTTCATTTTAATCCTTCACAACGGTACAGGTGGATCTTGTAGGTAGACTAAAATAAAACAGCTGTTGGCAGTGACTAATTTAAATAAAGCATAAACCGTTTTTTATCAGAAAAATAATACCTTAACGATATTTACGCTGCGCAATGAAATTTCTGTACGAATTATAACGGATAAAACCAGGAAATGCCAAAAATGCAGAAATGAAATATTTGGCATGACATTGACAACGTCAGAGTGACGTTTCTGTTCTTTTGTAATTTTTAATATTTCTGGCATCGCTTCAAGGCCTTTGAGTCAAAGCATTGCTTTGAACGTGGCAGCGCCATCGAAACGCGGCGAATTATTGCTCCGTGCTCCATGGTCACATCAAATCAGACATTCTTTTTGCAATAGCTCATAGCTCTCAACTTCACTCCACTCCATTTTTAACCGACATGATCAAAAAGTAGGTTCCCAGTTTAACTTGTACGAAAAAAAACAGATTTAGATGTGATTTTCAGAAAAGTTTTCGTTACATTTTAGCGAACATTTTAGATCTTGGTGTAGGCCTCCTTCAACTCTTTCCACTCTTCATGACATCGAGCTCTTTGTAACCAACTTGAGCCCGCAACTCTCTTCACATCATCCTTCCATCGCATTTGTGGACTTCCTTGAGGGCGTTTTTCTCCCCATGACTTCCATTCGAGGAGACGATTGCACCAAGAGTTTTCTTTTCGGGCAACATGGCATGCCCAAGCCCACTTCAAGAGTGCCATTCGTTTCGTTACATCTGTAACTCTGCTGCGTTCCCGGAGCCATTCGTTGGTTTTGCGTTCGATCAATGATGTCACTCCTACGAGCTTTCCCTCTACTGCCCTCTGGGCCGCCTCCAGCCTTTTAATAGTGTCTTTTGTGAATACCCAGGTACAATACATTGATCGAAGATTCTGGCTTTTTGTTCTGCAGATATTTTCATTTTGATGGCGAAGTCAGGTTTCGAGTATGCTCCCACATGAGCCTTATACCATACCAGACCATGCCCGGGTCGACGGCGCGTCGTGTTCCACGCGCGCCTCAAAGAGCGTCAGCATAATGACGAGGCCCCCTCTCAGAGGGTTAAAGCCTGCGGGACTTATACCATCACCGTGACCCCGGAACATAAAGTGTTATTGAAGGACACCGTGGATTTTAGTCAGTCAAGTCTGACAGTCCCTCCCGCCCTGCCCGGGGTGGGAGGACTCATCTGATTATTTTACCAAGAAAAAAAAAAAACGCGGATAGTGATGATCTTGTTAGTAATTTGTACAGTTGGGGTAACAAACTAATGGGTCGATAGTTGTTAATATCCTTTTGTTACTTTGTTACCTTTTTTGAATAACAAGATGACATTGGAGCACTCCCATTCTTTAGAGACCCTTCCTTCCTCAAGACATTTATTTAAAAGCTTGTTTAGGAACTTGATCACTGCATCTCCACCCTCCTTGACCATTTCGACTATAACGCCGTCTTCTCCAGGAGCTTCATTGTTCTTCATCTTTGTAAGGTCTCTCTCTCCTCGATTATGGATCTAACTATGTATGTGCTCGCGATACTCTTCGATATCTTCTTTAACATGGCTCCTCACTTCTTTGCAAAGTAACTTAAACCTGTGAGTTGTATTAAGACCTTGGTTTATAAGTTGTCTTCTTTCCTCCAGTAGTCCTTTGGTTTTATATTTTAATTTAGGACGGTTATTTTTTCCCTTAGGAGTTATTTCTGTTGTCACTGTTTACCTTCAGGAGCTTTTCTTGGACCTTTTATTGGTAAATATCCCTGTTCACTCTAAGTACCTACAAGGGGGTCTGTTTTAGTTTTATGCCTCTGCATCTTTGAATACCGCATCAACTTTGCATTTATGGTAACAGACGCTCGAATAAGACGATGATCGCTGCCAGTGTTAAAGCTATTTAGGACAGTACGTACGTACGTCTGTTATGATGTTTTTATAGTCATAAAACATCTGAATATGAAGTCTATTTCATTTTTGTATCTTCCCCCTGTACTAAGTAGGTACTGTTTAAAATCTACGATGTCGTACAATAGCCCTTTATGAAATTTAAAAACGACGTCATTAGAATTTTTTGAAAGTTATTTTAACAAATCGACTGTTTTTTGCACAAATATGACACTATTCTTACACCATTAAAGAATAGAAACATATCTTTTCTCTATTTTATACATTGCTATGCTTAAACCGATAAAAATATTTTACGTTCTGTCATTTTGTCTATAGATACTGCCGTCGACAAAACCCGTTTATAAATCGCCATGTTACGCGTAATCTATGCCCTGGTCCTACATTTCTTACAACAGAAATAGTGTCGGTCCTTT
Source organism: Agrotis ipsilon (assembly GCA_028554685.1). Classification (NCBI taxonomy): domain Eukaryota; kingdom Metazoa; phylum Arthropoda; class Insecta; order Lepidoptera; family Noctuidae; genus Agrotis; species Agrotis ipsilon. Next base: position 6,282,037 of record CM052958.1, on the reverse strand, counting down.
TAGGCTTTTATAGTATGGGCAACTGTACAGATAATAATGAGTCTAAAGTTTATAACATCCCCTTAGATTAGAGTAACGGAAATCGGAAACCAGCACCCCTTAGGGCCTATGCACACCACGTTTATTAAACGCGCCGTCGACGCGCGTTTGTAGCGATGCAAACGCGCGTTCGACACTTTGTATCACGACAACAAACTGCCCTGATGGACAAAAACGCGTCGACGGCGCGTTTAAACTTAACTAACTTTAACTAGGCGCTTCGCAGTTTTCTATGGAAAAAATCTGAAACCAGTTGTATAAGAAACCTGAAATCTTATTAATGCCGCATCTACCAGAATCTATCCTCCAGTGAAAGTACCGCCAGTGAGCACGTCCTATAAAATTCTTACAAAAATCAAGAAAACAAAAATTGTTTGTTTGGGGAAAAAGAAACAAGAAATAAGTAATTTCTGTACATATTTATTTAATTGATGGCCGCACATCAATCAATCATCTCACGGATATAGCGAAATTATAAAGTTTCCCTGTTTTCCATGTAACCCTAAAAACGTAAGAAAATTAGAATTTTGCAGGCTTCCATAGCGCTTTGCGTCCGCAAAAAAAAAAAAAAACGCGCCGTGTTGGTGCTTGCTCTCATATTGTTGCATAAAAAACAACTGAGCCAAACGAATGACATATTTATGAGACCAACGCTATGTAGGTAGGTACCTATACCTCAGTTTCGGCGATCGTTCCTAAGTAAATGTATTTGAAAAGAATTTAAGTTGAATATTATTTTGAACAAAAACGGGAAAACAATTTAACGGCCTCAAAACACAAAAAAATATACTTATTTGAAGAAAAACAAAAAACCCGACTTTGTAAAAATTATTATAAGTAAAAACTAAAAAGAATGACAAGCCCAGTAGCTTGGAATTCACTCATTCACACTCACAGTCGTGCGTGGCCCCTTGGGAAGATTTGATTGGTTTATTTTATTAGTATTATTGGTATAATTTAATATTATTAATTTATTTTATTATGACCTGTTCATTATAAAAAGTATGACATTTCAAATTTAAAAAAAAATCTAAACCCGTTCAGGCGTCTTTGAGAAATGTGCGCAGATACTACTATTTCGAACTACTTTTGTATGGACGACTGCGTAACAAAACTGGCATTTTTTAATGGTTGCCAGTAAAGATCCCGATCATTCCTGGTTATAATTTTATTACACTATACTATTGTTAATTTGAGATAACACTCTTTTCTGCCGGAGCTGGTTTTATTTTTCTATGAAACGACAGCATTCTCCTTTAAAAAATACACACGGGATTGAGAACCATCTCCTTTTACGAATAAGTAAAAAATCAACTCAAGCACCAGCAATGCCGTGTGTGCACGCAGGTTAATTTGAATATAAAATAAACATTATTCACAAACTATTTCATTAGGTACAACTTGGGTACAACAGCCTTAACTCTTAATAATTTTCATTTTCTTTTTTTTTAATACAACTTTTAATATTGTGTTTAAATTTAATATTTTGGTCTCGTAGCGGCGAAGTTTTTGCTGTAAAGCCTTAATATCCCGCTGTAATCTCTCTTTTTCAAGAGACGTAATTTTCTCAGTTTGTGTGCCTACATCCATAAGTTTAACTTTCTTAACAGGTGGTCCTTGCGTAATTTCAAAATCATCACCATTAAATCTTGATTGATCACAGTCAGGTTCTTCATGTGCAGTATCAGTGGCATTCATAGAATCTTCACTATCAGAGAGTATCACTTGTAATTGATTGGAATTCAAAATAACATTTTTGATAACTGGAATGTCCTGTAATATAAATATATACACATGTATTATAAATAAGTATGCACCACATACATTCCTCTTCATTATTTATAGAATTACTGAATAAATAAATAGACGAAGGGCAAACTCATTAGCTAATTATGTACGTATTTTCTGACGCCGCGGGAGAAGCACACGGCATACGGACGTCGCAAAGCGATTTCCGGCCACCGTACGCGCGGACATGCGGACGGCGAGTAATGGGTGACTTGCCGTCTGATTATGAACCATGCCTGGGTCGACCGTCGCGTTCCACGCGCGCCTTTTGAGACGCGAGTGGAACACTACGGTCAGCTGTCAGTAATCTGAAAAGGGATCCCCCTTAGACTATCAGTCTACCGGGGTCGCGAGATTGCCTTATCAGATAACCGTGACCCTGGAATGTTGAAGGCTATTGAAGGACACAGTGGATTTAGTAAGTACCTACGAGTGTGCGATAGCAATCACTTTTTTTTTTTTTACGTGGTAAAATCATCAAATGAGACCTCCGAACCCGGGCAGGGCGAGAGGTACTGTCAGACTTGTACTGACTAAAATCCACGGTGTCCTTCAATAGCCCTTTATGTTCCGGGGTCACGGTGATGGTATAAGACCCGCGACCCCGGCAGGCTTTAGCCCTCTGAGAGGGGGCCTCATCATTATGCTGACGCTCTTTGAGGCGCGCGTGGAACACGACGCGCCGTCGACCCGGGCATGGTCCATGGTCGGACAGCGAGTTGCCCTTTACTCGCCGCCCGCATGCCCGCGCCTACGGTGGCCGGAGATCGTCTTGCGACGTCGGACGCCGTGGGCGTCCACCACCGCGGGTGGGGCGGAGGGAGGACCTTGTCCTCTCTCTCACGCGGCCCGCCTCCTCCTTCGCGAGCATGACTGCTTCGCAGAAGGAGGCGACCGCTTCCCACTCCGTCTCGCCCCGCAGCATGGCCGCGACCAGTGCTGGGCGCGAGAGGTCTCCGCCTATCGCCGCCGTGAGGACACGTCGGTGCTCCGCCCAAGCGGGGCAATCCTGCACCGTATGCTCGACTGTGTCCTCCGGGCGATCTACTATCATAAGACACAGGTACCTCCCGAAACATCCGTGTCCGGTGAGGACCTGCGTCACGCGGAAGGTTAGGACGCCGTGACGTCTCTCCAACCACTCCTCAAAGAGGGGTCTTATCGCCACTATTGCGGCGTGCCCGGCCGTTGGTCGCGACAGTCGTGCCCTCCATACTGCCCTGAGATCGCGCCGGAGCTCTTCCCGCCGCGCCTCGACTTCTCGAGGCAGCGGGGTTACGCCCCGGCGCTGCGCCTCCACGCGCCTTACATAGACGCGCTGGAGGGCAGTCGCCTCCAGATCCCAGGGCAGCAATCCGGCAAGCAGGTTGGCCGATTCGCCTTCAATCGTGCGGTATCGCCGGATCATCCGGATGCGATAGCAATCACTTGATCCTAAAAACGTATTTCCTGGACACAAACTCGACATTACATCCATAAAAACAATCACAATTTATTTCTAGACTTTATAGTCCGGTCAATTTAGACATTCGAAGTTACATAAAGTCCCAACAAGCTGGATTTTTGTGAAGTTGTTCAAAACATAATTATAAACAATGTCTGGAAGTTCCCCATCATTCCCCTGTAAGGAAAAAATTTAATTCAAGGTCAAAGGTAAAAAAAATGAGTTTTTCACGATTTTCAGCAAAACGGTAAGTTTTATCATAAAAGTACCTCAGACAAAAATTGTAGATCATAAAATTATATATAAAAAATGCATCAATACTTTTTTCTTACGAGCCACCGTTTCTGAGATATAACGATTCTAAAAGTTGTTATAGTCATAATATGCATGAGTACGCCACGTATATACATCTAGTCTAGAGTTGCTGATGTATTGATTATTGAAACAGCAATAGAGCAATTCAATTTGACAAATACAACTATTGTTGTTGGTGAAGATGTTGACTTACTTGTATTACTCACTGCTCGAACGCCAACTGAAAAAACTATTTTTTTCTGAAAACCAGGAAAAGCTCAGCATCAATCAGATATATATTCATCAAAAAGTTTATTTACTTTTGTAAAGTGTAAAGATCATGTACTATTTTTACACGCAATAACTGGCTGTGATACGACATCTGCATTTTACAGGAGGGGTAAAACAGCGGTTTTCAAAATGTTTGAATAACAAGATTTAATTCAATGTGCTGAAGCTTTTAAAAAAAGTGATTCAACTCAACAAGAAGTTATAACCAACGACATCCGCTTTCTTCTTTCTATGTACGGAGCTCCTAAAAAAACTACCTGTTTAGATAAACATCGATATGCATGTTTCGTTAAAAATACTAAAAATAAAAAACAAGTTCAATTAGCTTGTCTTCCTCCAACTTCAGTTGCTGCTCACCAACATCTTTTTCGAGTATATTACCAAGTTCAAGTGTGGCTTGGTTATCAGCTAGACCCTACAGACTGGGGTTGGAAGTTGGTCAACAATATATTAGAGCCAGTTCAAACTTTACTTCCACCTGCGCCGGAAAAACTGCTGAACATTATTTTTTGCAACTGCAAAAAGGGATGCAGTGCTAAATGTGGTTGCAAAAAAGTCGGACTGTCTTGTTCTTTGGCATGCACAAATTGTCAAGGCCGGTCGTGCTCTAATATTGAATCACAAACAATGGAGGATTCGTTTGACTACGACGAAGTATCATGCGATACATCGCTATTGACGCAATTTACTTGCATCCAAAATGAAGATGAAGAAGAAGCAGGAGAAGAAGAACAAGAAGAAGATCAAGAAGAAGAACAAGAAGAAGATCAAGAAGAAGAACAAGAATTTGAAACTTACGAATAAGACGAATAAACTTCAACACTTTTTTTTCATTTACATCGCTTTTATCTTTCCCAATCTTTGAAAATTTCCGTTATTTTGCAATAGTTTTACATTAAACAGGATCACAACTGACCCGTGGAGTAGGCCTACTGGGGAAACCACGTTAACAAAAACGCGCTAAGTACACTACCTCATAGGTGGCGTGGAAACGTGTGCATATTATGACGATAACAAAATATTTCCAAATTCAACACAGCATTTTTGTCAGTACTTCTTCCAACCTGTACAGAACAACCATGGGCTTCAAAAGAGTCTGGGACTCGTCCTGTCCAAGAGTTTGGGACGAGTGGGAAGATAAGGGGACGACGTGGGTGATCCAAGATCTACCCCCGGAGGATGATGAAGAGGCTATGAAGCTTCTAGTCGGGCATCTCTTTTCTGATGAAGTGTTGTGTGCTCAGAGTAGTAAGTAGTTTTATTTACTAGCACTAATAGAAAACTTTGTTAGTATTCGTCCTCTACCTAGCCTTGAAACGTGTGCATGTGGAAACGTGTGCATATTATGACGATAACAATTTTTATAACTTTTAGAATCGTTATATCTCAGAACCGGTGGCTCGTAAGAAAAAAGTATTTATGCATTTTTTATAGATAATTTTATGATCTACAATTTTTGTCTGAGGTACTTTTATGATAAAACTTACCGTTTTGCTGAAAATCGCGAAAAACTAATTTTTTAGACCTTTGACCTTGAATTATTTTTTTTCCTTACAGGGGAATGATGGGGAACTTTCAGACATTGTTTATAATTATGTTTTGAACAACTTCACAAAAATCCAGCTTGTTGGGACTTTATGTAACTTCACTCTAATTTTTTGGTCTAAATTGACCGGACTATTAAAGAGTGCCACTATACATAATATTATGGTATTTCAGATGATAATATGACAATATAAAATGTAGTCTGAGTTTGTCATTAACTGAGAAAATAACAAGTGCTTTCTAGGGTCAACATAAAAAATCTTTTTAAGTAAAGAGAGAAAGGGCGCTACCTCACCGCGAGCATTGTGTCCGTTTCGACCGCGCGGCCTTAACGTTTTTTTTTTAATAAAAACCATCCTAAGTTTTTGTAAAAAAATGTAAAAGTCGATTCCCAAAAAGCATTTAATTGTCAAAGAAATGGTTAAAAAGTTCTAACTGTTATAAGGGTTTGAACGTGGCCGCGCCATCGAAACGCGGCGAACCGCGCGGCCATGGAGATCTTTAAAATTAAGAGGTTAAGAGACCTGAAATTTTGGGAAACAGTAGATTGCATTTTTGAGGAGTGGCTGGATATTTCCCACGGCGTCCTCACCTACCACTTGACGCAGGTCCTCACCGGGCATGGAAGCTTCGGGAGGTTCCTGTGTCAGATAAAGAAGGAGGAAACACCCGGGACACGGTGCAGAATTGCCCTGCTTGGGTGGAACACCGCCGTGTCCTCACGCGGGCGATAGGCGGAGAATTCTCGCGCCCGGCATTGGTCACGGCCATGCTGTGAGGCGAGACGGAGTAGGAGGCGGTCGCCTCCTGCTCGCGAAGGCGGAGGCGGAAGGCGTGAGAGAGAGGGCACCGTCCTCTCTCCGCCCCAGACGCAGTGGTAGACGCCCACGGCGACGGATGTCGCGGGACGATCTCCGGCCACCGTAGGCGCGTTCAAACCCTTATAACTTTTTAACCATTGCTTTGACATGGTTTCTGGGAATCGACTTTTACATTTTTTTAAAACCTAGTATAGGTTTTATTTAAAAAAAAGGTCTGGCCTCGCGGTCGAAAGGTACACCGAGCATTTACCTGTAATGTATGTAACGTTACAGATTCGAACATTCAAAGCATCAAATTGCGCACTTTTTTGTTGCGCACTTTTTTAATGCTCGCGTTGAGAGAGCGCCTCGGGGAGAATTTCTTTACTTTGTTTACCTGATGTTGCATTGAATTAATACAGAATTCCTGAATTTTGTTGGATCAGATAGAGATAGCCCCTAATAGGCATACAACTATAGATTGCATACAATCAGACAAAACAATACATTACCATTGGTGTTAATACCGATGGAACTGCATCGGGATTTAATTTTCTGCTGTGTGGTGCTATATAATCCTCAAGTTTAAAGTGAAGGCAACACACATTCGCATATTTTGATAAATTAGGCTTCAATCTCATGGCCCTTATCCATAATTCTCGCCGTTCTTCATTAGTTGGAATCCTAAAAACAAGACAGTAGTTTAAACCCAAGTCTAGTACAACCTTACACGACAAACAAGCTGTTGGGAATCAAACCAAACATCCATTAGATAGTGCGCGCAGGTGACGTATACGAACGACGCGGATGCATCGTCACAACTATACATAATTATTTACAAGTAAATGCAAATCATCCATAATGCATCCTGATTTTTTTTGATCAGATAGATATATGACCCCTTTATGCATGTACCTATACATTACTGACATACAATATGGGAAAAAACACTATCAGAGGTAAAATTGATGGAACTGCATCAGGTTTTAAGTGCACTAGAATCTTGTAATCTGTAGTAAAATAAAAAAGAACAAGCGAAAAAAAAAAATACCGAAACCAAACTGAATGAAGTTTTTATTATTATTATTATTTATTTATTTCAGACACAAGTATCCATAACTTTGTTAGTACTAAATGCTTATAAAATAATGTTAGTAAGGCAACAAGTCAATTTCATCAAGTCAGTCACTACAAATTTTAGATAAATATAAAATAACAATAATTCAGAAAAAATAATAATGTAAAATTGAAAATTAATATAAATCAACAAATCATAGAAAAAATAAAAATGTCAAATTAATATAAAATAATTCAAAACAATAATAAACCACTAAAAAAAATATAATAATATCATATTAAATTGACATAAAACCAAAATGAAAAGACAACAATCACTCTATGGGATCCAAATAATGACTTAACAAAGGGCGAGCAACGAAAACAATATAAATAGTGGTGGAAGCGACATACACTCTATCTAATGCAGTGCAACTTAATAAAATGCTTCGTTATTGGGCAGTCAAAACGACTCGCCACAACACTAAGGATGCTGTTGCTACTGCCGCGGACACGAGCCATCATTGATGCCGCTCTCTTTCTGAGTATGGCATGGAAGCCATCAATGTGAGAGGCCGCAAACATGCCCGACGCACTGCAGTGTCTCGGGAGCCGCATCAGCATCCGGAAAGCATTGTTATATTGGACGCGCAGGGCGTTAATTGTCTTCTGCGTATAATTGACCCATAGACTACACGTGTAAAAACATTGGCAAAATGCTCTAAACAAAGTAATTTTTACTGCATTACTGCAGCGTGCAAATCTACGAGCCAACATATTACATTACATTATGGAAGTAAATGACAATATATTAAACAAAAGAGAATCACAAAATCATAAGTTTACGGTGAGGGCAGTTTGTTAAAGTCCATTGAGAATATACAGGGTGTATTTAAACACATCACAAAGCCGTTAACTACGCATACTGTACATCTAACTAAGTAGATTTACGCTAAAATAATCGCTGGGAACCGACTTTTATTTTTAGGTATCAAAAAAAATAATAATTTTATTGCGCGCAATGTAAAGCAAACGGGCGGGTTTAGTGTCGTTGTGTGCGTAGGCGAGAATACACAAGCGCGCCTCAGCTGGAACGCGCTGTGATAAGAACGACGCGACGCATCGACGTTCTACTTTTTTTCGATTATTTGCGGGGATGAACGAAATGAATAGTTTCCGTGAAAACAATTAAGTAAAAATCCTACTGAGATGCACGATGCTTTTAATTTTTTTTAAGGTCATAAAATCATGAAATGGGCCTCTCGCTCAGGGTGGGGCGGGAGGTACTGTCAGACTTCACTGACTAAAATCGAACTGCTCTTTCGTGTGCACTTTACGTTCCAGGGCCGTGGTAGATCTTTCGAACAATCCCACGACCCCAGGATGTTCTTAAATTAAAACTCATAAAACACTTACCTACTGTCCATCGTTGATATCATCAATCGGTGGTCTCTCGTGTTGAGAGAACAACACAAAAAAAAACACTCCCTGGCAAAAACAAACACAGAAGTACTCAAAAACACACAGACTCTTTGTGTGTTAGCGAGTACACAGTCACAGAACACTCAAAACTAATGTTTTTCGGAAATAAAGACACAAGAAGTAAATTCGATCGTGTCAGAAACCGAACTAATAAGAAAAAAATCTTTGGCGGCACGTGGCGGCTGGCAGTGGGAGGGGCGCAGCGGGTTGCGGGGGCAAGTGGGCGGCGCGCGCGCGGCGGTGCTCGTTTGATCTAGCGGCCACCGTTGGCGTTTAGTATTTGTTTAGTTCTAAATAATCAAAATGAAACGAAATCTTTAAAAGAATCTTTATTTTTAGGAAGTAATCATAACATAAATTCTTCATAATTTTACTTTTAGGATGAAAAGGGCGCTCTTTTGACAATTGAGATAATGGACTGAGATCACATGTTTTTAAACACGTTCACATTACGCACATTTCAACTTTATTTCCCAGAACATAAAGTTGAAAATCCCACGGCATTGAGTCTAGCGAAGAGAGTCATTGACCGTCGAAAGTAAATCAAACGCACACTAACATAAGCCGTGCGTTTTTGCATTCATTTCTTACGTATTCATTACTGTTCGGAACTTCAAATGCGTAATTTATTTAGAAAAATCGAAAATTCAGGTAACGTTTGTTTGGAAAAAAGTTTTGTAATAATACTTAGAATTCGATTTCGTAAAAAAAAAATTTTTTTTAATGCGACTTTGACCTTCAATATCTCGAGAACCCGTGGAGTCCCAGGTATGGTCTAAAGGAAAAATATGATCCAAATAATGGGTAGAATACGTGGCTCTCGGCTTCGTTAAGTGTCTTAAAACACCGTGTATGCTCATGGATTAAGCGATTGGTGAACATACATAAAATAAAACCAATTTCTAGAAAATTCAAAGAGCTTTTTGTATCGGTTGATATGACTTATACAAGGTTCCTAATCTGTTGTTCTGAAACATGAACGAACATAAAAAATACTTTCCATGTTGATTTATTTTGAAAATAAATTGTTTAGTGTAAACAATTATGAGCCCAAACTTATTAAATCATGGAACAGTTGTAGAATGATAATACCTAAATAACCTTTATTCCGACACAAATAGTTTTTACACATTTTATGGTTGATTTACAATAGGTAATCTTATTAACTAAAAAGTCGCCGCGGCGCAACCCTCTTTTCTATTTTGGTCTCTTTTCCTTGTTTCTCTAACTTAATTGCCAAAAACTTACCATTAATTAATTATATTTAGTCTAAGTATAATATTTTGAAGAATACGGAAGAATAATAGAGACCGGCTGCAAATCGGTCGTCTGGTCACTCATAACCATGTTATGAAATTATAAACTAAATCGAAAATACTCTTTACCTATGAAAGGATACACAACAACCAGCAAATGTCTCACTTCTACATTTGTCAACGTTACATTGTTTTACCATTTTTATAATGAAAATAAAAAAGAAAAACCTGTAATATTATGACGTTTCAAATTCTAAAAACAATCCGCAATGTTAAGGTGATTGCATCAACCAGCCCGCGAAATTCAAATTTTCTGCCCCCACCCCAGCCGCAGTGGCAGACGCCCACGGCGGCAGATGTCGCGGGACGATCTCCGGCCATCGTAGGCACAGGCATGCGGGCGGCGAGTAAAGGGAAACAAACAAGGGCACATAACATAAGCTGGGAGTATCTCCAAGCGGTGAAGGTGGTAAGACTTTAGGACTGATTTAAATGACGATGGTATATAATTATAAATCTGACTCTACTGGCCAAAACTCCCATTTATTTTTCAACCCGGGCTCTTGTCATTAGACATCAGACGTCTCATATTTTCGATTTTGACGACCCCGTTGTCACTACCATAAACGAACAGGATCCACGTACGAAGTCGCGGGCAGAAGCTAGTTATATATAAAGGAGTAATTATAAGGGCCTATGCATACCACGTTTTTTAAACGCGCCGTCGACGCGTCGACGTTTGTAGCGATACAGACGCGATACGCACGCAAGTCATGGTCCATTTACACATTGGCACGAATAGCGAGGCGAATGACGAGGTGAATAGCGATCACGAATGTTCACACATTCGCGAGCATTCAGTTGAACGCTAGCATCCGACTCAAGAGGACGTCGCAAATACTTTTTGGATAAAAAATGAACCCATTTCAAAAACAATTAAAATACTACTATTAAGTTTAAGCATGTCCATTTTTTTTTAAAGCTTATAGTATTTATGTATACTTACGTCATCCATTTCATCCTATTATCTTATTAATCATCCTTTTATTAATAAAATATATTACTTGATCATTTTGTTGTGACACTTTTGTCAAATATGAAACTGTCAGTTACTTTTTATTTTTCTGTCCGGCTTAGTCTATGACCTATGTTATAGTTTCTTGTTTATGATGTTGCTTTTGCTTTATATAATTAAATTATTTTATCTAATTGATTTCACAGAAACATTGTATTTTCTATTTTTATAATTATGTTTGTAATAACTTAAATCTAAGTTTTACATTATGTAAACGCACGCAGACCTCCTTGGTCTGATATGTCCAAACCTTTGATGATACTAATATTTGAAAATAGAAAAGAAGAAATTACGAAAACAATCTGACGGATATAAAAGCGGAGGCCGTCAGAGGAATGGCTTCTCTATCTTGGACTATCGTATTGAGAACATCTCTCTCTATCTCGGACTGTTGAATGGTCAACAGCTTGGACTCGATCGCAGACTACAATACAACCCTCTAAGTCACTAACTGAGGGATCTCCTCTTACCCTCTGAGTCTATCCTACTGAGGTCACTCTTGGTACCTCTCCTACTGAGGTCACTCTTGGTACCTCTCCTACTGAGGTCACTCTTGGTACCTCTCCTACTGAGGTCACTCTTGGAACCTCTCCTGCTGCGGTCACTCTTGGAACCTCTCCTGCTGCGGTCACTCCGGGGACCTCTCCATCTGCGGTCACTCCTGGGATTTCTCCTACTGCGGTCACTCCTGGGACTTCTCCTACTGAGGTCACTCCTGAGACCTCTCCTACTGAGGTCACTCCTGAGACCTCTCCTACTGAGGACACTACTGAGGTCCACCTCCTGAGGCCTAACCTGCTGAGGCTACTTCTAAAGCCTAACCTTCAGTGTGTGTTAAACGTTGAACTGTGTACTACTGTGAACTGTGAAGTGCTGAACTGTGTTTTATATTATCCAACTTGTATTTTATATTCTAGAATAAAATCTTTTTATTCTATTAAAGAATATTGTTACAAGCTTTAATAACGTTTTTTTCTGAAGTCGGTGTCTTTGTTTTTTATTTCATTGTCTACTGACACCGACTTCAGAAAGAGGAGTTATTTTATACTTTTTGTGTTTGTTTTTGAAGTCGGTTCCTTTTATTTTCAAAAATGTTTTTTATTTTATCCTTTTATTAAGGACATTCAACAAATATATCTTCGTATAATCGCAGTCTCTGAAAATTTACAATCCGTGATCCCCGGAATGTAAAGGGCTATTATAGGACATCGTGGATTTTATTCAGTACAAGTCCGATAGTCTCCTGCCTGCTCTCAGTGGGAGGAATAATATGATGATTTCACCACGTTAAAGAAAATAGGGAAAAAGGATCCATGCGAGTAACGTCACGAGATATCCATTATCTTAACATATATAAATCTCGTGTCACAATGTTTGTCCTCAATGGACTCCTAAACCACTTAACCGATTATAATAAAATTCGCACACCATGTGCAGTTCGATCCAACTTGAGAGATAGGATAGTTTAAATCTCAAATTTTAGACCGTGTCCTCCACCCGTGCGAAGTCGGGACGGGCCGCTAGTTGTTATATATGTACTAAAACCTTCTCTATAATGCATCGAATACTTTTCTGAAAATCGCATCTAAATGTTTTTTTTTTTACAAGTCAAACCGAGAACCTACTTTTTTTAAGTCAGTTAAAAATGGAGTGAGAGCGCACGGAGCAATCCTTTTTATTATTTATACAAGAATTGTTCCGGATCTAGGCTTCTGTGTTTGTGAGTTCATATATTTGTAAACGCACCCACAATACAGGAAAATATCTAGGGCCATTCAGGCTTTTTCTAAAAAAAGAATTAAAGTATTTGAAATTCAAATATTTGTATGAACTCATTAGATGAGGCGTACATGCCGCAATTATTTTCACGTCCTCCATGTTCGTGTGCGAATGTTAATATGAATCAACCCGCGAATGTGTGAACAGCACTTCGCGACGGCATTCGTGCACGAATCATTCGACGAATGTTTCGTCGAATGGCGAGGCGAATAGCGATCACGAATGTGTAAATGTAGTATCAGACGCAGCCTGTAGACCTTTGCACACCTGTATAAATACAGACGCGCGTGTGTAGCGATACAAACGAGATGCAAACGCGCGTGTGTAGCGATGCAGACGCGATGCAAACGCGCGTGTGTATCGATACAAACGCGCAGGCATTTTGCGTTTTTAAGCAGAACCTCGTCAACAGTAGCATTTTTGTTCCAAAGACGTGCGGTGCACCAAATCGCTCGATTGCTACTAGCGTAGATTCACACTTCCCTTTACCTCGTCCGTAGGCAAGGCGCGCGCGCTAGCGCTCGTATCGGCTCCGCGCGTTTGTATCGATACAAACGACAACAAACTGCTCTGCAGGATAAAAACGCGCCGGCGACGCGCGTTCCCAAAACGCGCGTCGATTGCCGATTGCCGGTATGTATCATGGGTTACAAAATTCTAGTGCACACTTATCAAAATTATGTATTTGACAAGAATAAAGGGTTGAATAGTTGAACTTTAAAAAACAATAAAAAATTACTTACAATCTCTACCCGGTGGCTATAAAATCGGTTAAGGTTTAGAAATTCGTAACCTTAAAAGAGGTTTGGGAGAGGGTGGGGGTTGGCGGCGGGGGCGGGAGCATGCACCCCCCACCACTTTCGCCTGCCGGAAAAGCATAGTTTTTTTTTAATTAATTATTTAAAATCGCATTTTGAGGTCATGTTTTTATCATTTTTTTGTTAAAATGAACTTATCTATAAGGGAACAGAGTGCGGGAGGGTAGTAAACTCCCTCCCCTATGCCACTCACCTCTTTTGAAGCCCAGTAGACGGAGCCCCGCTACGCGGGGCTCCTACTTCTGGGTGGTTTACAATAAAATAACCACGAAGGGGATGGCGGGGTCTAAAGACCCCGCCATCCCCTTCTAACCTAACCTGTCCGAGTCGGGATGCCCCGAGTCCCGAGTTCACTCCGCTCGCTCTATTAATATTGACATCCTCCAGAATTGCCGGACCTCCACTAAGTCCCGAGCTGGTAGACGGCCCAGTTTCTAGGTCGCGCCACTTCCACTACTTTCAGACGCCATAACAGGCTCTAATAGCGTGCAATCAGTGTCCAGTAAGTACGCCGAGGTCTGTACGACCTCGAAATATCTAGACGCAACTCCGGCAGCCAAAATTACTTTGGAGGGTTAGGGTCGAGGTTCCTTGAGCCCCCTAAACCTCCAGTATCTTCAAATTCAGGTTACGAATTTCTAAACCCAACCCATAAAATCTATGAATTAAATAAAAAAGCCACCGACTTCCGAAAGAAAAGTTTATTGAAAGAATTATCAATAAGATTGAAAAATAATATCTGTCTTTTTTATATCAATATTTTTAACGCTACTAATTAATAACAGGAGAGAAACAAAAAAATCAAAAATTGAAATTAAAACATGCTGTATTTTTCGCAGGGATATGATAAAAACAGGGATGTAATCAAATCACTTCCCTGAACAAATCTAGTGATTGGAGAAATCCCTAAATCTAGTAAAATGATAGAAAACGTCGATGAAGCTTCACAGAGCTTCTACTTCTTGGTAGTTTATAAAAACAACGGAGGGGGTTGGTATTTCATACACATGGGGCACCCCAACACGTTATTTTTTTTTAAACCACCCAGAAGTAGGAGCAACGTAAAGCGGTGCTCCGTCGACGTTTTAGCAGATTTATTTCAGTTTCAAAATACCATAGAAAATTATGTTTTGTCAAGATGACCCACTGACTGTCATTACACTGAACTAATTTAGGGATTTGTTAAATCACTAGATTTCTTTCGTGGGATTTGTCAAATCACTAGATTTGTATATGGAAATTATAAAAATCTGCTGATATTTTAACATCTCCCGAAATTTGATTAAATCCCTGCTTTTATCTTAACTCTGCGACATATTCACTGCCTTTAAAACTACAGAAGTAAACATCTATACATTTGCTTACCTATGGAATGTAATACCACATCCAGCGTAACTTTCACTTCTACAACCTTTTACGCTACACGAAATCATTTTTAGAAAATTCGAAACTTCCAAAATATTTGGAAATCCGTAAATCGTATTCGCATGACAATGACAGACAGACAACCAGTGTTGCCAGGGCCCCTGAGTCGAAAGTTACGTTTTGTTTCCCGAAATGTTACATTTTTGCTGCAAAAGCTAATAAAAACTTATCTAGAAACGACATATCGCAATCTAGACTCACAACTTGCATTGAAATTGCAGAAAACCTCGGTTTTGATAATTTAATAAAAGAGTTCGCCGATCGGACCATACCCGGGTCAACAGCGCGCTGTGTTCCACACGCACCTCAAACAGCGTCAGCACGATGACGGGGCCCTCCTCTAGGCCAGGGCCAGAGCCTGCCGGGGTCGCGGGACTTAACTCATTACCGTGACCCCGGAACATAAAGGGCTATTGAAGGATAAGTGCTAAAACCGGCACTGACGTTGGCGGTTAAAAGGTTATTTCCTGCTCAATATCTATATTAATAATTTCGTGCAGGGCTACGGTAGACTCGATCGAAAGCTAACCTGAATAATAAAACATTAAAAACCTCGACAAGTTTAGTACGGCAGGAAGAGCTCCGACGCGATAATATGGAGGGAGCGACTGTCGCAACAGAGGTCCGGGCACGCCGCGATGGCAGCGGTAAGACCCCCGGTAAGATTTGAGGAGTAGCTTGATAGGCATCGCGTCTTGACCTACCGCCTGACGCAGATCCTCACCGGACACGGAAGTTCCGGGTGTGGAGGTACCTGAGGAAACGCCTGGGTGTCACCACTGTGTGGATCGCTCGGAGGACACAGTGGTGGCATACGGTGCAGGATTGCACCTCACGACCCAGCCGCAGTGGTAGACGCCCAGGACCTCGCAGGACGATCTCCGGCCAACAGGCGCGGGCATGCGGGCGCCGAGTAATAGGCAACTCGCTCTCTGATAATGGAACATGCCCGGGTCGACGGCCCGTCCGTGTGTTCCACGCGCGCCTCAAAGACTGTCAGCACAATGATGGGGCCCACCTTTGAGGGCCAAAGCCTGCCCGATAGTGGGACTTATGAGTTACCGTGACACCTACATTTATTAGTACCTAGATGTGTATTATATAAGACACACGTTTCACCTGAGCGAAGCCGGGCTTTCATCTAGTTTATAAATTCACCGATCCATTTCATTCTTTCATTACTTATTTTTGCTTACTTTACTGCTTAGTTTTTATTGCTGAACTAGTTATTAAACGTGCTATGTGTAATAATTTTTAACTTGCCAAAACCGCTATTTTACTGCCTCTATAATCAGTGCCTATAAAAACAAAACAACGTAATGATGCAAAATATTGTTTGACCTTGAGGAAACAAAAATCTGAGTAGATGAATGGAAAAGGATGGCTTGAAATAAAAATACAGTGTTTAAAGTGCACAGGCATATATTCATATAAAAGCCTATGCCTCTTGTTGAGCCTGAAGCCTCTTGATGTGAGATGCCTTTTTCTGCTTGATCCTATTCTTCCTCTCGGCTAGGGTCAGCTTGCGTTTGTTCCAGCGCTTTTGCTTACCAGCATCTTTCTTCTTGGCTTCCTTCTTGGTGTGTGATGGGTCTGCACGGATCAATTCATGTGCTTTCTTGTAAATGGCTTCGATCTGAAAAACACATTAATTTAAGTAAGGATTGAGCTTGAAAGTCGACTTGTAAAGGGGCATAATTTGAAAAAGACTGTTGCAATACTTTAGTACTTAAAATCATAGAAGATGTAAGTGTGGAAAATGATTGCATTAGTTTTGTCCAATTTCGACACTGTCCAAGTATAATTTACTAGAACTGTAATTTGGTTGGACGTTTCAGTTAAGACTTCATAGTAGGATAGGAAATACTTACAGAATCAGCATTAACACCAAGTTTGATGTATTTGCCAAACTGTCTCTTGAAGGAATCTTCATCATCAGCTTCAAGACTGCGCATGTATTCAGCCACGTGTAGACCAAAGATGTGTGCTCTGAAAGCATTAATTTGTTTCAAATGAGGTAAAACTCATTCTGTAGATTCTTTTCACAGGATTGATCATATCTTTCTTGGGTAAATGTTTTTAAGACCGGTTTCAAAAACTTACAATCCTTTTTTTTATCACAACCAATAGCCTTAACAATTTACTGTTGCTCCAATAACGCTGTCCAAACAATAGATAAACCATAATTCAGAGGATGAATGGAGCTCTAATGTCATGTTATTTTTCATTCATATTAAAAACAAACAGGAGGCTCACCTATGTACTTCAGCATTGAATTTCTTTGCTTCTGCATCATACCCTGGGAATCTCTTGACGGAGTGAGGTACATTTAGGCCACCATCAACTGCACCCTTCATGGCTCCAAACACACGAGCACCAGTGGTTGTACGTGCCAGACCCACATCAAGGTAACATCTGTGAGATAACATAAAAAATAATTACATTTTCGTTATTAAACAATGTCAGGTAACTACAGATATATTACAAAATCAGATTATTACGAAACAACATTGTTATTAGCATTGTACGTGCTTTCAGACCGCCCGTAATTACTTCATCATTAGAAAAACAAAACCCTCCAAACAACAAAATGGTGTGGCCCAACAGGAAGATGGGTTAACTTTATAAAAAATAGCAAGAAAAGAATGAATAAACATTGCAGATTAAGAAATGTGGAAAAGAATGGAGGGGCCTTTTACCCATGCGGTCCACTAATGTGGGAAAAAACTATAATAATTAAACAGAAAAAAAAAACAAAAAAGGGTTAAATAACCTACAAAATAACTTTTCTCTCAGAAGTCAGTGGCTTTGCTTTTTTATTTTGCTTTCTTTTTTAACACATTTAAAAAAAAAAAATTGTTTTACTCTTTTTAGTTTAAATATTCCACCCAAATTCTTGTCAATTACATCATTTGCATTATGTGCACTAAAACTTTGTAATCTATAGCACCGGTATTAACATTGCTTATGTATAAATATTCCTATCTCAAAAACTGCAGTATTCCTTAAGGTGAATGAGCCCTAGTACAACAAAAAAAGAATTGTGAAAATCAGTTTAAAATTGGTGGAGTAATCACACAACACACAAAAAATAAAGTTCATCACATCATCAACATATAGCCATCCACACCCAGTAATAAAATTCACTCCATATATAAAAAAGCATAACATCTATTTCAATTTACCTGAAGGCACCAGGGCCATTGTCAACAGGTTCCACATTGTATTCATCACCGGTAACCTCAGTGGCACCACTGTATAGGGTATCTAGCCCGAGCCTCTGCAGCAGTCTTCGTGCAAGCAACAGCCCAGTACAGTAGGCAGCAGCATAGTTTGTCAAACCAACCTTAATATAATCAAATCTATTTTAGTCATAATCAAAATTACAATCATTATTTCACATAAATTGAATAAATCAGTATTGAACCATATAACAACAGGGTTATTTGAGTTTGTACGTCTCTTCAGACCGCCCGTTCAAAATCATCACTAAGAGCCTGTATGCAATTCACTTAAAGGAACAGGTGACTAACCTTGACGCCGTAGCGTGGCAGTTCATGCGAGTAGGCAGCACACACAATGTGGTCACCCTCAATACGGGAATAAGCCACCTGACAGGTCACATCCTTGTTGGAAAGACGGACGATCAGGCGGTACTTAGGTGTATTGTACTTGTTCTTATCCTGTTATAAACATAACTAAAATTAGAACTTAGAGAAAGTAACCTATAATAAAATTTGCAAACAGTAACTTACTTGAACAACGAGGCGTTTACGGGCATAGTAGTCGGTTTTACCCTCACGACGCC
Organism: Agrotis ipsilon; assembly: GCA_028554685.1. Classification (NCBI taxonomy): domain Eukaryota; kingdom Metazoa; phylum Arthropoda; class Insecta; order Lepidoptera; family Noctuidae; genus Agrotis; species Agrotis ipsilon. The sequence goes on along the minus strand of CM052958.1, from coordinate 6,263,137 downwards.
TCTTGAACTTAACTTGGTACCTCTTGAAGTATTGCTTGTTCTTCACAACTTTCACGAAACCCTAAAACATGAGTTGGATTCAATCAACTGGATTTATGGATGAACACTTTTGTATAGGTTAATTAGTTTATCAGAGACACTTTATAATCAATTGTGCTGCAGTCTAAAACGAAACCAATGTTGTAGTGCACATAAAACATGGCACTACACACCAATCTTGCTTCTTCTGCAGCATCAGATGACGCGCATGTGTCGGTGTTTCATCATTTATTTTAGGTTAGATTGGAAAATTGATATTGTTTGTTTTTCAGTAAAAGATTTCATGAAAAAAGGCTATGCTATAACTGGTGTAAATGGGACATTGATACATAAACAACGACTTTTAATAGGTTATTGATCTAAAAAACTAGTGAACATTTTATTCTGACATGGCGAATAAAATCAATCCATATTTCCACAATCACAACTCAAAACTGTATTAATATTCCTTAATATACACAAGATTTAACCGCACTAAAAACTATTGGAAATATTTCAGCCCCGTTGCTCACCATTTTTATTTATTCCTAAATCTATTTAGGAATCCGGCGTCCGAGAAAGGACACCAGCGGAAAAAGAATTTTTTTTTAACGATGACAACTGACATTGTTACGATGTTGCCAGCGTAAAGAAAAAATACTGAAATAATTTTTATTGCATACCGAAAAAAAATAAAAAAAAATAAACGACCGATAAAACAATATCAAAAAAATGTAAAATAACTTTCCTTTTGGAAGTCGGCCGTAGCAGCAAGTAACAAAAAATTCTTGCAGTTGGTTGAAACTGATGAGAAGTTTTCTTTTTTGAGTATTTAAAAAAAGTAGTTTCCAAGAACTCTGTAGATGGCGTTGAAAACTGACTACGTTACTAGATTTATGCCTTCATTTTTGCACAAATCCACGATGCACAGACTTCTCTTCTTTTTCTCTTGGGACATTTTCTATATGGCGTGGAAAACTCATAAATTAAAAAGACTGGTAAATGAATATTTTTTTCTTTTTCCTTGTTGTTATTTATTTCCAAATTCCAATAGTGTGATGTGATGTGACTGACAATGACATGACATGTACGTTACGTATTGCAGTAACATACCAAGTTCAGCGGCATCTATCCATCGACTAGGGAAAACATAAAAATAAAAACCCTCATTGAGTTTATTTTATAAAAAAAAACCACTCGTGCGTACGGGGGCTTACTTTATACCCATAAAGGCATGCAATAATAATAATTGACGTACGTCAAGCCTATTCACGGTGTTTTTGCGTCGTGCATCGTGCATGGCCTTGGCGCTTAGACTATTCTTTTTTCCATAGTCTAAGCCTTGGCGGGACGTACAGCAAGATGGAACGTGAATACGGCGCTTTAGATCCCATTTGCACGAGTCTTTTTTATGGGCGTTAAAAAATTACTGAAATATGACAAAATGCGTACTCATTTATCTGTTCTCATCTCACTGAAGCGTATTAGATTTAAAATATCATTTACCTAAGTTCAACTCTCTTTTTTGATCGCCCGTAAAAAGAACTTGTTTTTCCAGCGGAGAGGCTGATGCACAGGCTGATGACAGATTCACACAGTGCCAATTTCTTTTGAAATGTGGTATTTTATCATTTCAGATAGATATCGACGTTGGTTCGGTCGGAGCGCACCAAGTTCGATAGTCTGTTACAGATTTTAGCAGTGCCACAGCAGTGCTAAGTTTCAGAAGATTACTTTTGTTAAGATACCTTTGGAAAAGACTTGTGTTTATTTTTATTGTTTTAATTTATTTTTTTAGAATGGTAACTTATGTAAATCCAATGTCAATAGTCAAATTCTTCGCTATGGCTTCCTCCTATTCATATCCTGAATTATTTTTGGCGGGTTTTATATTTACCTTGCCCTTTTTATATGAAAAGAGTAGTTTTTTTCGGTATTACTTGAAGTTTTTCCTTTATTACTCATATGTGTTAATAACGTGTACGGTGCTTTTGCCCGTAGTGTTAATATATCCTCGCGACGTAACGAACTTAATGTAAGATATCGATTTATTTATTATTTCGTCTTCGTTATTATCTACTGCTCACGGATGTCTTATAAAAGAAATTATTTATAAAACATTATTTTCACAGAGTTGCTTCTCGATTTTGTCGATATGCCTCACATATAATAGGTATAGAATGGGAGTTGCGAGGGATGGAACACTGGAATAACGAGCAATGCTACATTGTGATATCTAATCATCAAAGTTCGTTAGATATATTAGGTAAATCTTTTAAAATTTATTTAATCACTTATTCATAGCTGTTTTTGTACAATGCATGTTTTTATAATTACCAGGTATGTTTGAAATGTGGCCTCGCATGAAGCGCTGTACTGTGGTGGCAAAGAGACCTTTAATGTTCACTGGTGCTTTTGGATTTGGTGCTTGGCTGTCTGGTCTTGTATTTATTGACCGATTAAGAACAGAGAAAGCTCGACAACTCATGAAGGATGCAACTGCACGAGTCATTAAAGAAAAAGTATGTGTTCTTCATTCATATTCATGATTTATTATACATAAACCATTAAAAAAACTCATGTTTTATATCATTTTTTTAGACAAAACTTTGGATATTTCCTGAGGGTGCAAGATACAATAAAGGCAGTATTCAATGTTTCAAGAAAGGTGCATTTTATTTAGCTATTGATGCTCAGATACCAATAATGCCAGTTGTTTTTAGTCAATATTACTTCTTAGACAGTGAGACAAAGACATTTGAACCAGGTATGTCAGTTCACAGGTGACACACCTCATCATAGTCTGATGATATTTAAATATTCAATACTTAAAAATATTGATAAATGCTTATATATTCTTTTGATTATTTTTACAGGAAAGGTGGTCATCACTACTTTGCCTCCCATACCAACAAGTGGAATGACACATAATGATGTTGAAGCTCTATCTGAAATGGCTCGTCAACAAATGATTGATGTTTTTCATGAGAGTTCCAAAGATCTAGTCATGCAAAAGAAAATTGCAATTTAAGCTGTCCTAACCTTACATGATGATATGAAAAGTTTAAAAATATTTCCTAGACTCATCTTAGCATAAGAGCTTTTCATATTAATTTTGGTAACAACAGTTACCATTTTGTGACTGACTTTATTTGTTAGAATGTGCGGTATTTGTGCTCTCACATGTACACAAACATTAAAAGTGGACATGTTGCGATATTTGCTTGAAGACAAGTGCCAAGCATTCAGTTTTTGCAAGATCAATTAAATTTACTACAAGAAGCCATTACTTCTTGGTTTGGTAAATACTTTAGGCACACATAATATAATTTTAGGTATACCTCATTGTATGTGTTCTTTTTGTGACCATTTTATCTAGTCATCTTGCTTGATTGTTACAGTATTCACATTTGTTGATATATTAATAGATGTCCTATTACTTTACTAGTCATATTTTATAAGTTAATACTCACCATTTAGTTGACTGATATAATACCAAAAAGTTTGATCTTCCTTTTTGCCCTTTATAATGTTTTATTATACCTACTGTAGTATTTAAATAATATGTAGGTACCTATTGTTAGTTTAGATCTAGTACCTATGTAAAAAATTAACGATATTAAAATTATTGTTATATATTTTGCCGCCGCCTTAGAGTAAATTGTGATAAATAACTAACTAATTTCAACCGAGAATAGCCTTGGCGCAACTAACTCTCAATAATCATATTTATGAATAGTAGATTGTATAACAAGGGAGCAAAATAATATTTTTACGGCGAGGGCGCTATTTTGAATCCAGAGCAAAGTGAGTGATTCTTTAGTAGAATCCTGAACGTAGCGAGGGATTCAACGTACGTCGCCCCGAGCCAAAAATATATTTTATCCACAATTCTAAAAATGCTGAAAATGGGTTCTATTTGTTGTCCTTTAACAATGCGTTCGATTTCTTTGTCTCTGAACACTAAGATGTTACAAATTTTTTGAATTTGTAACATCTTAGTGTTCAGAACGTGCACGTGGTAAAAATTAGAACTACATCTTTCGTCTCATTTTCTCTTTTGTATTAAAGTGAGACAACGTATTGAGCAAAAGCGCTTCCAAGGAGGTTCTATCAGTCAGGTTGTTTATTCTCTTATTGTGAAACTCTTTGATGGAATTCTTTTTTTTTTTTTTGGAAATTAAAAAAAAAAAACCGTAAAGAAAAGCACGCTTTTATACAAGGGGGCGTGCAGTAAAATAGGTACTTAGGTGAGAGTACCTATTTTACCGCACGCTGCGTTGTATGGTCCGTAATTTTTAACTTTCGAACACTGTATACAGGCTTTGTAAATGCATTCTACGACCAAATGTTTTGAAAAAGTAATTTGCGGCGCACTTATAAAAACGATTAAAAACTCATTGCTGCCCGCTAAAAGTTTCTTATAGAAAACACCACTTTTTGGCGCACTTAAAGGCGAACCAAGTCGTCCTTTTCGAATAGATGTGATGAAAAATAATATTAACAAGTTGTAAACGATATTACTAAAGAAAAGTTATTTGCAAAGTATTTATATAAACGCAATAAATTGTCCTGACAGTATGACGCCATAGTCGTTTGATTCTTAGTTGAAACGCGTACCCACTGCTAATGGGAAAAAACCCACACTGCACCTATTATTACACCGATTACAACATTCGATAATAATTATTCACAGAATTATTCTGTGAAGTAATGATTTAGACGTCAAACTTATGATTATATGATTTCTGGCCAGGATTATAGATTTTTCAAAAATCTCATCTTCATCATTTCAGTATTTTTCAGTATTCCGCATAGTTTTGGATATAGCCATCCACACCCAGTTTAAAAATTCAGCCTGTTCAAATATTATGTATTCGAAGCGTTAATTTGTTTGACACAGCAAGTTCTCTCTGTTAATTCCTCTCGATTATATTTCAAGAGATTTATGTGCATTACGTTGTGGAGATAAGGGTGAATTTGCTAAGTCCTGAGATTAACGCTTCGACTCTACGCAGCTATGTTATGCTCTACTATTATACCATTTATGTGACTATCTATAAAGCTGGGTAATTACTTAGCAGTGTTGCATGTGACGTATCAGAGGAGGCAGGAGGCTCGTGCCTACGTACTCACTTGATACTGTATCTGATACGTTACATGTAACGCTGCTAAGTGAGTACCCAGGTTTAGAATCTCATTTACGATATGCTCTTCGATGAGTCAGTAAGTAGCTTAGTGACTGGCAAACTTTAATCCCAGCTTACTGTGAGCGCTGCGGCCGCGCGACGTCAAAAGGCTGTGTTTATAGAGTAGCACTGCTGGTATGAGTTGATCTTAGTGTACGGAGGTTGTCCTGATATAATTGCTCATCACCATAATCAAATTGTCCTGCACACTACTTCATTCATACAAGAATGTCAGCGTCATGCGATAATGAATAAATGAATTGCATTACCTATGCAAAAAGACAAATAACTTAGATTTTGCCTAAACCTGTAGTTTGGGTATGTTAATGTAATAAAACCAGTTTATAGAATTATTGATAAATGTTTATTTGGCTAAGCCAATGAATCTATGCAATCTTATTTATTGTTTGGACTGTGTTTTTAAAGATAAGTAGTACCTAAACAATGAAGTGTTTTGTAAGGTGAGGTTGTGAGTTAGAATTTCATTGTTCACACATAGTTTCACCTAACACCATGCTATAATCAATTTAGAGAAATTATGATGTGTAACCATAATTTAATAAGCTCTTCGAGAGAAACGACATAACTAACAGTTTAGGGCTCCCACACAAAACTGCGATGCGAATTCGTGCGGCGTATTGTAAGGTTCAGATGACCATACGTTCTAGATTAGATACATTAGATTTGTACAAAATGTTATTTTTTTTTAGTTTTGCTTATTATTAAACTATGCGATCTTACTAAATCAAAACATCGAACTAAATTAAATTACAAATTCATTGACATGAAATCATTAAAAAAATGTATTATTGAGACTATAAATGAATGTTATTATTTTATTTACTTAAATAATTTACAATTCAAAACATATTAAACTTATTTTTAATAATTATATTCAAACTGCACAAAAAAATAATATATTGTTCAGAGTTTCACAGGACTGTCTCAGAGCGGACTGAAATGTTGTCACCAAGTATTACGTCACATCGCAGAAATGCACGATATGAATCAGATCGCAAGTTTTTGCGATGCATTCGTGCGAGATCGCAAATATTTGCTATGCGATGCGAATTCGCAGTTTTGTGTGGAACCCCATAAAATATAATAGGTAGGTACTTGATATTTTAACGATAATTAAGTAGGTTTCGATAAAGAGAAAAATCAGTAAAAAACAATTATTAGTGAAGGAATAGTTTACGTGTTACTATCCAGGTCTCCCCTCCAGAAAGAGTAAGGAGAAATTCATACGGCTTAATTTACCGTAATAATAATAAATAGATACATGTAATGTATAAGTACCTATTATTATTATGATCGGAGTTTAATACTGACGAATTCAAATTTAGGTGAATGCTCCAACCAGCTCGCGAAATTGCAAATTTGCAAATTGCAAAATACGCAAGAAATTTTGAATTTCGCGGGCTGGTTGGAGCATTCCCCTTAACTGTAAAAATATAAGATGTAACCATTGAGCTAATATTAGGAACTACGTACGTAAAGAGACGATACCACGTATCACCACTGTGTCCCATCCTGGATGAGACAACGCGCACAAGTTCATTCAGTTGTTTGACAGCTCTGTGGCATGCTCTAGGAGCGCGCACTCATACTGGATGGGACACAGTGGTGATGCGTGGTGTCGTCTCTATACGTAGTAATAATAGCTCAATGGATATAACTAAAATTGTGACAAAGTTAATCTATTTCACAGACTGTATTACAATTTATTGATTACTTCCTGAAAATCTTTGAAAGTACCTACTATCGTACATTACGTCGATTTATAATTTATAGATAGAATATAGAGAATGGGCTGAGCGTCCCCTAGGCAGAATAAAAAGAGTAGAAAAGTGAGAGGTGATTTAGGCGGTCACGTTGTCTTTATCTTACATGAAAAGAAACGTATATAAAGCCAAAAAGCTTTCTAGAGTGGTAAACGTGCACTGTGCAGGTATTGCTTAGTCTATTCTCTATAGGTATATCTTAGTCCACCTTGACATAGGCAGATGATTATATAAAAACTTACAGCTTGGCAAGAAAGAGTCTGATGTGGTGACAATTGAAACTACGAAACGTTTGTTGTAAAACACTAGAATAAAGTCAACTACGAGTAGTTTCTGTGTCAAAAACAATTCCGTCGTGTGATTCCACTATTTTTTACACATTATTTCGCAACGCTCAGTGCTTACTTGTTTTTAACAAAACAAGCTGTAATTTCAAAAAATTGATCGATTATAGGGCTAAGCCGCTAAGAACCCACGGCGCGTTTTTCACCCGCGACCGCCGCGGTTTTATTTCTAAACTCACGAAGCCGCTTATCTGCGCGATAACATAGCCGCCGCGGTTGCAAATTACTAATTAAAACGCGTCGTGAGTTGTGCTTTAATTTTTTACATACATATCTGTATTCTACAGAAGCTGCGGGCCCACAACAGCGGCGGGCGCGAGCGAAAATCGCGCCGTGAATTCTTAACCTAAGTCTGCATTGTTTTAACACGTTATAATATAGTACCTACTTGTGAAAAAGAGCAAATAAATAATTGCACACTCAAAAACAGAATTTTACTCTGATATTTCAACCTGCTCAAACACAACATTTCATGTTGTTTTCTCATTATTTGTTTACCAGTAGGTTTATCTATTAAGTTTCTTTCAACAGACTACATGTCCTAATACGTGTCCTTGACACGGGCTTAGCCCAAATCATGGATTTTAATTTTGATAATTAACACATTTTGTCGCCAAATCTCGGAATTTGTTGATCACTGATTCAAAATGTATAGGGAAATAGGAAAGGGAGATGGAATACCCACTCTTTTACAGACTACAGTCACGGCTACAGTTGTTGCAATTGATGGCCGAGCTAGTGTCAGTTTGATTGGGCAACGGATTCGGACGTGCACATCAATGCATTAATAAAATAGATAAACGTGAACAAAAATACTGACCTAGTTTTATAGTGACTCAGATTGTTTTATGTAAATTATTGGACTGACTAGTAAACTACTACTATAGATTAAATTAATTAAAAGTGTTTATCTTAGTTATGGAAGGTTTTTTAGCCTTTAATCGGAGCGTGGGGTTGCCGCGCAGCCTGTTTACAACAACAAGACCACCTCAACAACCCATGCAGACTCAAAAAGAAGGCGTTGAAGCAGTCGCACTCCGGAGATTCAGAACTGGTTGGGATTTGAGCAGTATTTGAATGAGGTTATTGCTTCTGATGGAAAACTTAATTCTGAGCAGAAGCTAAGGATTAGCAATCTTTGCCGGAAAGTTGGCCACGGCAACTGGCTGTTCGCAACTGGCTGTTCAATACCAGTCGCTAAAATCAAGAGACATACAAACCCATACTGCCTTTAACACCATGACCGAAGCTCGAGACCTAGCGGACTGTCTTACAGAGATAAACCGCACCATTAAGGAGTCCTCTGCAAAAAAATAACTGTACAAAACCAGTTTGTCTTGGTCTCGCTTTGTACGATTTTTACACACAATAAATGGTCAGCTAATACTGGATCTGTACTACATCTTTTGCCGATATAGTAATAAAGGGGTCCAACTATTTTTTTCGTCCTAACAAGCTAAGCTCCGTTGCGATTGTTCATTGTGACAACTCTACGACCAGTGAGGAAAGCAACATGGTTCAAAACATGATCTGCCCCGCTGAAATGAAATTGAAAGTGCGAGACGTAAGCAAAATTGGAATAGGAGGGCTTATAATCAGCACTGGAACTAAGGATGATCTAGAATCTATACTAATATTATAAAGCTGAAGAGTTTGTTTGTTTGTTTGTTTGTTTGTTTGTTTGTTTGAACGCGCTAATCTCAGGATCTACTGGTTGGAATTGAAAAATTATTTTTGTGTTGGATAGTCCATTTATCGGGGAAGGCTATAGGCTATATAACATCACGCTATCACCTATAGGAGCGGAGCAGTAATGAGAAATGTTTCAAAATCGGGAAAATGTATTCCTTTTTTAGAGCTTCCGTTGAGTGCGCTGCGTAAACGGTTAGAGTTTCGCAAAAAATATGTACTACGGAATTATTCCTCATAAAATTTTCTAAAATAAAGTCTGCGAGAGCATATATCTATCTTTAAAGGTTAAGTCACTATAACCTTTTTTATGGAAACCAAATTTGTTTTAAAGTAATTCATTATTTGCGAAGGTGTTTTCATTAACATGATATTAATCCTTATCCAAATAAATACATTGATCATCACAAGCATTTAATTTTGAACGAAATTGCCCTTTACATCATTTGATTTCAATGAATATCTTCGGAGATATCACAGTTTCAAAATAATACCGCGACAAAATAATGACGGGCTGGGTAATATGTCACAATTGCGTCGATAAAATCCCTCTTTAGGCCGGTCAATATCGACATCAAACATTGCAAACGCGCATGTAACTACCATTTTGTTATAATTTGCAACCCTGAAAACCCCGTGCTTTAAATTTAGTAGTTTTTGCGTGTGTATCTCATGAACCGTGATAGCTAGAGAGTTGAAATTTTCACAGGTGATGTACTTCTGTTGCCGCTATAACAAAACATACTAAAAACCAGAATACAATAAATATTAAGGGGGCTCCCATTGGTCGCGGGACTTATTTCATTACCGTGACCCCGGAACATAAAGGGCTATCGAAGGACACCGTGGATTTTAGTCAGTACAAGTCTGACAGTTCGTCCCTGCCCGGGGTGGGAGGACTCATTTGGTGATTTTACCACGTAGAAAAAAAGGGGGGCTCCCATATAAAAAAACGTGATTTTGTTGCTGGTTTTTGTAGATGTTTAGTAATGTAATGTTTCGGAGGCTGTTTCTCACGAATCGTGATAGTTAGATAGTTTAAATTTTCACAGATGATGTGTGTCTATTGCCGCTATAACAACAAATACTAAAAACTGGTTAAGTGCGAGTCACCTGTGAAAATTTCAACTCTCTATAGCTATCATGGTTCATGAGACACACACGCAAAAACTACTGAACGGATTTTGATTCGACATAGACATTGACAGAACAGGGTTGTCAGGGTTGCAAACTTGGGTGTTAAATACTCTAAGGGGACCTAACAACAAAGCTAACAACATATAAAAGAATCGTAGTTACATGCGCGTTTGCAATGTTTAGTTTTTTATGTCGATATTGACCGGCCTACTTTGAAGATCGTTTGGAAAGGCGCTACGGGCTGCGTCCTCACCTTCAGTCTGACGGTAGTCCTACCGGTTTTCGTTTTTTCGTTTCGGGAGGTACCTCAAGATTCAGTGGCAAGTAAGGGGAATGGTTAACGGTCGGAATGCGTGAGAGAAAAGACATCCTCTACCTCTCGCCCCAGCTACCACTGAAGATGCCCACGACATCGGAAATCGCGCTCTTCAAGGAAACTGATGGAGACGGGACCATAGGACCAAAAGCCTAACATGACGCGGGTGAAACCGCGGGCAGAAGCTAGTTCTAGATAAACTGAAGCGTACCGTTCAAACCGCTTCGTCAGTGCTGACCGTCGACGAACCCCGAAAGCGCAAACCTCGTATCGTAGTTATTGGCGTGTCCCCATCAATGTCTGAAAGTGTCTCTTTGTACAAAATGTAGCTAACAAACTGCCTACAATGTCCCGTGAAGCATTCATGACGTCATTAATCATCATCATTAACTAAGCCCAGTGCCGGTTTTAGCACTACCAGCGCCCTTGGGCGAGATTTTCTACGGCGCCCCCTAACTGCAATACAATCCTATTTTTTTTTAACGTGACAACGTCATCAAATGAGTACTCCCACCTCGGGCAGGGCGGGATGGACTGTCAGACTTGTACTGACTAAAATCCACGGTGTCCTTCAATAGCCCTTTATGCTCCGGGGTCACAGTAATGAGATAAGTCCCACGATCCCGGCAGGCTCTGGCCCTCTAGATGGGGGGCTGATGCTCTTTGAGGGGCGCGTGGAACTCAACACACTGTTGACCCGGGCATGGTCCGTGGTCGGATAGCGAGTTGCCCTTTACTCGCTGCCCGCAAGCCTATGCCTACGGTGGCCGGAGATCGTCTGCCGACGTCCGACACGGCTTGAATGCGTCACAGAAGGAGACGACCGCTTCCCAGTCCCTCTCGCCCATGGCGACGCAGCATGGCCGCGACCAATGCCGGGTGCGAGAGGTCTCCGCCTATCGCCGCCGTGAGGACACATCGGTGCTCTGCCCAAATGGGGGCAGACTTCCTGCACCGTATGCTCTACTGTGTCCCCCTTCCTCATCAGACACAGGTACTTCCCGAAACTTCCGTGTTCGGTGAGGACCTGCGTCATGCCACTCATCAAAGAGGTGTCTTATCGCCGCGATTGCGGCGTGCCCGAATACAAACTAATATGAAAAAAAGAAAAGGATTTAATGAAATTACCATTTATTATAATAAATAAGTAAACATTTCTTTAAAAAAAAATTGTACCTTTCTGGACTTTCTATCGGCGAACTCTTTTATTAAATTATCAAAATCAAGATTTTCTGCAATTTTAATGCAAGTTTGTGAGTCTAGATTACGATATTGTAGATCGTAGTTAAGTTCTTATTACCGTCCGTTATACCTCATTTACATTCAGCCCCTATCGCTGCTCTTCGCGCTGCCGGCAATAATTCCCTAAATACTGCTGTGGCAGGATCGAAGGAAATGTGTGTTTACATACAGCCTTGCCTCTCACTTCGCTTTCAAGTTCCGGCAATGGCAGACGTTGAAATTTTTGCAGTGACCGCGCTGTGTCTTTTAGCGATACATAATTATGTGCGTCAGTTAAAAATAAATCTAATGAAAAAAAAGAAAAGACGTCGTAGAAGATGGTGGATGATATCTATTCATCGAATAATAATTCTAAAAACTTAATTGCAATGTCGTTGCTCCATTCGTACGGCATTTTTATGTAGGTAGTTGCAACTAAATTCAAGTAACCCATGTACTTTGTGTTTGTAACGCACAGCAGATACACGTTTAATCACTCTGGGCGCACGGCGTCAACTGAGCGCTTGAGCAGAATGTAAACACGCCCTACCGCTCGCGCTGCCGGTCCTTTGAAGTCCGCATAAAAACCGCTCTTTTGGGGAGCGCTGGGCAGCGCGAGTGGCATTAAGCAGTGGCATGAGAAGTATACGTTTACATACTCGTCCTGCCCACTTCCCTGCTCACTACAGCTGAATGTAAATGAGGCATAACAACAATATTCGCAGAGCTATCCGTACATTTGGATAAATTTCTTTTGCGTCGCGAACAGGGCCGGTCCTAGGGCGGTGCGAGCGGTGCGACCGCACCGGGCGCCTTCAAAGGGGGGGGGGGGGGGGGGCAAAATGAACCAAAACTTGAAACAAAAGACGCTCGATCGAGCGCGCGAGTCGCTTAACACACGCACGAACAAAATTGCGGGGGAACGGGCCGCGGGGTGAACTTTCGTTCGTCACTTGTTTCACTAGGCAGGCATTGTCTAGCAGAGCGGGCACCCCCGCAAGGAATTTGCCGCGCGAGGTAACTGCCTGACGAGGCTGCTTGCTCTGTGTGGACGCGACCGAGACACGAAACAATATACTCGAGTGTTCCAGAGTGCGCGCGACAAACGACTGAGGCGCCTTTGAGCAAAACAAAAGCCGACACTGGATGGCTCGAGCGCTCGCTTCTCGCGGCAAATGCCTTGCGAGGCATTTGCCGCGCGATGAAACTGCCTTGCCAGGCAGTTCGCCCTGGGCGAACGCGTCTATTGTTTCTCGAGACACGAAACAATATACGCGAGCAAAACAAAGCCGACACTGGATGGCTCGGGCGCTTGTTCACTCGCCCCCACTAACCGAGCTGCTTCGCGCGGAAAATGCCTCGCGAGGCTGCTCGCTCTGTATGGACGCACCTATTGCACCTACGGAAATAGCATTTAGTTTTTAAAATAAATCCAGTTTTAAGGCAGTCAGATCTCGAAGAAAGACACGGTTATTTGAAAATGGAGCCACCGTAAATGAGGAATTATACAAAATGAACGTTTTTAGTTACAACTTTTCAAAAACTATCAAAACCAATGATACATGGTCTTTTTAACCGCCGACGGAAAAAGAGGGCGTTTTGGGGCGCGCGTGGAACACAACGCGCCGTCGATCCGGGCATGGTCCATGATCAGACAGCGAGTTGCCCATTACTCGCTTCTCGCATGCCCGCGGCTATGGTGGCCAGAGATCGTCTGCCGACGTCGGGCGGCTGGGGTATTGGCCCGCCTCCTCCCTCACGAGCATGAATGCTTCGCAGGAGGAGGCGACAGCTTTCCACTCCGTCTCGCCCCGCTGTATGGTTGATCCACCAATGTCGGGCGCGAGAGGTTACCACCTATCGCCGCCGTGAGGACTCGGCAGTGCTCCGCCGAAGCGTGGCAGTCCTGCACCGCATGCTCCACCATGTCCTCCGGACGATCCTCGCAGTGGTGACACCCAGGCATTTCCTCCTTCCTCATCAGACACAGGTACCTCCCGAAACTTCCGTGTCCGGTGAGGACCTGCGTCATGCAGTAGGACAGGACGCCGTGACGCCTATCAGTCATTCCTCAAAGAGGGGTCTTACCGCCGCGATTGCGACGTGCCCGGACCACTTCAGCTAGTATTCGCACAAATTGGTTAAACGAACTTTTGACAGCAGAATAATCTGAAGCCACTGCTTTTTCTGGTGGAAAATAAAAGCTACTGCTGAAATATTTTTTTTTACTTAAAGGGGGCGCCATTTTTACTCCTCGCACCAGTTGAAAATTTTAATAGGACCGGCACTGGTCGCGAACTTTTATAAAATTAAAAAAAAAACCAGGGTTAGCCACATTCTGATCCGGCAAAAAAGATTTCAGGCTTATAAGCTCATCACATAACATACACCCATGTATATCGGATTTAGAGTCTACAGTTAGTTTTAATTGGAAATCTCCACAGAGTTTTAGAAGGTCAGGTTTTTCCGGAATCCGGAATTTCATATTGTAAAAAAAGACCAATATTCTGAATACTCGTTGAGCTGTACATCTTTCATGGACTGAAATTATAGTAGTGTCCAAAAGACAGTTAAAAAATTCAAACTTATTTTTTTTTCTGGAGAAATCATATGTTCATCAGAAAGTAGGCCTGCGGCGCCCCTTCGTATTTGGCGCCCTGGGCGGTCGCCTAACCGCGCCTTACCCTAACGCCGGTACTGACTAAGCCACAAAACGGGGAGGAAAGATGCAGAAAACTGCAACTACATAGGGGAGGTAAGGGACTTCACACTAGTAACGAGATGTTATAACTGCCAGCAGTATTATGGTTACGCAGCCAAGATATGCTAGGTCGCTACCCCTACGTGTGGACATTGTGGTGAAAAAGGACACTCGAGTAAGGACTGTTCAAAGAAAGCCGCTGACCCAAAATGTGCAACATGTTTACACTAGCCAAGACGGGATACTCGGCGTGTCCGGGTAAAATAACTGCCGAGTATAGGTAGACTATGAAGGCTACTAAGAACGCCAGATTTTAGTTTTTAAGTAACGTAATTGATTTTTCTATAATCGTATTTAGAATGCATAATGAAATAGGTATTTAATAAGTTAAGTAGAAAATAATGTATCTTTAAGTTAATTTATTATAAAAGTACAAAGACTGCAATGGCATTTTTGCGCTACGTTGCATACCCAGTTAGCAATGCTGCAATGGACGCACAGACAAGATTTACTTTAGGTCACCAATTAATCTACTAAGACGCTGTTCTACTTTACTTTTACGCTATGTTAGTTTTAATTTTAGTATTTTACACAGTTTTATTATTCGTTTTTATCCTACTTGTTCCAAAGTTAAAAAATGATTGCTGCTAACCCCGATTTAAAAATGAAAGAAAGGCGATGGTATCAAAATTCACCCAAAATTGTGATCGATACGGTCCAATTGTATGCCGATAGATTCTCTAGAACTATCTTAATAATCGTACCAAGTTTCAATATCCTAACTAATGGGATATCGGAGTTATGGGCTGTCAATGTGTGCAAAAAATATCCATCTTGTTACTTGAGATTGAATCTATAGTAGTAAATATAATGAAAAGACTGATTATAAAATTGAACTCATGATATTTTATCTTCTAAACTAAGACCGGACAAAATCGTTTTAAATTAAAATCCATGATGGGGGTTAAGCCAGTGTCATACATTATAAAACTCTAAAAACAAGCCCAGCAGGGCTATTGGCTAACCGGTGTGAAACTGGTGGCATAGTGGATACTTACTGGACATCTCTATTTTTATCGATTGTTATCCGGCTAAGTTAAGGAGTGCCTCTAGAGCGTTATAATAGTTGCTTAGCGGCGAATATTTAAATTGATCAGGTTCATTGAAATTTACCCTTTGACAGCTATTAAATGCGTTCTTTTGGTTGCGTTCTGATTGTCTAACATCAAATTTATATGAAATGGGTGGAAAGTGGCAACTTTTTAAAACACTGCTCATGAGCAGTGTTTTAGCTTAGCCACCGGTCTGTGCCGGGCCATTATTAAGTCTAATTTGTTTTGTTTATTAAGTTTCGGGGATTTTTGTTTGTGTTGAAGGATGGCAAAGACTAAAACGTAAACGAGATGTATAATTAACTGTTAAAAGTAAAATTAGTTGTGTGAGTACTATCATAGATATATAAGATGGACTGATCTGACTGTCAATGAATACATAAAACAGGAAAAATATATTTTCTTTAAAATCAGAAACCTCTTGGAGTGGGGACGGAACTATTTATCTTGTTTGGGTGTGTGGGAGAAATCCACATCCATAAGAGATACGGGAAAACTTTCTTAGGAACCATTAGCTCTTTTTTGATTTTGAAAATTTTGGCGTTGTTATTTTTTTAGTCAAATGTGTATTTTCCATAAAAGTGAGTGAAATTGACAATTTTTTTTTAAATGCCTTTCGACTCTGTTTCATGTAAGGATCATTTCATTGTATCGGAAAAAATAATCGGTACGGCGGGAGTTGGTCAAATTTAGAAATATACTTTTTCATACAAATTGTATGAACGAAAAAAATACCAATACGTTTAAGTAGTAGTCAGTATTTCATTAGATTTGAACCACTTCTGTTGTTCAGACATTTTCCTTCCGATACAATGGAATGATCCTTACATGAAACAGAGTCGAAAGCCATTTAAAAAAAATGATCAATTTCACTATTTTTTATGGAAAATTCACATTTGACTAAAAAAATAACAACGCCAAAATTTTCAAAATCAAAAAAGAGCTAAAGGTTCCTAAGAAAGTTTTCCCGTATCTCATAAAGATGTTGATTTCTCCCACACACCCAAACAAGATAAATAGTTCCATCCCCACTCCAAGAGGTTTCTGATTTTAAAGAAAATATAAAAAAAAAACATCTAAATCGGAGCTGTTCTTGAGGACTTCCAAAGATTTCCTGTTTTATGTATTCATTGACAGTCAGATCAGTCCATCTTATATATCTATGATAGTACTCACACAACTTATTTTACTTTAAACAGTTATTTATACATCTCGTTTACGTTTTAGTCTTTACCATCCTTCAACACAAACAAAAATCCCCGAAACTTAATAAACAAAACAAATTAGACTTAATAATGCCCCGGCACAGACCGGTGGCTAAGCTAAAACACTGCTCATGAGCAGTGGTTTAAAAAGTTGCCACTTTCCACACATTTCATATAAATTTGATGTTAGACAATCGGAACGCAACCAAAAGAACGCATTTAATAGCTGTCAAAGGGTAAATTTCAATAAACCTGACCAATTTAAATATTCGCCTCTAAGCAACTATTATAACGCTCTAGAGGCACTCCTCAACTTAGCCGGATAACAATCGATAAAAATAGAGATGTCCAGTAAGTATCCACTATGCCACCAGTTTCACACCGGTTAGCCAATAGCCCTGCAGGTTCGACATCCAGTTCGAAATAATAAAATTGCATTACTTACATAATGTAAAAACGTTAACTGAAAATTAAATAAACCAAGGTTACAAATTGAGCTAGAACCAGAATAATCGAGAGATAAAATTAATGAAATACGATTACAAATTAGTCAAATTACGTTATACTCGACTCTAAGTCCTAGTAGCATGATACCAAATGCTTTATTTACATTAAATTAATTTTCGATTTACGATTATTACTATGTACATTTAAACCGCGGGTAGATTTTTATAATAAATATCGCGTTGTCTGCTATCTAATCATTCCAACTCTCACCCCAGCCTTCATTTTCATCGACATTTTCGTCTGGAACAAATTCTAGTTTGCTGCTTACGTTTGGCGTCTCGCTACTTTGAGCAACATTTACAATAGTCGGCTTTTCTATTACAGGTGTCATATCAGCAAAAAAATCGAATTCCTCTGAATTTCTTTTAGGATCGTATTTTTGATTTTTTATATCTAGTTCAGAAATATCTAATATATTCTTTTTTGCTTCAATTGCAGCTTTTTGCAGTAACTTAGTTCTTGATTCGGAAACAACTTTTGTGTTTATGTTTGCGGTAGAAGAACTCATTTCATCTACAGTCTTGATGTGAACTAACTTTTCATGTGTACTATTGTCATCCATAACAGGAGATGCACTTTTGGTTGTTTTATGGCGATTATTATCCCAGTCGCTCCAGTCATCTTCACTGTCTCCTGCTTTTGTATGTAATTCTGTTGCTATAATCAAATCATCTATAGATTCCCCACCAACTGGGGAAGGTCTTTCGTGTAATGTTAATGACTTATCAAAAGAAATTAATTCATTTTTATCGTCACTTTCGTAAATTTCTCCAGAACATGGCAAATCTCGCAAAGACTTACTTGGTAGATATACACTAGTCGTGGATACTGAGGTTGCTGGCAACAAAGGTTTTGTTTTAGAATTTGGTCTACCATCTGAGAAAAACTTCGATCTCTTTCCTCCTATGACAGTTCCAGCTCCCAATATTGGTACTAAATCACTTAAACATACAAGAGTTGCTGACACTAAACTGTCATCTAGATCTTTGATGCCCAAAAGTAACTGCAACAAAAAAAAAAAAATTAAATGTTTTATAGGTCAGCAATCAGCTTTCTGTTTGGAATATACAGAGTAGGTATTTTTTCCCAAGTGAAATTATGGTTTTAGGGTGTGGTTTTAGTCAGGTAAGAGTCAGACAGTGGTTGGGTTAAATAAAAATATTTTTTTACGTGGTAAACTCATCAAATGAGTCCTATTTGATGATTTTACCACGTAAAAAATATTTGTTAATGAGGATGGCCAAGAAATTGAAAAGGGCCTTAGATTGTGATAAGAAAACTATAACTGCATCATTGAACATTTCTTGCATTCAACATTTCTGTTTAATTTTAAGTATGACTGTCATTTTAATGAATGTGTAAAACTGTTATGGATCTTTTAGACAACTGAAATAAATTATTTTTATATTTTTTTTGAAATATCCATCCTTATTCATAATATCACGTCCCACCACCATCACCGTCCCGTCACCAAAGGACTAGGTAAAGATGTACCTAATAGGACTTTCAGAATTCGCCATACTACCTATTTAAGGCGAATTCTGAAAGTACCATTATTTAGGTAGGATATTTTTTGACATTTTAAGTCCGAAAGAAAACCCTGTTAAAATGCCCAAAACGAGAATCGAACCCGAAAACACACGCTCGGCGGCCGCGACAGGCCCAACTAGGGTTAAATTGAATACTAAATAGTATATTGTAGTACTAAATAAGTTAAAGTATTTTCGTTACATAATAAACTGGTAAAATAACCTCTGGAAGAATGTGTTGAGAGAGCTCTTCATGTGAAAATACATGAACAAACTTGGAAAAGTGTCTCAAAAGCAACATTCTAATTTGACTGTCTCTCACTCCAAATAACTGCATTAGTCTAGGTTTAATATGTTCTTTGAACACACCAAGACTGAAAAATCCTGGTACTTCGCCATTAGGTGTGCGCTCTGGAACAAAAAAATATATAATTAAGAGCTTATAGCAGTTTTTATGGACAACTTTGTCCATATTGTTAAGATATTGTGGCCAATCATTACCATTTTTTGGTTTGAGAATGTATGGAATAACATCTCTTCTTGCTGTCTGGTCTAACATTGTGAGTCTGGATAGTAACAGGCCTCCTAGTTGCTTTGCCACAGTTTCTTCGTCATAACATTTAAGATTATCCAAAATATTAGAAAAAAACTGGCTCTTTTCCTCTTCTGAATTTAAAGGGAGAAAATTTAGAAATTTATAGATTGAAATAAATTCATGATTGAAAAAATTATGTTGCAGTATTTCAGATAAGTTGGGCCTTTTGGCAGGATTTTGATGTTGCAAGTAATCTCTACAATATTTCTTGAATTCTTCCAAATGAGGTACTTCATCTGAAAATAAAGAAAATAATTAGCAAATGTTAAGAACTAAATAATAATATACATAACATTAAGATTTTATACCATCTTTACAGTTTTTGAAGACATCCTCAACCAGTACTGCAAATCCATATTGATCCACTTTTGTTGTTATCTCATAAGAATCTTCATTTGGATCAACTGCTTTATCATATCTAAAATTTTACACACATCTTAAAAAGTCAACACTAAAGAAAAAATATTTTTAGTCAGGGTCCACTATTTACCAAAATCAATATTCCCTGACTTTTCCCAGATTTCCAGGCACTTTTTCAACTTTTTCCCTGACCATAATCTTAAATGTTTTACCATAACTTTACTTCAGGTAACCTTTTTGTACTGTTTCATTATATTTTCTCGGGTGACAACCAAAATTCACTAATTTCTACTTACTCTCAAGAGGAATAATCAACCTTACTTGAAGGATATAAGAGGTTAACTTACCTCAATTTTTTTTTTTTGCAGTAAGTAAGTTTGGATATTCACCCAACAATTTATAAATTGTAATTTGCTATCAGACAGTTTTTCATTTACCTAATAATTAATTAATTCAAGTATTTTTTTCTTTCTTCCTTGATATTTGGAAAGAGGTGGCGCAAAGTCATGAACATTGGAAGGAATGGAGGGAGGCCTTTGCCCAGCCAGTGGGACAGTTCTAGCTAATAATAATAAACAATAAGTAATTTATGACCAGTTATGTATAAAGTTTTACAGGAAAAACTAATTGAGAGAATACCTCTGACTATTGAATTTATAGGATATTAAATGTATCAATATAATATACTAAAGAGAAAAATACTTTATACATGCCTTATTTGTATTAGTAAGTACTTTGGTACAAAAGCGACAAATTGTGAAAACTCATTTTTTGAAATAGGTTAAAAATCTTGGGACTATAACTGTAACAAACTACTTAGTTTTCATGTTTATTATTTTTCCTAACCTCCTTTAAATTTCCCTGACAATTCTCTGACTTTTCCATGGCTAGCACAATTCCCTGACTTTTCCCGGTTTTCCAGAAAGTGGTCACCCTGCTAGTATTTTCAACAACTCACAACCACAAAAATTTCAACTAACTAACTATCAATAGACAGATAGACAGCAGTCTCAGTAATAGGGTCTGTTTAACCCTTTGGGTATGGAACCCTAACACAAAAAAAAACACAGACATTTAAAAAAAGTAAACATTACTTATTACACATTTTCAATTCACCTGTGAATCCTTGCATGTCTTAAATATGCTGCTGTGAGCTCAGTAAAGGGGCACAGATATTGCAATCCTCCAAGCTTCCATTGTCCATCTCCAGTCACATAAATTGCTGACACACTCACATTATTATGGGACATACCAGCCTGTAAATAATGACAAATTAGAATCCAATAGTATTAAGTGATATATAAACAAAATAATCCACGAAAATAATTTAGGTACAAGTTGGGGAAACTTGTCTCTTTTAATACCATGGCGTTGCAGACTTTAATATTGATAAATATACCAACCTGCTCGTGAATAAACACAAGAGCTCTTAAAATATTGTTGAGTCCTATGCATATCTGAAGCGGTGTCAAGGACTGTAGTATATGGGATAATGGCTGCACATATTCAGTAGCTAAGTGTAACGTTGAGCGTTGTTGCCAAGCGGAAATGTATCTAACAATGCATGGATGACGGTACTTCAGAAGATTCTACAAAGTAATTAAAAACGTTAAAGACCATAATCATAAGCATAGATAAGCCAAGTGTATGCAGTTTAAAAACGTACATTGGAAAACTTTTCAAGTGGTGTTGATATAGACCAAAGCGGACCAACCGCTGCTTCTCCCTTAAAAACAGAAACTGAGCCATCCCCTTTGAGGCTAAAATACCTGCAACTATCTTTAATTGTAGCCTGATAGTGGCACCAAAAATCAGTTATCTCTATTGCTTTCTCCTCAATTTCTAGGCCACTTAGCTGTGAACTGTCATTACCCATCATTTAGGATTTTAACTACTTGTAAACCATACCAAGTAACACGAAATATAACTCCGTGAACAACTAATATTTAGTACAGCGAACTATGAAACAACAAAACCATTATCGAAATTAAAAACGATCAACGCAACTCAACATGACATTTTGATACTGACATACTGACACTAGTGACAGTAGTGACACATGCTGGCCCATGGAGATTTTTTTTTTTTTTTTTTTTTACATCCATTTTCCCTTTTGGGAAGGCAAAGGGATCTAGCCCATGCAGCCTGGGAGATTTTTTTTTTTTGTTTCTCTTCGTCCTCTTTAGGACAGGCAAAGGGAGCTGAGCCCATACAGCCAAGTCTGATTTAGTTTTCTTTTTCTTCCAATTCTTCTTTTCTTTCTTGTCTTTCTATGTTAAAATCAAGGCCGAAACCATGTCTTCTTTATTCAATGTCTTCGATATCCAATAGTCAGGCCGAAGCCAAGTCTTATTTTTTTTTTCTATGTCTTCAATAACCAATAGTTAGGCGTAAGCCAAGTCTTCTTTTGATATATTCAAGTTCAGTGCCATTTGTTAGGCCGGAGCCAAGTCTTCTTTCATGTTTTATTTATAAGTATCTCAACATTATCATTTTATCTCAATTTATCTCAATCTCATATAATTTTATGTCAAAAGTGTGATATGTCAAATTCAAATTTCATCAACAGTTGATACAATATAATCGTAAATTGGTAAAAAACAATCTTTTTTCCTCAAAAGTTGCTGAAGCGAGCGCGGGATATCTTCAGCATTTTCATAAATACCTAACAGGCGATCAACTAAAATGATCCTTTGAAGAGCAAAATTAGGACAATCAAATACAATGTGATCCAATGTTTGTACAGCAGAATTACAATAATCACAATTTGGGGAAGACAGAATGCCAATTCGAAACAGATGTGCATTAAATCGACAGTGACCTAGCCGTAGACGACAAATCGTTGTATAAAACTTTCTGTTCCGATAGATATTTCCTCCTGTAAACCAAGGAGAAGAAATCTTTGTTTTAATTTCAGCTAGCCACTTTCCTTTGGTTTCAACTACCTGCTGCCAGAAATTGTGAAATTCACGTGCCAGTTTTGATTTGAAATAAGTCACTGCATCTGAATTTGGAATGGGATTATTCAAAATTGGACATTCCTGATGATGATTAACAATGAATTTAGCCAGGTAATCAACTTGTTCATTTCCAACTACCCCAATATGTGAAGGAGTCCAGAAAAGGACGATATCTTTGAACTTATGTAAATTATTGTATTTTTCTCTGATATTATAAATTATGTAACTTGTTTTTGCATTACAACTGGGATTTTCTAGTGCTCTCAATACACTCATACTATCACTGATAATGATCCATTTATTTTCTTGCCTAGACTCAATATACTCTAAAGCACTGAGTATTGCCATAGCCTCTGCTGTATACACAGTTGCTACTGAAGATAACCTATTTCCAAACCCACTTCGAGCCTGAACATCATAAATAGCCATAGATACAGCATTATCATTTTTTGAGCCATCAGTGTACAATTGATTGTAACCATTCCATTCCTCGAGCATTCTGTAAACATCCTCTTTAAACTTCAAAGATTCATTGATTACTATTTTAAATGGACAATACTTTGATTCATAGGAATATAAATAACAGGGCCAAATGGAGCTAGAAAAATAATTTTGATTAGAACAATCTTTTAAAATTTCAGATAAACCTTGTACTAGAAAAGGGGGATTGGTCCCATGAATAGCCTTCTTTAATTGCAATAGAAGAGGATGATCACTGATAGAAGAAATCTTAATGAAGAATTTTGTTCTGAGATAATTGAATCTAATTATCAATGGAGGCAAATTACATTCAACCTGCATTGACACTATAGGTGTTGAACACATTGCTCCCAAAATAACACGTAAGCACCTATTTTGCACTTTTTCTAGTTTTTCAACTAGTTTTTGTACACCACTATAGCAAAAAAATGCATATTCAAAGTGACTTCTTACTAAGGACTTATATAAAATCAGTAATGTCCCTGGATCAGCACCCCAATAAGTGCCAGCGAGAGATTTCAAAATATTGCAAGCTTTTAATGCTCTGTTTGCTAAGTAGTTAACATACACGTTCCATTTAAAATTACTGAGAAAAGTAACACCTAAAAATTTTATGGAACTATCCACTAACATAAGTCTATTATTGTAATAAATTTTAATACTATTAGAACCAACAACATTTTTGGAAAAGACAACAACCTTACTTTTCTCATTGCTGACTTCCAAACTGAGACATTCAAAATAATGTCCCAATTTTTTCAAGCTAGCATTGAGTTTGCTTTCAATGCTATTAAGGTTTTCTCCTGAACAATATACAACCAAATCATCAGCAAATTGTAAATTACAGACATCATTACCTAACACAGTATTTAATCTAGAAATATATAAAATAAATAATAGGGGGCTTAATATTCCTCCTTGAGAAACTCCTCTATAAGAATACCTAGGTCCTATTAATTGATTATTGACTTTTACATACAGTTTACGTTCATTTAAAAACTCAAAAATCCAACTTACTATTTTTCCAGGAACATTTAGTGAAAGGAGAATGGATGACAATGTACTTAAATTTACATTATTAAAAGCACCAACAATATCAAAGAAAACACATCCCAACATTTTATGCTCGACAAGAGCACTATGGATATCCAGAAATAAATGACTAAGACTTTCCCGAGCAGAACGACCACAACGAAAGCCAAATTGATTGTAAGGTAATAGATTATTACTTTCAATGTAAAAAATCAAACGTTGTTTTAGAAGCTGTTCAAATATTTTACCAACACACGAACTTAGAGTAATAGGACGATATGAGTCAGCGCTGTTAGGGTCTTTACCCTGTTTCAGGATAGGTATTAAACAATCTGTTTTCCATTCCTCAGGAATAATAGAACAATGCCAAAGTGAATTCAAAATATTTAAAAATATAGACAAACTGTGTGAATTTAATAATTTGAACATTTTGTATGAGAGCCAATCTAAGCCACATGCTGAATCTCTTCTTGATCTTAAAGCAGATTTTAGCTCATCAATAGAAAAATTTTTCACCATGAAATTATTTGTGCAATTTTGTAAGTTATTGTGACTAACTGTGTAAACATTTTGAACTGAATCAGGAGTATACTTATGCAGAAATTGAGAGATCCATTAATTACTAGAAAACAAGCTGTTATTTGTAGAAACATTTTTTAACTTCCTCATTTTTGTCCAAACTTGACTCATTGGAGTGAGTCTATTAATAGAATTACAAAACTCTAACCAACATGCACGACGCTCCTGTCGCAGAATACGTTTTTTTCGAGCTTGCATTTGTTTGAAACTTATAAAATTGTCTAAACAAGAATTTGATTTAAATAAGACGTATGCTTGCTTACAATCTTGTACAGCTCTAGTACACTTCTCGTTCCACCAAGGGAGTCGAAGCTTCCTCCTAGATCTGCGAGAGTCACAAGTGGTATTGTTTTTATTAAAACTGATTACTGACTTCTGAACTGCTTGTAGGATTATTGAACACAAATTATTATATGTATCAATATGACTCAAGTTATTATACTGAAAACTTTCCATCATGTCATTTACAATCTTTTTATAAATAGACCAATCAACTAATTTCAGATTACAATGAAGAGGAATATTTGAAACATTAGAAGGATCCACATCATTAGCAGTATCTATAACATATTTTGTAATGGTAGGCAAATGATAGCTCCCTATAGAATCCTGATAAACCTGCCATTCACAAGACAAAGCCAAGGAAGAAGAAACCATAGTTAAATCAAGACCATTTGGTCTCCATAGATGAGACCCTACAGTAGTTGACTGACCATCATTTAAGAGTATCAAGTCGTTTTCATCCATGGAATTCATTATAGCTCTGCCACGAGAGTCGTCACTACAACAACCCCAAAAAGTGTGATGGGCATTAAAGTCCCCAGCAATTATCAATGGTTTAGGTATACTATTTATTAGTGAATCAAATTTGTTCTTTTCAAAAGTAGGGCTGCAATTTCCAGGACTGTAAAAACTAACTACTGAAATGTATTTGTTATTAATTTTAATTTTAATTGCAATATTTTGAATAGAATCGTCAAAATATGTGTCTAATAAACTAAATTCAATACCATTACGTATAAATATAGCAACACCATTGTGACTGCTCCTAACTGTGGTAAAGCCACGAATGTTGTATTGTATGTGTGGTTTTAACCATGTTTCTGAAACTAAGGCTAAATGAATGTCATTATTATAGAGAAACTGCTGAAACTGTAGTCTATTACTTAGCAAACTTTGTGCATTCCACTGAGCAATATTTAAAATTTTGTTAGTGAATTTTATATAATAATATTTTTATCTTTAATAGTCTCTCTAATAGCAGATGTTATAGTTTGTGTACAAATACTTTCATTTTGTGTTTTATTTAACTTAATCAAGTTAACAATAGATTCTGTCAGCAAACTTAATGCTGTGCTATTAGACAACATCAAGTTTATAATATCCGTCGAATTTTCCGATTTGTTCGGTGATGGGAAATTAACTTTATTAAATAAGTCCGAAAAAGGGGTTTTCAATGTGTTTCTGCTTTCAGCAATCTTTTTTTTCTTAATGGGACATTGGCCAGATATGGACAGATGATTACCTTTACAATGGACACATACAGCTTTTTCAGCAGGTATAGAGCACTCCTTGAAGGAATGACCCTCAGTACATACTGAGCACCTTTGCGAATTTTTACAAAATTTGGCTAAATGCCCAAAACGTAAGCAACGGAAACACTGCTTGACTGGTGGAATATAGGGCAGTACTGAAAGCCGCCACATCTTAATATGTACGTAATCTGGTAAAGATGTAGATGAAGCGAAAGTAATAACTACAGTTTGGGTAGGCTGTAGTTCAGATGAGCTACCTACTCTAACTTTTTTCATTATTCTTCTAACGCTTATAATTTTTTTTGAACTTGATATTGCTTTAAAAATTTTTTTGTTTGACATATCCGTAGGTACTGACGTGATAACTCCAGACAATTCTGTCGTTCCAGCCGGAATCGACGCTTTGATCGACTGTTCTCTCAGAAAAGTAACATTATCCAAGAATGAATTGGCTAGATTCGGGCGATCGAAAACTACGCCGATTTTGTATCTGTTGATCTTTTTCAAGTACTTAATCCCTTTAACAAATCTAGTGAAGCATCCACTCAGGTACATCATATCTCTTTGGCCTATTGGTTGTTCTTCATTAGTGCTCTCAATAAAAACAATAAAGTCATACCCAGCTACGGCGTCCTCAGGGTACCTGCGACTATAGTCTGTCACCTTATACGGGGCATACTTCTCTGCAGTCTTTTCTTCCGCAGTGCAGGAGTCAACGTAGTCTGATTCACTTGTCTCCGAAGATGAATCCGGAAGACCAGTGACAATTTCTTCACCAGGATCTTGTTTAGGTTTTTTCCTTTTCTTAGGCATCTTAATTCTTATGAAAACTACTTGTTTTATAAACTAAGTTAATCGTTAGCAGAATAAAAACAGGAAAATATGTACAAACTAAATTAAAATTGAAATAAAATTTCAAGAAGTAAAAAAAGGACCGCTTATTATTTCGCAGTTCCCGCGCTGGCCCATGGAGATAGAAAATATAGGGAGCGAAGGCTTGTAACATTAAAACTTAGCATTAAAACCATGCCTTAGTTTTTAAGAAAGAGAGGCACACAGTTGTGCGTTTTTTCTCTTTCTGGCATTGATAAATGTTTACACAAAATTAAAAACTTTACCAATATTTTAAAACTTTTTGAGTTAAAGTTTTTTTTAGATGCATATTAGTACAATGAGGGATTTTCTTTTGACTGTTTCAATAGTCGATGGAAAGATGGCGCTGAACTTGGTATGTTACTGCAATGAACGGAACGTCGTCATTTTTTTATTTTTTTCACTTGATTGTAATTTTGAGATCTTATAACGTAACGTACAATCGTACATGTCATGTCATTGATAGTCACATCACATCATACCATTGGCATTTGGAAATAAATAACAACAAGGAAAAAGAAAAAAATATTCATTGACTAGTCTTTTTAATTTATGAGTTTTCCATGCCATAAAGAAAATGTACCAAGAGAAAAAGAAGAGAAGTCTGTGCCTCGTGGATTTGTGCAAAAATGAAGTCATAAATCTAGTAACGTAGTCAGTTCAACGCCATCTACAGAGTTCTTGGAAACTACTTTTTTTTAATACTCGAAAAAGAAAACTTCTCATAATATTACATTTTTTACAGCTTGTGATAGTTTTTTATATTCTGTAATGTATTTTAATTACTCATATTTTTAAGAAAACCAAAAAAAGAACACAAAAATCCAATGATGTTTCCCGAAAAACTAGGAGGTGTATTTAACGTTTAAGATGGCAACATTATGATGTTGTCAAATTCAAATCATTGGTGACGTTTGTATGGTGACCAATATGAACTGGTTTCCGAGGTTAATCCTCTTTTAAAAAAAAGTAATTTGAGGTATATAATCTAAGTTAGGTGTGCTAGGTTGTTTCGTTTTGTCTGGTTAAGGGTTTTGACTGCAACATATATAATATTTACTTTACGAGTTTCTAACATTGATTAATTTTGAAGGACACCGTGGATTTTAGTCAGTACAAGTCTGACAGTACCTCCCGCCCTGCCCGGGGTGGAGGTCTCATTTGATGATTTTACCACGCTAAAAAAAAAAAGGGCCCTGGCAACACTGATCCGTGGTTGTCATCAATTGTCAGACAGACGTAAAAACTGTCGACTGTCGCCTCGGCTGTCTGTCAAATGTTTTAATTTCTAGGTTCGCAGCAAAATGGCATCGAGTTTACTCAAAAATGCTATCTTTTCGAATCCTGCCACTGTGCGGAAGACATTTGGAATAATTTGCAATGCTACACGAAACCGTAAGAATATTAGATATCCAAGGTGTACTTGTTTATTATAAAAATTACCAGTGTTGTTACTGTTACGTCATTTCATTCTAGATTGGAACTATCAATACATGCCCGGCCCGTATCCTAAGACCCTAGAGGCACGAGAGGCAGCTGCAAAAAAGTATGGCATGACCCTTGAAGAGTACCAACCATATCCCGAGAGTATGGGCTATGGAGATTACCCGAAGCTGCCTGATGTTGGAGAGGATTCTAGGGATCCGCACTACCCTTACGATAATCCAGAATTGAAAAGAAACTTTAATGAACCTGTAAGTCTTAAAATAATCTTTAATTTACTAAAAGTAACTGCCACCTGATGATTATAAATTTTGTTTATTTATTTTCAGCTGCATGCAAGAATGGAAATATTTGGTGGTGATCGCTATGACCCATCTATGAAGCGAAGGTTCTCCCTACTACATCAGTGGACATGGTTTTTGGGTGTTGTTGGAGGATCTTTTGCATTGTTCTTCTTTCTGGAAGATTACAAAGTCGGAAGGCCTGTCACAGCTAAGCAATACCCGTCCCAGGGTCCTCATTACACATTTGGCCAATGAAACTATTGGGTCTGGTCTGTTCAAATAGAATTATTATTTAAAAATTAGTTTCAATAAAACCATTTATTAAAATTGGATCTGGTTTTTTGTCATCATAATATACAGAATGAATTTTCCAACTGGGCATGGATGGCTATATATAAAACTATGAGGAATATTGAAATGTACCTACTGAAAGGAGTTTCCAGGCCAAGTTTGACAAAAACTATAAACAGATTTCGAACCTCCTGATTTTGGATAAACATCAAAACCAATAGAATATAATTATATAAGAATATTACTCCATGCAATAGTGTTGCTAAGAAGGATCCAATTCTGACAAGTAATGATATATCATGACCAAGAAAATTCATTTTTAAAAATCCAATAAACATTTAGTTTTCTTCAAAATTGGCCTTGATACTCTTTTGAGCATT
This sequence comes from Agrotis ipsilon, assembly GCA_028554685.1. Lineage (NCBI taxonomy): Eukaryota > Metazoa > Arthropoda > Insecta > Lepidoptera > Noctuidae > Agrotis > Agrotis ipsilon. Next base: position 6,233,573 of record CM052958.1, on the reverse strand, counting down.
TTTGGATATATTATATTCCTTGTAGTTTCAGCATAGCAGTAGCATTTGACTATCCATGCCCAGTTGGAAAATTCACTCTGTATAGAAACCCTGATCTACCACTTCTTGCGTCAGTTACATAGTATAAAAGTTTTTAGTTCAAATATTCAACCCAAATTCTTCTCAAATAGGGTAAAACATCAAATTATTGGCCCTTTAAGCAGTTTTCCAGGCTTCCCTTGTAAAATAAACCGATGCCGTCAAAACAATTTGAAAGAATACGGCTTAGTTCTACAGACAAATAAAAAAAAACGACGATTTTACTTTTTCAACTTATGTTGAAGACGTCACAAGTGAAGAAAACAAAAAACTAGCTCAATTTGTATTAGAAGCCCAATCGAGCCCGTCACCGATCCGGCTCGAAGGACCAATGAGCTTTTGTTCTAATAAAATGAGTGGACTGTATATAACTAGGGTTCATTACTACAATTGGTACAAGAATATTACGAGACCAAACAATAAGCGGCGGAGCCGTCTGCGCGTGGATGCAGTGTCGGGCCGCCAGCGGCGATCATAACATTTCGTTATTACTAATAGGAGCGGAGCAACAATGCGAAATGGTTCAAAATAAAACACATTCCTTTTCGAGAGCTTCTGTTGCGTGCGCTGCGTATTCGGTTAGAGTTACGCAAAAAATATGTATTACGGAATTATTCTTCATGAAACGTTCTAAAATAAAGTCACTATAACCTTTTTATGGACATCTTTGTTTTAAAGTTATGCATTATTTGCGAAGGTATTTTCATTAACATCATATTAATCCTTCCTTAACCAAATAAATACGTTAATCATCATAAGCATTTTTGAACAAAATTGCCCTTGACATCGTTTGATTTCAATGAATATCTTGGAGATATCATAGCATCAAAATAATACCACAAGAGAAAAGTAACTGCCTGGGCAAGTCATAATTGCGGCGGTAAGATCGCTCTTTGAGGAGTGGTTGTAGAGGTGCTACGGCGCCCTCACCTTCAACCTGACAAATTCCGAAGTCCTCCTGGACACGGTTGTTTCGGGAGGTACCTCAAAGAATCGGCAAGAAGCTGGGGGAATGGGGAGCAGTTGGAACGCGTGAGGGAAAAGGCATCCTCTAGCTCTCACCACAGGCAGTCTGTCCCTCTTTAAAACTACGCAACGGATTTTGATGCGGCTTTTTTGATAGAGTGATTCAAGAGGGAGTTTCATAATTATGTATATTACAATTTAAGAAGAGATTTCACCCATGCAGAGCTAGATTGAGTGATTCAAGAGGGAGTTTCATAATTATGTATATGTTACCGGCCAAACCCGATTTCAGGACAAACTAGTTTGGCCTAGGCTAAACTAGTTTCGACAGAGTCCCGCTTTGCGGATTTCCTACTACTGGGTGTTATTAAAAAAAAGAACCACGAAGAGGATGGCGGGGTCTTTCAGACCCCGCCATCCTCTTCTAACCTAAATTGTCCGAGTCGGGGTGCCAGCAAGTCCCTAGCTTGCAAAAAACGTTTAGCCTAGGCCAAACTAGTTTGTCCTGAAAATCGGGTTTGGCCGGTAACATATATAACAATTTATCAGTTAGTTAGTAGAGATTTCACCCATGCAGAGCTGGGTTGCTAATTATTGATTGAGTTGCTTGTTTCAAACAGGTGTTATAAGATTTTTATTCATTATTCCTAGTATTAGTAGGATTGTGCTTATGATACCTACCACAGAAATATTAAAATCAGGAGAAGTGGCAAGGGGGCGTGGCGGCAACCAAGCGGTGCTGAGCGTTACGCTCAGATATTGAAAAAATGGTCGTCACCGCGAGTTAGTCTGTTGTCAACCGCGATCGTGAAAAAAAACGATTATGCCGTCTTGTTCAGAGGTTTTGTGTAGAAATAGTAGCCAAAACAAAAACTTTAGAACCTATGGCATCAGTTACCACAGGTAAGTAAAAGTATTTTACAATATTTGTCTTAAAAATCACAAAAAACTGCGAGTCGTAAAATATATCTGACTTGTACTACTATACTTTTGTTTTCCTTTATCTCTTCGACTGCATTATTTTTGTATTAAATACATTGCTCTTTTACAACCACCTCAGTCTATCACCGACTGAACTGAACAAGCAATGTAAAACTGACATAACGATACCTCATCGAGCCGTAATGTCGCATGGTGCGTCCGCTGCTCCGGTCCGCCGTATTTGAGCACGAGTTAGTGTTGTGCTCGTGGAGGTCTGACAAAGTCTATCGACAAAAAGTCGACTTCTAATGTTGTTTTATTACTATTTTAGATTTTTCTTCAATTTGTTAACTTATAATAAGTTTGAAAGGTCGATTTTTATTGTTTTAAAGCGTGGTAGATAAATGCGTAACCAAGATCGTGAAGTAGGTAAGTTCATTAATGTTTAGTTTAGTAACCTCTGTGCACTAAATTAAAAGATCTAATTTGGAACATTATATACTTACATTAATTAAATAATGTTTTGTTGGTTTCACATCGTTTTTATTTACTTTATTTCCAAACCTGTACAATTTCATCGATATATTTAAGTATCGAAAACTCTTCGATTTAGTCAAGCAGTATGCCGTTCCGCCCCCGTGTCCCTACAACACACAATGATATTTTTTTGAGTGTGAGCAAATTATACGGAAAAAGCACGCTGCAGTTTAAAGAATAAGGTTTATAATTATTTAAATGACTGAGTTATCGTCGGCGCGTGTGTGCACTTGTTCGTAGTATTGTTTTGACCGAACTGTGTGTGCAACATTAGCGTTATGGAGGGGCAATTGTGGCTTCACCGGTTTTCTATACATTTTGAACTTCACGCCATATCTCCTTCTTTATTATATCTATGATGTTTGATCCCAGGTTGTTTAATTCTTTTTTTTTTTTTTTCTTGTCAAACCATAAGAGTTAATCTTGGATTGTGGTTGATATTTAACATACACAAACAACAACAGAAACAAAATTACCATATTATTTTATCTTTAAATCATATTATAATTGGGACACAATCAGTGTCTTAATATGTATAAAATTACAGTTCACTTGCCCAAAACTAGTTTTCAATATATTATGTTACAAATTCTTGTAACACACAATGAGCACAAAATCAATTTCAAAAAGAATTATTACTTATCTATGATTTCACTTATAAATACTAGTAAAATATTCGTCTTCTAAGTCGTAGAGATCTGCTGCTATGTCATCACGGAGAGACATTAGTTTCTGATCACATTCTAGTTGCTTTGTGCGGAATAGTTTGGAGTTTTGTGTTATTGCTTCATTGACTGATGGGAAATCATTCAATATCAAGTACTGCTTTATGTCTGATACCAGCTTCATCAGTGATTCACCAGCTCTCACTGTAACAAAAGCAATTTGATTTATGAATATAAATTGCTGTAAAAATCATTTTAATTCTATAGATAGGCCATCAAAACGCACTTACGAACATAGACAATTAAAATCAAAGGAAAAGGGATAGGATTCATTCTACATACTCTATGAACAGCAAACTATGGAGATCCATCAGAACAATTGGGTTTGTGAAAGGGAGGACAAGAAACTATAGCAAGAGGCAACTCTTGACTGTTTACTGTCAAGCAACTTTACAGGAACCAAACTGTGCATTTAATATCATCATCATCATCAGCCGGAAGACATTTTACACTTTCAAGAAATTGATGAAACTTACCAATGTTGGCTGCCCGGACTTGCATTTCAAATGTGTCTTGCTCAATCTGTGTCATTCTATTGAGTTGTGTTTCATTTTCAAGTTTTGCAAGTTTTATTATCTCTGGAAATAAATATTAGTTAATTTATTTATCTAATATTGTTTTGAATGTAGCAAACATTATGATTGTGAATTAGTCGCGATTCTTAAGAAATAAAAACAGAAGAAATAGAACTTATCAAGAGGCCGCAGTTTAATTTTGCTCATTATCATATTGAAGCAATAATAAAAAAAGCAGGAGCAGTACGTGTTACTTGTAACATACCTTCAAAGTTTTCTAACATACTCTTTACATCTTCTTTTAGTCGTGTTGTGTATGACTTTAGTAACGCTTCTTTATTTTGGGGCAAATTTCTTTGCATTTTGATTTCTTTCGGAGCTTAGGCTTAATTTAAAGCAAATCAAGCAGATTAGCACAAACAACAAACAAATCAACCAAATCTGACCAAATCCCAAATCTAAAAATATTTTTTGACATTGACAATGACAGAAGTGAGTTTTTTTTTTAAGGTTTATGGCTACGAGGCCTTTATGCCAAATCTTTATAGTATGTCTTGCTCTTAATTATATAATGTTATTCTATCTTATTTGACGTATCTTCTTCTTCTTTTCAAATTTTTCGGCTCCACTCTATTTCTCGTGACGTCGCTTTGGAAGTTGATATTTTTTTTCTGTAGGTATAGAGCTCGACATGTAGAACGCTCAAGTAAAATATTATATTGCGAAATCTCATAGTTTTCTAGTAATAGCAATAGCCCTTTATATTCCGGTCACCTGATAAGAGAGTCCCAAAAGTCCCGCAACCTCGGCAGGCACTGGTCCTGTAAAAGGGGCCCCGTCAGATTGCTGATAGCTAGGTTTGTGGCGCGTATGGAACACGCCGCGTTGTCGACCCAGGCATGGGTCCATGCGGACGGGCGCGGTTAAGAGCCCCGTTAATTTTTTTTTTCTATTGTTTTAACTTGTTATAGCGGCAACAGAAATACATCATCTGTGAAAATTTTAACTGTCTAACAGTGTCTAACTATCACAGTTCATAAATACAGCTTGGCAACAGACAGACAGACGGACAGCGAAGTTTATGAGGACGGTTTCATCAAAAGCAAACCTCATTGAATGTGTCCGTTAGACCCTGCTGTTTGAGGTCTACCACAGCAACATTATAGTTGCGGTCGAAACAGACCGACTCTGCTTCCCCTTTTGGTTTTTGTTGTCGTTTGTTTTACGACATAGCAGGTTTGAGGTTCGATGACGCCAGTAGGTTATAGGTATATCAACCTACCCGTGTGAATCTTCCGCTTTTGTGATAAAGTTAAAAATCTATTACAAAAATTTAACAGATTGTGGTAGCTTGATGTGCTGGAGTCCGTACTTATTACACGGGTCGCGACCCCGGCAGGTACAACGCAACTTGCGATTAGCCGAACAGGATGAAACGGCTGCATTCTTGACAGCCATAACGTAGACCTCCCTACTCACTCGCCGACCGAAAACTGCACCACATCTTTTACACAGGCCTCTCTCTGTGAGAGGCTGTATTCCATCATGCGGGCTCAGTGCGGGGTCTCAAGGGTTTCAAACATAAAATAAAATGATTAAAATGTATGGCATTTTATTTGGCAAAAGTAAATATATATTTATATTTCACGATATTAGAAAAGAGTAAGTATAAAGTACCTAATATACCCATTCATCATGCAAGTTAACTTATTTAGTTTGTTTTGAAAATCTAGCATATTCTTTCAGACGAAGAGCATTAATATTGATGAATCCAGTACTGTCTTCAGGCGAGAATCCTCCGGCAATATCCATCGACACCAGATCTTTGTTATACAAGCTCGCTGAGCTTTTTCTTGCTAATATGGTAACTATAATTTAAATAAAACATCTGTTTATTAAATATTCAGTGAATGTTTAAATACCTTAGCAAATTAAGAATGTAGATGATTGTTACTTGCCGTTTCCTTTATAAATTTGGACTGTAACCATCCCGTTTACAGATTCTTGAGATAATTCTAAGCATTTCCGCGTGTATGCGGCTTCGGGTGAGAACCAAAATCCGTTGTAAACGAAATCAGCCATTTTTTCTTGTAGATATTTTTTCACTCTGTAATTTATCAATTGATTTATTATTTATTTTATTCAGTACAATGCAACCACCAATTAGTACCTACCTGATTTTAGTTGACCTAACAGCATCTTTCTGGCGATAGCACTCAAAAGTCAAAAGATACATTATTTTATTTATTATACTCGTATGTTTTAGCTAAGCTGCTCATGTTACCTCAAAACTTCTCTGTCAAGAGCGTAGGCCTCTAGATCTACATGGGCCAAGTGAAGTACTGTCCCCGCAGGTGTCTCGTAGAGTCCCCGAGACTGTAATAAATTACATCATTTTTAGTTAGTTGACGTAACACTAACAAATCCAATGTAATAATAAACAAAATAAATAAGAATAGAAAGAGATTAAAAATGCGGAAACCTTCAATCCAAGGAATCGATTTTCTACAATGTCGATACGTCCAACTCCGTGTTGGCCACCCAGCTTGTTGAGTGTTTCTACTATAGCTAGTGGATCGGTCAACATTAGAGATTTCTCGTGTCCGCTGGGGATACGCACCGAAACGGGTAATCCTGTCAAATTAAAAAAAAATAGCACTTTTTTACTAGTAGGTAATAGTATACTGGTAAATTACCACACCTCGGTGTAACGGCAATGTAACGGTCACTAGGTCACTAGAGTCGTGTTATGTATGCCGGCTACGATGGAGGAGGTGGTATGCGTGAGGGAGACGATATTAGCTTTTATGTTACGAGCCATGTCCCAGGTAGGAAGGAGACGTCAGTGACCTTAATGTGAACTTTCATATTTACGTCATTTGTACGTCACATACGTTACAGACCAATATGACACGTCTAAATAACGTTAGTTTTACGACGTATTATAAACGTTACAGAAAGCCCCTTAAATAGACGTAACTTTTTACTTCACAGACGTAGCGGTCCAATAAAAAACGTGATAGAGACGTCTTCGTTTAAAGATTAAAAGACGTCTTAATTGTAAATATTTTATACGTTTGAATGGCGTCTATTTTACGTCACAAACTTAGATACCATGTTATCGTGATGATTGCAGTAACCTACTCATGTTTTAGGTCCACATGAGCAGGTTACTGAAGACGTGTGTTGTTACAGAATTTCAAAATCATCAATACAAGCCTTCAAGTTCATAAAGGTGCAGGAATGACTGACCTTGAAATAGTAGATTGTATAACAATGGAGCAAAATAATATTTTTACGGCGAGGGCGCTATTTTGAATCCACACCACCCACTCCAGCCACTCCCCCCACTCCACCCACTCCACCCACTCAATCCACTCCACCCACTCCACTCACTCCACCCCTCCACCCACTCTACCCACTCCACCAACTCCACCAACTCCACCCACTCCAGTCACTCCACCCACACCACCCACTCCACCCATTCAACCCACTCCACCCTCTCCACTCACTCCACCCCTCCACCCACTCTACCCACTCCACCCACTCCACCAACTCCACCCACTCTACCCACTCCACCAACTGCACCCACTTCACCCACTCCACCCACTCCTCCCACTCCACCCACTCCACCCACTCACTCCCTCACTCACACTCATTCCAATTCATTCAAACCCACCCAAAACCCACTCACTCATTTTACGTGATGCGCGGACATATTAAACATACAAACAGACCAAAATTCTAAAAATGCTGGAAATGGGTTCTATTTGTTGTCTCTGGCGCTGAACACTAAGATGTTCCAAATTCAATTCACTTATAAAGAGGATTAAAAACTCTTTACTGCCCGCTAAAAGTTTCCTATAGAAAACACCAGTTTTGGGCGCACAAGGCGAACCAAGTCGTCCTTTTCGAATAGATGTGATGAACAAGTCATTTTTACACCTTTATGAACTTGGAGGCTTGTAATGATGATTTTGATGGTTATAAATCTGTAACTACATACATCTTACAGCCGCGATTTATATTTTAATCAACATATAACCTAGCACTAGCCTGCAAATTGCAAAAAAAAAGTAAGAAAATTTGAATTTCGCGGGCTGGTTGGAGCATTCACCCTAATGTAACTTACCTTTTCTATCTTCTTACTTGATCGAAATCTACATGTGATTGAAAATAACTTCGTAAACAGTAAAAAATAACAAATTGTTTCATTCAAGTTGTATTTTGGCTTTTGCCATATTTTTCATGGCTAAATTAAAACGAAACGTAATTCGAAGTCGAAGTTGTAGTGAAACCAGTGAAACGTAACGTAAGTTGAACGTTTGGTGATTGTTAATCTGTGATGCAGTGTTGCCATATATACAGATTTCTTCGTATTTATACAGATTTTTTTATAACCTGATCAAAATATGATTCGCGACAATAAAAAGCATAACTTTACTTATCAGAATGATCAAAACATTCGCTCCAGTCCCGCTCTGAATTACTGTTGAAAAACAAAACATGTATGACTAAAAATGATAAAGTAATTATTTGTATGTTATTTTTTTTATTATTGAACAGTACATACGTACGTACAATAATTTTATAAATTAGTGTTTATTTTTATTTAATATACAATAGTGAAACCATATCACGTAAGTACTTAATATCCCTTGCTTTTCAAAAAAAGCAAACGATGATGATGATGATTAATTAATTTTTTATTTTATTTTGTTCGATCATACAGATTTTATACAGATTATTATAGGTTTTTCAATAGCATACAGATTTTAGTAGTTTCTAATACAGATAAAAGGTTCAAGGCATCTGGCAACACTGCTGTGGGAAAAAACTGTGATTATTTCGCGCCAACTCTCTCAACTCAACGGTCTCTTGTGTCTGGCACTGTCTGCTGTTTGACTCTGAACGTTTACTTACTTATTGAAATACTTACAGTGATATCCAATACTAGGTATGTTTTCGGTTATTCAATTCAACGATTCTGACGGTGGCAGTGTATCCATTGTTCTTAGCTCTTGGCTTACGCCACGGCGCCGCGAAGTACATTGGCCGCCGATTAAAGATGGAAAAGCCTTTAGTCGGCTGCTTACCCAAAGTAACGACAATTCCCCTGATGATAACTGGAAGTTATATGGTGTAAAGCGCATCTTTGCGGAAACTGGTAAGTGATAAAGATTAACATATTATGTACTTTTGAGGTCCATAATCTCATCATCATCATCAAAAACCCACAGAAGTCTACTGCTGAAGATAGGTCTCCCAATAAAAGGGAGGATTTGGATCGTAATGCGGCGCGCTGGCTGAAAGAGTGTTGGCAGATAGTTCACCAGAGCCTCGTTCGCTGATTTTCAGGTTAAGTACTGCTTGCAGGTGACTCGATCTGTGGTTGTCTTGGGCCTGAGAGCTATTGATTATTCCTGCACTCCACACGGTATGTTCAGTTTGGCCCGCAATTTTGCGTTTGCTACATGTTTAGTATTTCTACTAACATTACCTTCAATGCATTACGTTAAGTAGTTTGTTATGTGTGTGGTGGGGCTTCGCGTTTTAAATCTTTGGTGTCTACACTATGTGTTGGTTATGGTCTGCATCTTCTGCATGTTTATTACTATAATTGCATTACCTACAATACAATCCGTGGTTGGTCGGTCCTGATGGGGCATGGTGGGGCTTTTGTTACAAATTTTTGGTTGGCAACTTGGCTGCTTATTAAAGTACCTAGTCTAACGGCATCTATGTGTCAGTATCAAGTTCCTATAGGAAGACTAATTTGTGCTTATTAACTGCATGACAATGGTTTAACGCTGACCGGTGTGTTGTGTTTTTAGATGATATAGAAAAGGCTAAAAGAAAGTTAAAATTATCAGAGGTAACATCAGATGTACAAACTGATGCAGAGACCGAAGCAGAAAGGCCTAAACGCAGAGCTGTAAGGACGAAACGTTACATTTCCAGTGATGATGATGATAATCCACCACCCTTGAAAAGGCATTTTGCAAAACGTAAGTGTAATGCTAACTGTATACATTTGAATCTTTATACTGTCTGCTTATAATCTTACTCACACAATATCTGCTGCCAGTATTAAATTTGGAAGTACTCTATTTTACGTGACATCGATTTTTATAGCGCCAATTTTTTTTTTGGTAGATTAGACCATTTCTAATGTAAATTTGAAATCGGCAAATTGCGGAAAACCATAGGGGTTGAGAAAAAAAATCCGAAAGTTTCCTTCGGGATGAGTGGGAATGTGAGAGTATTATGGGTGGGAAAAATCAATCTAAACTTATTTTCAAATGATAATGAAGTCAATGACATGTTTAAGGTCAAGGTCAACAACTCAGAAGTCAAGGTCAAGTACTGTAAAGGTCAAAAACTAGGTTCTCTGTGTCTATTGTTTGATTAGAAGAGGATTAGGGTATCATAACATTACATTCAATTACGTTTCGTTACGCGCGATTTTTCGGAAGTTCAAAAAAAAGTAAGAAACTCGTAAAATAAATATTAATAATCATTAAAATCAGCTCTCACATTATCTAAACTTTAAATGGAACAGCCTAGGAGTGAAATTCGTGTATTATCTGTGGTAAAATAGAAAAATATGGTTACGTTTTTGTTTTTCGTAACTTTAGGATTTTTTTTCTCGAAAACTATGAGGTTTCGCAATATAATATTTTAGTAGAGCGTTCTACATGGGAGCTCTAAACAGAAAAAAATATCAACTTCCAAAGCTACGTCACGAGAAATAGAGTGGAGCCATTAAATTTTGTTACATTACAGGTATTGAGAATGAACAACCGGTTACTGTTTCCCCATCTATATTTCACCAAAGTGTTGATGAAACAAGAAATGATGATTTAAATCTAAGTGACTCAGATTCAGTAACCCAAAATACTCCTAGGAGAGATTCTGCTTCACCATCACTTAGAAGTGAAATAAACAAAAATACAGCTAAGAGAGTTCCTGATTTGAAATCCTGTGCAGTCTCAAGCAAAAATAAGACATATACTGCTGTGGCATCAAGATCACATCCCAGATTTGCTGATGAAATAAGAAATGATGATGCTTTCAATCTAAATGAGTTTGAATTGGATTCAGTGATCCAAAATACTCCTAAAAGACTGTTTGCTTCACCATCCTGTGCATTCGGAAGTTATACAAACAAAAACACAGGTAAAAGAATGTTCTTAAAGCTGACACGAATGTCACAGCTTAAATTCTGTCGCTTTTCGGCTTGCTGAATGGCCAATACAGCCAGTATCTACAGCATGGGCAGACAATCAGCAAGTAGAATAGCTAAGAACAAAATCAAAACTGACATAAATTGCCAGCCTAACCATCCTGTACAATGCAAGAAAGTTGTCTGTAATAGATAAAGGCCATACCAGAGGCTTTGTCTAGTACCTCAGTTATAAAGAAGCCTTTGTCCTTCTTATGATATAAACTAAATCCAAGGCATCAAGATATGTTCAGCCGTTTAGCCAATTAAAAAGAGTTGTTATAAGTTTGAGGCTATAGTATGTCTGTCTGTTTGTCTATAGCTTCACAAGTATTGCCAAATTAATTTGTCTATTCTACTCTCTTTAAGGTTTTGAAGAAAAAGTGCTTGGACTACTAGCAAGCCTTAAAGCGCAAAATCAGCAAATTATCTCGCTTCTAAAGAAAGACCCCACTCAAGATGCCGCACCACCACTGAAACCTAATATCAAGTTCCCTTTAGAAACCTTTGAAGACATATCAGAAATAGAAACTTTCAAGATGAAGACAGTTCAAAAGATCTAGTAATTTTTTTTTTTTACTTTTATGTATTAAAGCCAGACTTACCAACAAAAATCTCCATGGGTTCCATTCCAGTTTCTTACCATCCCGAATTTTGGCATTTGCTCCAACAGTGGACACATACAATAGGCTACTGATTATATTAACTATAAGATGAATACATAATATAATTAAATATTTTTTTCAGATTCGATACTTAGGCTCCCTAGGAGGACGAGATGTTGCAACAAAAGTGTACAGAGTGTTGAAGCATGTAATGATTGACTGGCTTGCTTCACAATTTAACTTCTACGGCAAGCGATCAACAAAAAAACCATTTTGCAATATGAAGCTCAAATCTGTGATAATAGGTAAAGTATGCTCCATAAGAATAATAAATCATTGTCTGGTGTCTACTGTCTGTGTGAAGTCTGTGAGTCTGACGGTGAGTTGCACGAAACCACCATTAGTTTAACGGAGACTTTAAATTGATGCTGTCACTTTCGTTTTCATACAAAATTTAATGGCATGAATTTATAGTCTCCGTTAAACTAATGTTGGTTTTGTGCAATTTCACATGTGTTTTGTATGCATTGATTACTATGCAGTTAAATCTTTTGAAATTGATACAAAAATAATTTTATTTTCAGAGAGCATCAAATGGTCATCACCAGGATCAAATGATAAAGATATAGAAGATTGCATAAAAGTTTGGTTAAAACATGCACCGGAACGGCTGAAGAGGCACAGCAAAATAAGTGAGAAATAAGGTATTTAAGTATTGTTTTCTTTGTGGTAATATTGACCTTGTACAATAATACAACAATATTATAATGTGTGTAATTTCATTGCAAAAAAGTAAGCTCAGTCAGATACTAAGTTGCTACTTTCATTGAATATCATTATTTAGACAGTAAAATTTAAATTAGCATTTGAATTAATATCAAAATAATTTTAATTTCAGACAGCATCTATAAAATTAATTACAAATAGTTTACTGATATTGAAGACTGCATGCACGAAGGCGGTTAAGAGGCAATGAGTGAAAAAATCACAAAAATTCCTTACAAACATAAGGCAGATGTAGGTCACCGGCAGATGCAAAGACGGACAAGGGCCATAAAACTTGAGATTGTAAAGGAAATACAAGCGACTGCGGACGCTAGTAACGATCATAGTAATAATAATTTAGAAATAGTTGCTCATAAATATTATTGTAACAATCATAACATATGTTCAAACAACAATGTTAATATATTTTCTAATTGCACTAATGCTCATCACAAATTACAGGAGCAAACTAGTGCTGTGCAACCAGATCTATGTTCAGATACATCAACTAGAAACATTAGAATTAATCTCAGTAATGAGCAGAGACCTACACAATGTTATGATGAACAAAGTGATCAGCTATTTGTGCCACTTGAAGAGAGTGATGTACGGCAGTGTACTGAAAGTCCATCTTCCACTGATCTAAAGAATTTAGAAAACAAAGATTTACCTTTCCGACTACGACAATGGGGTGTTCGTCATAGTATTTCACAAACAGCAACAGATAGTCTTTTAAAAATCCTTGCACCAATATGCCCTGAATTACCAAGCAGTAGTCGTACATTGTTTAAAACTCCTTTACAAATAGAGACAAAAAGCTTAGACTCAGGAGAAATAGTTTACCTCGGTTTACAAAATCAATTAGAAAATATATTAACACATTGTGATCTATCGTTTATAGACCATAATAATAAAATTGTAATGTCATTTAATGTGGATGGTCTTCCTCTCTTTAAAAGTAAAAATTCACAATTGTGGCCCATTTTAGGACTAGTTAAAAATTATTGCAATGCTAAGCCTTTTGTTATTGCCCTGTATTATGGAAACATGAAACCTTCGCCTTTAGACATGTATCTTAAAGACTTTGTTGATGAACTTTCGCAATTACTTCAAGCGGGATTTTTCTTCAAAAGTAAACATTATACAATTGAAGTACACAGTTTTATTTGTGATGCACCTGCAAGGGCAATGGTCAAATGTACCAAATCCCATGGTGGATATTCTGCTTGCGACAAATGTTTTGAAGTAGGTGAATATGTTCAAGGGCGCGTAGTATACAAAAGTGTCACAGCTACCCGCAGAACTGATTTACAATTTCGTGAACAAACGGATGAAGATCATCACATTGGTGAATCTCCCTTAATAAGGCTTCAAATTGATTTAGTTTCAGTATTTCCAATTGACTATATGCATGCTGTTTGCTTAGGAGTCATGAGAAAGCTGTTGAATGCTTGGGTAGGCGGTGATTTGAAAGTTCGTTTACAAAGTCGATTAGTGAACAGCATATCTGATAGACTTGTTAGTTGTCAAAACTATATGACAATGGAATTTAATCGTCGACCTCGTGCTTTAATCGACTTGGCTCGTTGGAAAGCAACCGAGTTTCGAATGTTTTTGTTATACCTCGGTCCCGTAGTCTTAAAAGATATTTTATGTACTCCACTGTACAAAAATTTTCTTTTACTTCACTGTGGTATAAATATATTATGTTCTAAAAAGCATACTACAAAGTTGGGTTATGATTTTGTAAGTGAAATTTTAGTAATGTTTATCAAACATTCCGAGAAGGTGTATGGATCAACGTTTCTTATTTACAATGTTCATGTTTTATGTCATTTAAGTGATGATGCAAAATTGCATGGGGTTCTAGATAATTTTTCAGCATTCCCTTTTGAGAATTATCTGAAGACACTCAAAGGCTTAGTTAGGTCACCTAACAAGCCTTTACAACAAATATACAGACGTTTAAAAGAAATTGATTCGGCTCCTGAATACGGTAATGATTGTAAAGAAGCAAATTTGCTTTATTATGAACATAGTTCAGGGCCTGTACCAACTAACGACGACTATAATTATAATACTTTTATGAAACTTGTCTGTAAAGATTTTGCTATTTATGTATACTCACGACGTGTAGCAGATTGTTACTGTTACACTAATAAAAACAAAGTAATCCAAGTTCACAATGTGCTAGAACGTTGTCATGACAAAAAAGTATACCTTTATGGAAAAGAATTTAATACTTACTCTTGTTATTATGATTATCCTTTTGAGTCTTCGATACTAAATGTTTTTGAGGTAAATAACATTTCTGAAGACTACAAAATGATTGCTGTAAGCGATATAATATCCAAATGTGTTTTAATTCAAGACTCTAATAATAAAAGTATATGTTTTCCGTTGCTCCATTCAGAGGCGACATAGTATTTTATAACGGTGCGTACAGGCTATGTAACATAACATGTTATAACATTTTTCATAGTGTGGTCATGTTATATAACATTGTTACATGGTACGCACATTTAGAAATGTATATGTTACAGGCAAAACTCTCAGTCAAAACTCTTATTAAGTTAAAATGCGTTTTCTGCATTAAAAATATTGTTGTTTTAGAACGCCTCAGTTGTAATTACCTCTAGTCCTAGAAATACATGTTCTTTTTGAAGGGTCACAAGAAAAACCATAACTTATAACTATAATTAGTTTTGACTGATTAACAGTTTTGACTGTGACATAGGTATATATATAAAATAGATGTAAGTACCTTTAATAAGCACACTCATTTGAAAAATCGAATAAATTGATAACTGTCAAAAAAATGGTACTTATCATTTACCTACATGAACATGATAGTGTGATGTTTACTCTACACATTGTGCCAACCCTATCTAAACATTATTATTTTGTTGTTTAAATTTCTGGAGTAAGCTTAACACTGACACTTTTTAAGACCCCTGGTACGCACGAAAATTTACCGTCTTTTATAGGTTATTTTAAAGTCGCGAACAGGTGATATTTTAGCCTATAAGACGTCATCTGGACGTCTCGCATGCTCCTCGGTAGGTAACAAGTTGGTCGTTCATACGTCTTATCATAAGTCACACTGACGTAAGTGGGAGACGACCACATGACGTCAAATATGACGTCGTGTGCCCGTGACATTTTAACGTCACAACGAGATCCCACAGACGTCATCCCAGGACGTCTGTTACGTCAGTGACCGACCTTTATGAAACGTCATAATGACGGAAAATTCCTACCTGGGGTAGCTGTGACGCTTTCCGGTCGTGGACATGATCATGACGGCGAGTAATGGGTGACTCGTCATCCGATCATGGATGCACCAAGGCCAGGAATGTCTGTTTTAAATTTGTTTGCCAGTCCTTTTCACTGTCCAGTCGCTCCATACAGGGATCGGCTGGGAGGTCGAGATGAAGAAAACAAGTCTGCAACCTTCTGATAGGTAAGCGCCAGAAAGTGGCAAAAATGATTTTTGCCCGCGCCTTTAAATGAGTAAAGGCGCGTGCGGGCCACAATTCCGCAATAAGGAAAACTATTAATTCCGCAATAATATAATATAGACACGGGCCGCAAGGTAGGCCTTGTGATGCCCGCGAGCCCTACGTTGCCCGGCCCTAGTTTAGGTTGTGATTCTTGCTGCCAACTATAGGTATAATACACTGTCTACGGAACCAGGTTTGAAAATCATGTGTACAAGTACTTAATAATAATAGAAATAAATAAAAAAATAAAGTTGTATTAGTAATAGAAATATTGTGATAGTGAATGTTTAGTTACCTTTTTCAAAATTGATATCTATTACACTTGGATAGTCTTCAGCTTGTTTCAAGTCACGAGTAATTTTGAAAATACCGTTAGGAGGAATTGCCCCAGGATCTTCAAGTACACCAGATTCGTAACTGAATGTTAGAGAAAGCACTTAGTTTTTCATAGACCTTACATACATATATATTATATATACATTACACAGTTTACTTCGTTTCGTTTTTTATTGTAGAAAAAACAGAATAGGTACAAATAAAATCAAAATGTTTTTTATTGGTTTTAAATAGGTAGGTACCTACCTGATATGCATAATATTTTCATCGGTTGACCAGGGTTCTTTGGGAGTTGCAGAAACAGGAATGTTCTCCTGTTTTGCGAATTCGATAAGATCACTGCGACCTTGGAATCTTTCAAAGAATTCCGTTAGCCGCCAGGGTGCTATCACCTACATAAAAGAAGTAAGTAGTTGTAAGTTTTACCCTAAAGATAATTAATGCTTACTTACATATATTCATATTATATTTATGTATGTTTTAGGTACCTTTCCTTCGGGCCACAATGAGTAAACACTAAGCTCAAATCTAACTTGGTCGTTGCCCTTGCCTGTGGCGCCATGAGAGATGTACTTGGCACCTAGTGTTTTAGCAGCATTGACAAGGCCAACTGAAATGCAGGGTCGTGCAAGAGAAGTTCCCAAGTAATAACGACTTTCATAAACCAGACCCATCTGCACTGCGGGCAGCATATAGTTGGACACGAATTCTTTACGTAGGTCTTCTACTATCACCTAAAAATAGAAAATGATCACACATCAACTTTAATCAGTACGGCGCAAAATTAAGTTGTCGCTAAATATGAATTTAGGTTGACGTGCAGAAATACTCACGTCCTTGGCTCCTACCGCCAAAGCCTTTTCCTTAGCTTTTTTGAAATCTTCATTTTGACCAACATCAGCCATATAGCATACCACATCATAGTTTTTCTGGATTAACCTAAGAATTAATCAGTAAAGTTAACTGTTGATGAAAGGGATGCCACGCTATAACCAGAAAATCAGAAACTCTAATAAAAGTTGATAATCTTAGGAACTTAGGAAGATATTAAATTCGTTGTTCCTTTTCTCGTCACTGTATCGTTGCAAGGCCTCTTGTCTTGTGTTCAAGGGTTGTGCTAACTTTTTGAATGAATCGCAAGATAAGAATATGGGGGTAGGTATAAAAGATTTACCATTTTAGAATGCAGCTGGTATCCAGACCACCAGAGTAGGCAAGAATAACAAGATCTTTCGCCATGACACTTATTGAGTGATTGCTTACAGACAGTATTCGACAGACTGAAAGCGACGATGAACTGTTGTGAATAGGTGAAGTGATAACCCTGAGGTCAACACAATAGTGATGCGTCCCTTGTGATATCAGAATACTACCCAAGTAGCAAAAGCTTCTATAACCAAGGCGTTTTATCACCAAACAGTGATATAATAACCCTATAATGGTAACTATTGTGACTGCTTGTACTATAAAGGTGTTTAACAGAGCGTTTTGATTCTATAATATTAAAGAGCAATTAATTTCTATAAGTTAGCTCTTAAAACGCTTACAGGACCATACAAAAGAATTTAAAGTGTTTGGCACTGTAATAGATATGATATCTACCTACCTACCTCATCTGGTACTATTTCGTGAAAGTTAGTAAGACCATTTTGTCAAGGACCGTAGTATAATATGTATGTATGAACTATATAGTCGTTGTTGATGGTTCCTCATCTCGATCACCGCGTCTACTTTCAAAAACTTAAGTTAGCTATTAAACTGCATCAAAATCGGTTCATGTGCTTAGGAACTACGATGCCACAGACAGGTATAACACCCGTCTTTTTAACTGACCAATTCGACGGTATGATCTTTTTTTTTGTGTATTTCGCAACTCTTAATAAGTAATTGCGTATGGTGATTACCATACGCAATTACTTATTAAGAGTTATTATTAATATTACTATCTCATGTAGCTGAGCTGATGATGGAAGGGACAACTCCTAAACAGTAAGCAGTAGATATCTGGCACCTATATGTATAGTGTATGTTAGTTGGTTTATTCAAAGTTTTCGTTCGACTCGGTTTTCGTAACCCAGACAAAGTTACTTCTCCGCATCACTCAATTAATTAACACTGTTGATAACCCGCTCATGCGGATAATGCTCCCAAGACTTTGTTAGTCACATGATTGTATGTTTATCCCGTTAAATGATAAAAATAAAATAGTATGTACACAATTGTAGGTGGTATATTAAACTGCTACCTAATTTATTCATCGTTTTTTCATATTTAAATATTTTTAACAAAACAAAAGACATTTAAAAATCTAAACAATAGTGGCTCACCGGTATTGGGAACGGGGTCCAAGCTACCAGCGGTGTTACCAGCAGAGAAAGGAACCTCCCAATAATGCGCGCCATGTCCAAAAGAACTGCTTTGTGGATCAAGGCCCTTACGAGAGCCTCCGAGATGTTGTTAGAGGCTCTTGGCAATAAAGCCATGCCATGCACGGACACGACTATCGGCATCGATAGATCGGGATCGCAGAGTCCATATCCCACATATCAACAACCTCGTGAGCAAAATCAAGATATTTGAGTTTACTTATCTAGTTAGCTCAACTTTCACTTGTTTTCATTATCTAATATTATTGTAAGGTCCCCTATTTTGAAAAAAATGTTTGACGGCTTTTACCTTTTGTTCCTAAGCGTTTTTGAATCGGCTTTTACCTTTTCCTAAGCGTTTTTGACACCTACAGCTTTTTTTTTGACAGATAATGAGAACAAGTGTACAGTTATTAGGGTTCCGTACCCAAAGGGTAAAACGGGATCCTATTGCTGACTTCGCTGTCCATGTGTTAATAGCAATAATAGGCTGTAGGTATCACATGAAGCGTGACAGCACGGCACAAGGGCTCATGTACACGACGCCGCCGCCGCACCTCAATGCTGTGTATACCTTAATTCGCATCCAGCCAATCCAGCAAATTGTGTCACGCATAACAGATATGATTTGGAACTTTGCTGCGTGCACGAGTCCGACTCGCACTTGGCCTGACCATGCGGACGGTCACACGGGATAATTCATTATAGTTGCAACCTACCCCAATGTTATATTTTACCAATCGAATATTAACCTTACGGCATTGTGATAAGGTTGGAATCTATTTAAAAAATTACAGATTGAGGTAAGTTCATGCGCTGGCGTCTGTACACTAAAACCTCCTGAATTTAAGGAACAGTTTCTGAAAATCAGTTCAGGCAAGCGCGAGATAATCGCAGAAAAACATACTAAAACCTTTTTTTATAAATCTCTTAAAAACTCGTATCAGGGTGTTTGTGGTTGCACTCTTCTGAAACGGCTCGACCGATTTTGATGATTTCTTGTAGGATAATCACAGTAGGCTGGACTTATACTTTCAGAGTTCCCCTCTGAATATAGAGCGTGTGAACCCTCACGCTTCTGGGGACTCGTCTAACCAACCTAACCTAACCACGGACAAATCTCGACAAGATATACTTTGCTTGAAAAATTGACTCACTGAATAATTGCTTAGGCTAAGGCATAGGTAAATATGCCTTATACAGAGTGTTTCTTTTAAATGGGCCAAAAGGGGGAAATCCCTATCCATAATAGATACGGGAAAACTTTCTTACGAACCTTTAGCTCTTTTTTGATACTGGAAATTTTGGCGTTTTTATTTTTTTGGTCAAGTGTGAGCTGTCCACAGAAATGAGTGAAATTGACCAAATTTTTTTTTTAATGTTGTTCGACTGTGTTTCGTGTAAGAATCATTTCATTGTATCGGAAGAAAAAAATCGGGACGGCGGAAGTTGGTCAAATTTTGCAAAATATTTTTTCATACAAATTGTATGACAGAAAAAAAATACCATTTTTTTATAACGCCATGTTATTTAGTGTCTTGTTAAGACCATTTCATTGCATGGGAAGGAAAACGCCCGGACAACAGAAGTGGGTCAATTCTTATGAAATACTGACACTGTTAACACGACTTCATACTGTTAGAGGAAACATTACTCTACTTTTGACCAACTTCTACTGTTCAGATATTTTTCTGCCCATACAATTATCTCATCCTTACACGAAAGTAAGTCAAACAGCATAATAAAAAAAATTGTATTTTTTATCGTTCATACAATTTGTATGAAAAAATATTTTGCTAAATTTGACCAACTTCCGCCGTCCCGATTTTTTTCTTCCGATACAATGAAATGATCCCTACATGAAACAGAGTCGAACGGCATTAAAAAAAAATTGATCAATTTCACTCATTTCTGTGTGCAGCTCACACTTGACCAAAAAAATAAAAACGCCAAAATTATCAGTATCAAAAAAGAGCTAAAGGTTTCTAAGAAAGTTTTCCCGTCTCTCTTATGGATGCAGATATCTCCCTTTTGGCCAAATTAAAAGAAACACCCTATATATAAGGCAAAATAAATAAAAGAGGTAATTGATGATTAAATAATTTAATGAAATCGTTAACAATTAAATACTGATAGTTAAATTTATGATTAGATTGGTTATTAATACGAATATTCCCTACATAATTGCACAATCCGTCATTAACACACAATTCATGCAAATTGATAGATATAACAATTTTTAAGGCTATAGTGGCCAGATGTAAGTGGGGACTTGTCTTGCTTGAACAGTGAACTACATCAGGTTATGAATAGATATTAGGTAAATGAAATAATAATCCCCTATCTAGACCATTACTACATGTATCTTACGAATATATTGTAAATCACCAATACGTTTAACGTACCTAACATTGTTCAGAAAAAAGTGAGAGGTTAACACTAAATCATTTCAAGAGTAACATGTAAGACTGTCTAACAACTACATATCAAGATAGTTTGGAATGTATCAATGTAAACGCATCGGTCAATATTAGATAAATATGATTTAACACGCAGAATAATATCATAGATAATAATAATTATAAAAGATGATGACGATATCTCTAGCGTGTCGAGAACTACCTGAAATGAGTCGACATGTGACATCGACTGCAGTGCGTTGAACAAGGACAATCGAAGGTGCGAGTTATAAGAACAATCGAATCCTGTCAACCAATTATATCTACGGTTATAACTCTTTAAGATTCTAGCATTTGGCATTAAATAAACTGCACAACGGTTCTCGGAAGCAAATTTTACACCTAATACACACACATGATAAAAGACATTGTACCTTACTATAATTTTGTAGACAATTTAGTTTTTAAACTATGCCTACACTTTCAAGTCGTTACCTCAATAGAAATTTTAAATGTACCATAATTTAACAATAGCATGTTTTCTGAATCAGTCTATATTAATAGTACGCAAACCCATGCCATAATGTTTAACATTCCTACTAACAACAAAATAATACAATTGAAACTCTTAAAACTAACAATTCAGATATTAATTAAAATATGTTTTCGAAATAAAATTCAACAATATAAACATTTTGATAATTCTTTTGTATAACATAACGTAAAAAATAGTTTAAACATAATTACAAAGCACATTTTGCACTTATGTTGATCTTAAAATTTATTTAAAATACTAAGTTATCAAAGTACACAATTTGTGTTACAAAACAATATTCCTATCATCGTCAGATGGAGGTAATTCAAACTTGTAAGCAAAATCGGTAAATAATTATTATAATGTGGCCCTTATAATAAGTTAAGTTTAGCCTTTAGTAAAAGCATAGTTACAATGCTTCACAATAAATTATAAACATACGGCAACGCTATGCGAATGTTTATGTAATCATAAACACAAGTAATTATGAGCCTAAGCAAATGCTAAAGGTTTCTTTCGACAACTAAAAACAAGTTTAGGTGACCTGAACATTGTAAATGTCATATAATGTCAATAAGTGGTTCCTGGAATTTTGGTGTTTAGGCGGTAAGAGAGCTCAAATCTGACAGGAAATTGTCTGGAGTGAGTATGTGGGAAGAGCCAATGATCACCTCCCAGTTCTTCAGCGCGGCAGTCACCTCGTATGCGCAGCGGATTTCAGAGAAACAGACGCCTGAAATATTTAGAACGTAAATTAAATTTTATGCCACACCTAAAGCCTTAATTTTTCCGTTTTCACAGAAAACTAATATGACGTTTGTGAAACCATAATGTAATATTCAGCTGGTTACCTCCAACAACGAAGACGATGAGACGCGGTACGTTTTTGATTGTCTGCTGTGCCTTATCCTTGTGCCAGTGTCCATAGCGCACACTGAAAAAACAAAATTTAGATAAGCAAGCAGTAAAACCGTAATTATGTGTTGTAAATTCAAAGATTTGGCGCCAACAGTATTTACCTTGTCGGTGCTTGATATCCAGATGTTTGCGCGCGTCCGGCCAAGAATGGGAAATGGCGTTGATCAAGCTTGTCTTCAATAGCGTCTTCCATGATATCCTAAAAAAAAACAAAATATTTTACGCAACAATACTACGGTGATTTTTTGGTTTCTTGTAGATTATGATGTGCAACCTACTTTGATGACAGGTGTCCATCTTGACATTTGGTATGTTTGCTCCGTGATCCTTTCCTTCCTTGGTACTTGATACTGTTTCTTCCGATTCCCCTGTAAAATGAACATTATATGGTAACATTAATTGCAAATATTTCTTTAAATAATCCCACAGTTAAAGCAACTAACACTTAAAATGTCCTTAATTCCTTATTAAAAAATAGATAGGTTAAGAAAAGAAAATTATAAACTCAATCAAATATTAGGGGTTAGACATTGAAAATTCCATAGACACATAAAATCCAAGACACACAATCGATCAGCGATACAAACACGTTTAGAGGTTTTCAGCAAAAATTGCTTCATAACAGAAATTAACATTGGTTTGTGAATTTTTTTGTCGTAATCTATCGAAAAACCATTTAGCGCATAGTTTTAGAATTTTGAATTTAGAATATTGTACCTCAGGCACATCGACAGGATTAGGTGGAAAAAATATCACAAAACAATGTAACAAAACCAACAAAATACCATGCTACATGCAAAAAAATACATAAATATATCTATATATATTAGATATACATCAACAACGACATTGAGTCCCAGGTTTGCGAGGTTGAGGAGGGTCTGCTTGTCAGTGGGCTCCAGTTGCGCATGCGTCACCAGCTTGTTGAGGTTCTCCTCCGAGATGCCGTTCTTGGACATGATGTATAGCGCGATGATCCGCATCTTGTTGAAGTTTATCACTGCCTGCAAGTGTTTGAAAAGTGACTGTCAAAATTGGGAAATCTTAGAACTTTTATAGGTACAACATCTTGATCTTTTTTCACTTATTTACAAAATAATACAATTTTATCAACGGTGTTTCTATTTTTCAAGTAATATTAACGGCGAAGACGAGGAAACAATACTTTACAGTATCAGGTAAATAGTACTTGGAATCCGATTTATAATATATCGAAAGTTTGAATAAATCGGATTCCAAGTACCCTATAATATCGAAAGTCGTGCCAGGAAATTCGGTTTTTTTTTTAATAGCCGCTTTTTTGCGTTGACTGCTTTCCTTGGCCAGAATGAATATATAATATCCCCCTAAAGTATTTTTTTCAAGGCTTTGAAGATATTGACAGGTATAATCTAACTTCACACATACCTGGTCGAGAAGAACGGGTACAATACTCCTCATGTGATCTTTGATCTTCTCGCCTTCAGCATCAGTGCCCATAGCCAGGTCCTGGAAAAAATTAATAATAAAGTTATGTAATGATGAGAACTTTGTGAAAGCTGAAAAAGATGAACAAATCAAGTATATTGATTTATACCATTCCCCCTCGAAAAAGCTACTTTTACGCACGGAAAACAGTGCGTAAAAGTAGTCTTTTACGCACTGTTTTGGTGTTTGAATTTAGAACACTTTAGTACATTCGACCTCGACCGCGATGCTGGACAACCCCCTTGCTAATATGAAAATTACCCTTAATTCAAACCATTGCTCCGATTTTAACGTCAGCTTGTTGGCGCAGTGACCGAGCGATTGGACTACTTCGCACCCACGTGTGTGTGGAGCAGACTTAGGTATTAAAAATAGTATATTTTGCAACGATTGAATAAAGAGCGGATTTAAAGCGAGGGCCATTATATGAATCAAGAGCAAGCGAAGGATTTAAATGACTGAATCACGACCGTAGGGAGTGATTCATGATGATTGAATCACGAGCGAAGCGAGTGATTCAAGTATTTAAATCCTGAGCGACGCGAGTGATTCAGGCCCTCGATTTAAATCCGTTTTATTCAAGAGTTGCAAACTATACTTTATACCATGACTACGAGAAAAAGAAGGATTTGAGCGATAAAAGATATTCAACGAAACAAAATAAAGTATTTTTTAATACCTAAGTCTGCTCCACACACACGTGGGTGCAAAGTAGTCCAATCGCTCGGTCACTGCGCCAACAAGCTGACGTTAAAATCGGAGCAATGGTTTGAATTATGGGTAATTTTCATATTAGCAAGGGGGTTGTCCAGCATCGCGGTCGATGTCGAATGTACTAAAGTGTTCTAAATTCAAACACCAAAACAGTGCGTAAAAGACTACTTTTACGCACTGTTTTCCGTGAGTAAAAGTAGCTTTTTCGAGGGGGAATGGTATAAAAACTTTATTTTGTTTCGTTGAATATCTTTTATCGCTCAAATCTTTCTTTTTCTCGTAGTCATGGTATAAAGTATCGTTTGCAACTCTTGAATAAAACGGATTTAAATCGAGGGCCTGAATCACTCGCGTCGCTCAGGATTTAAATACTTGAATCACTCGCTTCGCTCGTGATTCAATCATCATGAATCACTCCCTACGGTCGTGATTCAGTCATTAAAATCCTTCGCTTGCTCTTGATTCATATAATGGCCCTCGCTTTAAATCCGCTCTTTATTCAATCGTTGCAAAATATACTATTAGCTCGCGAGGTTGTCGAATAGACATTTAGCGATAGTCGTGTCGGTCCATGGCTTAATTGCCAAGAGCCTCGACCGACATATAAGTAGGCTCTCGTTAGGCGCGGATCAAGGGCCTGATGTAGAAAGCAGTTCTTTTACGGCGCGCTTTGTTAGGAGGTTCCTTTCTGAACCTCCCTGAACTTGGACCCTGTTCCCTATACTGGTGGCCCACTATTATTTATACAGGGTGAATTTTTCAACTGGGCGTGGATGGCTACTTTCGAAACTATGAGGAATATCGAAAAACGTTGAAAGGAGTCTCGAGGCCGATTTTGACGAAAACTAAAACTGCATCATTGGAAATCCTGGCCAGGAATCGAACCCGCTGATTTTGGAAAAAAATCACACCCTGTATTATTACACCATTCAATAGTGTTGCTAATAAGGATCAAATTCTGGGAAGTAAGATTCATATACGGCAAACTTAAGGAAATGGCTGATTTTTATGAAATTGCTATTTTTCCATGTTACTTTACATCTACTGAGCCATAATTTATTCGAAATGATAAAATTTCATTGTTTTCAACGTCTCACTGGATTTGACGTTTCAACAATCCCACTGTACTTAGCAATACGAAATTATTAAGTTGAACTAAAAATAGCATTATTTTAAAGAAGAAACGGTAACTTATGTTTCAAATACAGTATTTGCCTTGAAGATTAATCAGTTTTTTTGTAATTATACGTTTTCCTTAAGTTTGCCGTATATGATTACTTCCCAGAATTTGATCCTTATTAGCAACACTATCGAACGGTATAATAATACAGGGTGTGATTCTTTTTCCAAAATCAGCGGGTTCGATTCCTGACTAGGATTTGTGTTTTTTCTAAAAACCAATGATGCAGTTTTAGTTTTCATCAAAATCGGCCTCGAGACTCCTTTCAACGTTTTTCTATATTCCTCATACTTTCGAAAGTAGCCATCCACGCCCAGTTGAAAAATTCACCCTGTATATTTAAATGTTTATTTTTTTGAAAATATTTAAAAATGTATTTAATAAGGTTAAAAAATGAATAAAGTTATGTAAGAAAGAACATACTTGGTACGTAGAGTAAGGTTAAGTGGCCTATACACATAACATTGCAAATTAGAACTCACCTGTTCAACCTTGCACAGTTTATCGACATAGCCTTGGTAAGACTTCATGCAGTCCTCAGCCAGACGCAGATGTGTGGCGTATTTGGACAGCTCCTTTTGGTACTGTGGCATCTTCTTGATCATTTGGGAGAGGTCCCGCATGGACTGTTTGTCACCTGTCAAAATTGTATTGTGAAAAATAGTCTGGAAGAAGAGTTTTAAAAGACTCTCTTCAGTATCCTCGTCTCATCAGGAAAGATTTGGTGTCTGACGTCAGGAACGATTTTGTATTTTTGTGTGTTTGTAATAAATAAACTCAAAAACTTCTTTCCATTATGAAGCTCACATAGGCAATATTATAATGTCCACCAGCCATGCTCAAGTTTAAAATGAATATTGATTTATTCAGTTGCTCACCTCCACCCATTCGTTTTGACTCAGTGAACTTCTTCAGGTTCTTGGTAACTGATGTAGACACGACGGCGATGTGCTGATGACGTAGTTCTACCCACAGCTCGTCATTCTCATCCAACAATACTTCCTTCATGTTGCCCGAAGAGTCGTATCTAGGGTAAACAATAAAAATGTGGGATTTAGAATTACGTTTAAAAGAACAGAATTAGCTGTTTTTTTTCTATTGTATTGTTGGAAGCTCTATTTTCTGCATCTAGACTCCTTTAAAAAGTTACGATATTTTACTTCATGACCATCATGATCCAACAAAATTGATGTGTTATGATGATTTTTATCACTTTTTTCTGGAATTGTGTAGTTTTTCTAATGAAAATTATAAAATACTTACTTGTAGACGTCATTCTCGATGGGCAAGAGATCGTATGCCATGGCTTGAAGTGTCAGCTCGTGCAGCAGCGGCGAAACACAGTCGAAGCCGCGGTCTATCACCAGCAACTGAGAGCGAGCCTTCTCGGGTCCCTCGCCCATAGTAGGCTCGTCAGCCTGCACAACAAATAAGCGAGGTGAACTAAGAACTCTACTAACTAAGTTCTAAAGGTCTTAATGAGCCATACATAATAATGTAAGCATCCAAAACTTATTTAATCAAATTCTAAGCTTACATTAGCAATTCTTTTTAGACTCTTTGGTCATATTTCAATCAGATTTTATTATAATCAAGATTATATGTCATAATATTGACTTGTGCTTGTAAACTTTAATTCAGCAAGGATAATAAATGATAATTGTATTATATTTACCTTGTAAGCATCCAATTTCTGCTGGATCAGCTGAGCAAGCTCCACATTACGTTCCCAGTCACTGTAAAGCATTTTTGTTAATAATTATCTAAATCAATAAATGTAAATATAACGAGACACATGTTTTTATGAAAAGTCGAGGCAATGCAGTTGTGCGGCATGAAAGTTAACTCAGTTCGTTTTTAGTTTCAAGCGTGGAACTTTAAATACTTGTGCATTACTGTTTTCATAAATGTTACAACAATTTAGTAAAAACTATTCACCTGCGGTATCGTACAGAGGGGTACTCGCCGAGAGTAGCGCAGAGCGTTGCGATTTGTTCAGCGATGCGCTCCATATTAGCGTTGCGAGTCTGCGCCAGCGCAGGGTTGTACATGCACTGGAACGTCTCGGGCGAGTCCAGAGAGAATACCTGACAATATAGAGCAATATTGAATATTTATTCTTTACAGATACTCCCATTAGCACACATGCAGATAGGCAAATCTTGATCATGTCATTTCAGATTGCTCCTTTATTCAAATAATTAAAAACCATAGCAAATATTCCAGTTTCTAATATAGTAAAGCATTCTCACATACTGACCTGACTTTCATAAGGTAAGAAAGCAATGTTAATCTCTTTCAAAGTTTTAATTTTCCTTGCTGCTGAAGACTTGCAGAGTTCATTGAACAGTTCCTCAGGACATACTAATTAATGGCAGCGTGTAACAAGTGAGATTTTATTTAAAGGTTGAACTCTATAGGACATGACTAAAGAAGAATCCAATATGCTTCTAAAAACAGAGCCACTTGTTTGTTTGTTCTTGACTCAAATAAGCTTTGAATTTATGATTTACATTTTTGTTCACATATCAAGATTCTACTTTAGTAGCCTGATGGATGAGTACTTCCTTCTTCAGAAAAAATAAAATGTGACAAACCTGTTGTTCATAAGGAATAAAAGCAATGTTGATTTCCTTTAATGTTTTTATATATTTAGCTACAGGACTACGTGATAATTCATCAAATCGTGCATCAGGACAAGCTGTAAAAATAAAATAAATATGCAAATAAAAATTTAGGCCCAAATGAAAAGGAAGAAGCTTTAAAAAGAAAAGAAAAATCTAAAATATTTTTGTTTGGTCCACTAACAATGTCCTCAATAAAAAGACAGTGAAGTTACAGAAAACTTTTAATGAGAAGATAGGTTACCTTCAGTAAAGAACACATGAGCCGCCCGGTACATGATGCGGTTCCCCACAGAGAAGTCATTGATAAGAGCATGAACTGACTTCTCAGATGGTGTGATGAGGTAGATGCCATCCATGGTGCACAATGGTTCCCTCTTTTTGTGAATGTCCTCCACCACTGGAAAATTGAAATTATATCTTTTTTATATTTGATCCATGATGAATACTGTACAGTAGGAAGGTAGCAGGTTATGGTAAAAAGATTAATTAAATATCTAGGCATATAATAATCACAACTACTAACATCCTGATAGGATTATTCCTGAGGGCTGAGTAAATATCCATATTATAGTTGTATCTCTTTGATAAAAAACAAAATTCAATTAGCATCCTCGATAGATGATAGCTGAGTTCAATTACAAGTCAGGTAATGGAAGAAAGTATATTAGCTTTATTACTTGAAATATAAAAATGACAAATACTCACAAGTAATCCCCTCTGCAGAGATGTCATGCATTTTGCAGCAGGCAGACACCATGCGCATGGACAGCTGATCAACCACTAACACCCGCCATTCTATTTTGTCCTTTCCTTTTGACCGATACCGGATCACCTCATTCATAATCTCTGTGAAGCCAATGGAACCATAGCAGTCTTTAAAACAGTTTGCAAGCAAAGACAGTGTAATAATAAAAATAGGTCATAGTAAATTAAGTCTCTTAAAAAGCCCTTTTGCAGAATGCTTACAGCTTCTAACTTCTTCAATCTCTGTCTGTCATGAACCAATAATTAGTTCAAGTCTAGCTCATCCATCATACATTACTATGTATTATCTAATATCATTAGATTAGCTGATTCATTTGTAATTTCACTTTTGATGTTGTAATTTCAGTTTTGGCTAGTTTAATTTATTTTTTCATAAGAAATTTTGATTTTCCATAACTAAGCCCAAGATTGGTAGCTGGAGGCCACACATAGTGTGAAAGTCTCAAGAAGAGCTTACTATAGAAATGAACCTATGAAGTACTAAGTAAGATTGGTAGATACTATAAAAATGATCCCATCGTTTCATGGGTTTCTAAATGTTAATTTAGATATGGTTCCAATAGTGCTATTATTTTGGAAGTTGTGAACCATGAAATGGAAGTAAACTGCCACAATGACTCATTTTTTCAATGGCTTCAGATTGCAACAGAAAAAAAGCTCCTGAAAACAATACATTCAGCATTTGGGGTGTTCGTAGCCGTTTCGTGACGTATGTAGCACCCCACCCCCTCGCTCAAGTGACAAGAAAATCAATATTACGTGCTAAGCTTTTGTGCCTCTTCACGTAACTATTTCACACTTAATGTAATTCTTTACTAAATCTAATAGCTTAACGAAGCGATGTATTGATATTTTCTTAGGATTTGTTTTACTACGGTTGAATTTTAGTCGACTTATAGGAATTCATTGTATAACATGCTGATATTAGCAACCCAACGGATGAAGTTCACAGCCAAAGAGCTGATTGATAAGTTAACTCCCAGGCAATTTCAGATAAAAATATCGAAATAGTTCAACAAAAAAACACAAAACTATTAGTCATCGATGGGTTGCTATCTGTTGATAGAATGAAATCATAGAACGCGATACACAATGAGCGAAAAAATGTCCCCAAATACGTAATATACATTTAACTTCATAAATTAACGCATATAAAGTGTTTAAAGCTATGAAATATTGATAAAAACATTATTTTTTTAACTCACTTTGCCCGACAAGTGCTTTGAGAGCCATCTTGGACCGTAGACTAAAGAGTACTGTCAAATGTCAAAAGCGAAGTCGAATATCGGGCGCACAGGCGCACAATAAATCTGTGTTTCCACGACCAAAATTACTTATATCTTTAGCAATACTTCTAAAATCTAATAAAACAACTCTTAATAAATAATTTATTTTAAAAATAATCTTGTCTTTTGACTGATTTTGTAAACAATCGGCCTAAATATAATTAATATTATTTGTATGTCATTTTCGTTGCATGTTTTGACTATGGCTCAATATATCAAAAACATCCATTCAAAGTGCTTAATTTTCTTCGAATATATTAGTCATTCCGTTCATGGCATGGTAAATAAAGAATTTTACTATAACAAGTATGAAACTAAATGATATACTAACGTACATTTGACAATATTATTCGATTTGCTTTAATATCAAATTAATCTTTTTTTTAAAGCTCAAGTGCGCGCGCATTTTGATAACATGAATGATAAGGAGGCGGGTCAATAAAGAATTGAAAGAGATAGAATATATACCCGTTTCACTACACCAGAACGGAAAACAGAATGGAAACGTCAATTCAGTTTTTTCTGTGTTGGTGTTGGATGTGGGTGTGTTGATTGTTAACGATTTAGTGTAAATATCACGTGCGCGTGAATTTTGAAATCTAATAATTGTTAATGCATACAGAATCGGTTAAACAGTCCAAGGTAAATATCACCGAATTCCCCATATTTTTTTTGTAATAAAATTGCAAACGTTTAGAACAAATTGATAAATATGTATAGGAAAACTTGAAAATGTTTGGGGAGGTAAAATGTAATCTACCCGCATTTTTAAAGTTTTATTTGTTATCAGAAGTACGCGGTATCTTAAATTATGATATTCGTATGTGGAGGATAATTTTGATCATCTTAATATGAATTCAAGAAACAGTGTAAGCTTAACAAAAAAAATCTCTTTTTTTGAAATAGGTCCTACTCAGTTTCTACTCAGTCTAAACTTTCTACATGCTTTCTGAATTTTTTAAATTTCATTTTGATGTGAAAAGGTCCAATAGTTTGGAATGCATCATTAATTTTGTACTTGTATCTAAATAGCTCTTATACTTAATTCTAATTCTTCATTGAAATGTATCGTCATTAGAAATACCTGAATCATGATAATTTTATAGTTTGGGTGACAATGATGTCAGAATAAATAGGTTGCAATTTTTTTAAAGTCCACTAAAAATAAAAGCTTCTACATACAATCTACAAAATAGATTCTAAATTATCTAAATATAAGTGCATTGCTGAAGGAGTTGTACATACATAGAGCATCAAATTTTTTATCTTGTTGTGCCGCTGCAACGCTGCTATTTCTAATGATTAACATACTTCTGTTTTTATTGGCAGCTGGTGAAAGTGTTGTGTAGCCGAGGAGTCCAGTGCTTGAAGCGCTTGATCAGACAAGCTGCCGGGTGTATAGTGAAATGTAAAGCGATGCATGTATCGTCCGCGGGATTCTTACGAGTGTTTGTTGTTGACAAGTGATTGTGACCAAGATGAGGAGTGATGATCAGCTGGTGGTGATACCTTACCCTTGCCGCGCCGAAGGCTGGCTCGACCGATGTGGTGAGTACTAACACTTCAATGCACTTTGTACAAAGTTTACGTTCAGTTACGCTTGCTATTTTTACCGTGAAATTATTCGAAGTTATTTGGGGCGCTTTACGTAAGTGCTCAATCAGTGACATGTATCATTTATGCAAGAGAGTAAGGTCGTGCGCTTTGCCAACTACACTTGCCTCGTATTTTCATGGTAATTACGGATATTAAAAAAATATCCGTATTAAAAAAATATCCGTACTATCAGATTAATTCTATGATCATCATCATCAGCCGGAAGACGTCCTCTGCTGAACATAGGTCCTCCTGCCTGGAGTCACGACGAACGACTTTTCGCCACTTGCATCCATAGTTTGCCCGCGAATAATTAATTACCTACACAATGACTTATCCAATTAATTTAGAAGTTTATTAACTGATTATAATCGTATAAACGATTTCGACTTCTGCTACAAAATAAAAAGTTCAAGTACCTATTTGGAGTTCTAAACACAACATATCGAAATAAACTAGCTCTAGCAGCTTAATATCCCAATTTAGCACGATTCTCTACCCGGTGAATTTTCCAAAAGCTTTCTGACATACAAACCTTGTCTTGACAATAAATAATAACACTACAATAATAATTATCCAATTTGGTGTAGTCGTTCGGAAACTATTCCCGTAGAGAGAGTTGTGCCACCTTGACATAAAGCTTCATGGCAAGGCAACTATTTTCATTAAAAGGCTTCTGTCTGCAAAAAAAAATTGACAGTTGTAGCTTGTGGTAGCCGAATCCATCAATGAATGTATTTCACAGTATGACTAATACCGGGAACTATTGCTTGAATTGATTTTGATTTGTGGCCGAGATGTTGTGATTGTGTTTAATTGTCGTATTGCACAACAATGGGTGTTGGGCGTCCAACAGCATGTCGATTGTCCCCGTCATCTGGCAATTATGTATATTGACTTGACGCGAACAAGTAATTGTTTAAGCTCAAATCAAACCACGTGCGGAATTATTAGTCATTCTGGTCATCTGAAGAGATTGAGTAAGCACTGAAATTATCTTAATTGATATGAGTATGACAGGACGCTTTGAAGCTTTGTTTTTGACTACCATGTGCCTGTGGTTAAAATCCTTATAAAATCATGAAATTATCGTTCCGCCCAGGGTGGAGCGACTCTTACTGAATAAGATCGCGTGTGTTTCTTCAATAGCCCTTTACGTTCCAGGGTCACGGTTACCTGTTTTGATAGTTCCGCGACCCCGGGTATTGTAGCATTGTGGTATAGCACTCGGAAATAATGAAGGTTTCCAATTGAGAGTGAGTTTTCGGAATCGCTTCTTTATTTCATAGATATCTTTATTTTGTCATTTTTAACAATTCAGTCAGGTATGCAAATATCTAGATAAGAAATTTCCAACTCCAACTAGAAAGGTTCTGTGTGGTATGCTAAGTGTTTAAACAAAGCTTTTTGTTTCATCCAGTCACTGTCGAGTTTCTCGTCAGTCAAACTAACTTTTTTTGATGCGAGAAAACCGCTTGTTTCTTACCCAACTTGTTACCTTTCTTTTTTGAAGCACGTTTTGTTTAAAAGTAGAACCCAGTGACCCAGTCTAGTTAGTATTTTAAAGTAACAGGTAAAATAAATTCTGTCCTAAAATTAAGTAAACATCAACATCCGTAAAGTAAATGTGGATGTAGGAGATAATCTTCGAAACTTTTCATTTGTTTCTCTAAAAACACTATTATGTATTAAGTCACGAGTTATATTTTGCGACCAAAACAAAAACGAAGTCGTAGTAAAAAGATAGTGCATGTATATTTTAGTTGTTTCCACAACTATCACCTATCTTTCGTTACCAAAGGTTAACGTCTCCTTATGCAGATGACAAGTTACTACTTATTACTCTCTGCGCGTACTACAGTAATAATACATATATGTGAGTAATTAATACAATGACGGACCTTATCGTCAAGAGAGTAGCAGGTCGTTCGCGTATGGCCCACTTACAGTGAAAACTATACGTCGCTCTGCGGTTTCTATCGAGTTTCGGTCCATCAGGCTGGGACCAATTGACTCACTTTCTAGTCTCAATTAAGGGACTAGTGGTATCCGTGAGAATGATTAGCGCGAAGTGTTCGGGAAAAAATGGGAAAAGTGGCGTAGAGCTTAAAAGAATACAATAAATACTAAGCATAGTTATTGGAAACATTACATAGGTAATTTTTAAGAGCTGTCAAACACGATTCCTCATAATTTATGGAAACTGACTGGGTCTCGAATTAAATTTTGCACAAACGTTCCTATAATGACGTAAGTGAATGGTTTTTTGGGAATTCACCGTCAAGGGTGTTAAAAATGGGATGATAAAAAAACTTTCAATGCTACGTGTTTCGCTCTCATAGAAGCTCCGATTAATCTCGCTGCCTTAAGTTCTCAGTGTATTAATATAGCATCACATATATTGATAATATATAGCATGAATAATCGTTCCTCGACACTCGTAGTAGGTACTTTAATTAATTAGACCGAAGATATTTCACCTAAAATCCGGTTAATTTGAACAAATAATGTATTACACGGACCAGTGAGCATCTAGTGATAGGCAGGCATGTTGTATGTGCAGCCAAGTGGATCATTGTTGCATATTTTCTTACATCATTACAATACTGAATACTAAATGAATTACATTATACAGTGATATGCTTTGCTTTAATCGTCGTGAAATCACCAAATCAAGGCCTGGTGCGGTGCTCCGCCCAAGCGGGGCAGTCCTGCACCGTGTGCTCCACTGTGTCCTCCAGGCGATCCTCGCAGTGGTGACACCCAGGAGTTTCCTCCTTCCACACCCGACAGTCGTTCCCTTTATACTGCCCTGAGATCGCGCCGGAGCTTTTCCCGCCGCGACTCGACTTGTCAAAAGAACTAACTATTGACACCTGCAGTAGGAAGCGTTACTAGTGTTGTTAAATTACTCATGTACAATACAAGCCAACATTTTCCCTTTGTTCTGCAGTAATTGTCTTCCAATCTGACTGATTTCCATGTTTTATAAATACATCTTTAACAAGTAGGTTAAAATATTTATTAAGCACTGTTAATATCAAGAACATTTTTTATTTTCATATAACGTAGTTATGCGCTACGACGCTAGTGCTACGCGGCTACGCGCATATTCTCAGGTACCCCACTACATTGTGGTCCTCCTTACCGCATTGCAAGTGTTAGATTCAGAAACCACAAGTTTCATTGTAACTTTAGTCCTTTAATATGTATTACTCATATTTTGCATGAATTTTATGTGTATTTTTAGTATTTACCTGGCATTGTGCATATTTAGTCGAAATGACACTGATCAGGATTTCGCCAAAACTTAAACATATAACAGGTTGTCTTTGTTTATACATTTACTGTATTCTTCATAACAGAAGGTTGCTGTACCCAAAATGAGAATGTTGTACAGTTATCTTAGTTTTAGTTAATGTGGGTATCTAACACCACATCAATCACTTCTACGTCTGGACACGGATGCGGATGCGAGGACCATTCACCTTGATCATCGTTTTAATCTATTTGAATTGGTTCTGCTTCGATTTTTCGATTATGTACATAACACGCGTCAAATCTAATTTTCACCACTTGGTAGAGAAGAATAAATAACACTCTGCAATTAGGTTCTTTTTATTCGAAGCAATAATTTTACGGTGACATAATAGAGTAGTTCTACTGTGCCTTTAATCAAATTAATGCTCATTACATTACCAACCTATTCAGTCACGCCGTATTTGTTGTGTTGAAATATGAACTTAGTGGACGAGTGATGTCATACTGTGCCCTTCATAGTTTGTTTGTGCCTACCCACTACGTTTGGAGGAATACTTACGTTACACATTATTGTACCAAGAATCAGCAATTAATGCAAAAATAATACATATATATTTTTTTAATTCTTTATTTAAATCTAAAACATACATCAGGCTATTGTTACTATTCTCTTAACTACCACCTCCGGAAAAATAAACCTGTTATTATGAAACTAAAACAGTCAAATCAGAGAAGTCAAAGACATGTCATTGTTTGACGAAACGACAGGTTCAACGACCATGCTGAAAAATTACTTCAGAGCGCCGACTTTTTTGTTGCGTCTACATTAATTGCAACATTCCTTTGTTTTATTACAGCATTTTTTGGGTTAATTGTTCATACTTCTTACAATGTAAGGATTAGGTATGAGTACTCATAACTTAAACAAAATACTGAAATCAATGACCTGATTACAGCTCACACATCGTCATAATAATTATGTACCTACACGAATTAAACAAGACCACATTTTTGGTATAAATGTGTTAAATAATACAAAAGACTTAAAGAATGCGCTTAAAAGTGATATTATAAATGCGTAAAAGATGATCTTCATCAATCGATCGAATCGATCTTCATTCATCTTTATATCATGTTTTAAGCATTTATAAAATGATATTACAAATGCTTAAAAGATGATAAAATGATGCTAGATTCCGATTTTTGAGTTTAGTTCCGAAGCCAAAAATTCCAGGCTTAAAATGAAACGTCTCTATATACATATACTCAGTTGCTAATATAAGTATTAAACCGTTCCGTAAAACAATTAACGGTCATTACAGCTTTTAAGCGTGAGAAAAAGTTGATAATATCTAATGTAAAGCTGTATTTATCTCACATCACATCTCTGTCTAATGTCTGGATTTCGACGTGACCGGTTAATTACGTCGTCTATGTTTAAAATCTGGTGCTGATTATTAGTCTCCGACCGAAATTTCGGTTTTGGCCGGTTCCGGCCAAACAATCCGTAAAGAAAAATCCAGTATCTGTGAGATCATTGCGAATATCGATGATTATGGATTACAATCAGTTTCATTTAAAGTTAATGTCATTCATGAGGTAGAAAATATCGTTAATTTATTATTATATTCTATCGGGTAAGACATACTTATCAGACAACGACAACAATATGGCAGTTCCGTCCTGTTCGCGACGAGTAATACATTCTCAGCGTGACGAGAGAAGCTCCGTTATTTTAATACTGACTTGGATAGAGACCGGGCACGTGCCGCGCCTGCGAATGACATTCGGTAGAAAGTAAACTCTCGCATTTACGAAGGCACATTGGCCTGTCCCGATGAGCCACACTCCTCGATACTACTGTTCACAGTACAGTGGCACACTACAGTAACCAGAAACCAGCTATTGTTTTATTCTCCAAAGTGACATCTCGATCTCGTGAAATTTTACCACCGACTTTCTACGCCTCCCTCCCGTAAAACAAAAACAAAATAAAAGAAACTAAAATATTTTAACGTTTGAAGTATTTTCACACAGTTTACGACACAATTAACTAATGATCCTACCGTTTTGCTAATTGCTCGGCTTTGTTTGTGTTAGAAAGTTGTTAATATTGTGTCAGCCTCCGAATTCTCATGCGTATCATTTCAAATTTTATTTGGTTTTAATTGTTGTACTGTATCTAAAGAACTATAATTAAACAATTAGTTTGTAGCACTTTTTCCCGAAACTCAGTAATTTGGTGGGTCATCGTAGGGTGAGTGGTAACAATCTAATGAATGTTCTGGTGGAGGGGCCTTTTCGAATCGCTGGGTAATTACTCTACGCCCCAGGGCGACGTTTCAAGGGGCTCTCTGGAGTTTTGGATATAAATCACTGCTAACTCGGCTTAGCTGATCACGCTATCGGAATCCCAACTAAATTGAATCTCCTTAACGTCACTGATGAAGTTATTGCTTGAAACGATGCCGGTGCAGCTGTGAAGATCTTGACAGCCACCGATGAATAAATAACTTTGACCTCAAATGTCAATTTAGTAAGTCCAAATTATTTGTAATTCTGTTACCTTTTCTATAAGAATGCTTAAAAAATCACACGAATGTGTTGTTTGAAACTTAAAATGTTTAAAAGGGCTTGGTTATGTCTCATGTTTGGGCACGCCAAAAGGACAGTTCATCTGTGTCCACACCCGCCTTGCATCACCTACGAACACGGACAAGTGTTGCGCAAACCGGCAATTCCTCGTAACACCAACCCAAGCTGAGTAAACAAACCATTATTATTGGCTTTTCTAATCCTCATGCAGTTTAAATACCTGCAAGAGGTTTAAAACTTAAGTGTTCAAATCAAACAGGTTACAAGATAATGCATTTATGGACGTTGAGTTTAGATTGTGACAAAGCAGGTCATTGTTAGTAATGTTGTTATAGGTGTTCTTCAGAATTATTGAGTCTTCAATCAAGGTTGTAACGTTAAGCCAATTTAGGAAAGGTGATATAGGTATCTATTGGCAATATATCACAATATGCCCACTTCTGTCATTCGCCTTTATAAAATAAAAATACACAATAGCTACTAAAGTATTGATTGGAAGTTCTTTTTCAGATGCTCAATCCAAAAAAAAAAACGATGGTATTTCTATCTTATTTTTATATAATTCTCTAATGTTTGTCTGTATGGGTACAACTTTTTTCTTACGTGATGTGCCCAATTCTATGAGAAATCGCCTCAAGGTATAATTACTTGTACATGTTAGGTCATTGGTCGAGTCGATTACGTATTGATATAAATGGTTTGTCGAACTAAAATAAAAGTATTGAACGTCTGTAACTCCAGCCTGAAAAATGCAACGGCTGAACTTAGCTGGTGCGCGCTGATTGGTTCTCGTCGCATTGTTAGGAGTCGGTAACTCGAGCGTAAATAGAACGCCATTAAGAAAATGGAGCGCAGAAGAAAAGTATCATTTCAGGCATATTAATGATAATAATAAGTGAGAAATACTGGCCTATCATTCAATTAGAGGAATAGTGAGGTCATGGAGTATCCTCCCACGGTCACAAGTTATCAACAAAACTGGACCGGGGTCGGCGGCCAGGCGACCAGCTACGTTAATGTGACAACGGCAACCCGTTTCTAATTGTAATTTTACGTGTCAGCTGGACATTTACCCTCAATCTGATGGATATCATCAAAGTCCGGTTATAA
This sequence comes from Agrotis ipsilon, assembly GCA_028554685.1. Lineage (NCBI taxonomy): Eukaryota > Metazoa > Arthropoda > Insecta > Lepidoptera > Noctuidae > Agrotis > Agrotis ipsilon. The sequence continues at coordinate 6,194,578 of CM052958.1, read as the reverse complement.
ATTTTGTTAATCAGCTATTACCGAGTTGACAACTGTTTCTAGGGTCAAGAACTCCGAAAATTAGATATCTATCTACCGTTGTTTGAAGTGTTACAAAAGCATTGATGTATTAAAATATAACAACGGTTTCAAGTATTTTTTCTTCAGATCACAAAAATTAGACGAAAACGGTTTTAAAAGAAGTTGGTTAATTAGCGTTAATGAAATACATTTAATATCCAATGCTTTCATAATACTATTAATATGCATGAAATAGAACAATGAAATCTTTTGCTAATTAAATTAAAATAATACGTCTGTTCTTTACATAATAATTTCAATAAAATATTATGAAATTAAATCGAAATAGGAACATTTATAAATAATAATTCCATCAATGAAATGTGCCTTAAAATACATTTTGATGGAATGTTTTTTAATATTTATTTCTAGTTTTCGTTTTGTCTTTTGTGTAAATATTTAATTTGTAGCTTTTCAGTTTTTGTTAGTATTTGTGTTTTTATAAACTCTGTAAACCTATTCAACTAAAGACTTTATATGTACATATTTATATCAATTTTAAACGTAATGTATACTACATGCTAATTTGTCTTCGCAATTTCGCATTCAGTTTACCTCGTCGGAGTTACATTTAATCAAAATTAACACGGTCAGTGACGCGGTCGCTGAAATAGCAGTTCTGTCCGTGGTTCTGTGGTCTTCAGAATCAAGGGACAGGTGAAAAAAATACCAATATTTTCATAGCTTTGGAATATTTATTACGTCACGTCACGTAGATGCGTATATAAACAAAAAACATGTTTATAAAAGTTGTCGTGAAAACGCACCTAACTCGTGGTAGACTGCAGGCGGTCGTGCCGGCTCTTGATATATTTTTACTTTCACACTTTCAATCACGATAAGGCGTGCGACAAGTTTTATTTCTTCGTTGGACGTCGAAACCGACTGTTTTCCGTGCCAACAATTTCGTAAAGCTGCAGTTTTGTAAAGAATTTTGTATGTTGCCACGCGTAACGTATTATCTGCCCTTGTCGGTGACGTATGAGGTGTGGATATTGCGATTGAGTAAAGTTTCTTATGTTATGCAATTTTAAAGAATGCGAAGCGAAGATGGTTAACATTTTTGAGATCCTATATTAATAAACAATAGGCCGCGGTGACCTCTCGCTCCCGGCATTGATCGAGGTCATGCTGCGGGGCGAAGGTGAACGGGAAATAGGCATTCACCTTCTGCGAAGCAGTAAGTCGCTAACGAAGGAGGACGTTGAATGTGTGAAGGAAGGATTGACTGGACTGGCGATCCAGCCAGAGTTCCGCACCGTAAAGGTATTTCCTGGTATCCGATCAAATACCATCTTTCCAGGTTTACTTTTCCAGGTTTCCTTTTGCAGTAGACTGATCTGCTTTGATGAAAATGTTGAACTCCATTAGGTATAGCATATGTAACGAAAATATTTCATGTACAATTATTATACAGTAAAATAACTGTAATAAGCAATTTTAACAGACATCAGTATACAAATCTTAAAAAATATAATACATAAGGGAAATAATAACGTTTGGTCACAGAAAGGTTTCCAATTTCTATACCTAATCCTAGAGATCTATTTCAAAGCTCAATGTGCGGTAATCGAAACCGAAGAATTCGCTGTTGATCAATGCAACGTGACTTCGTGTCTCTAGCTTGGATATCGTATTTCTGTCACACCTGTTTTATAAATCAATATCGTAATACAAGGTGACGTTTTGGCGATCGGTGACACACATCCTTTATTTTAAAAACAATCGCAGCAAATACCCAAATATCAACTAGTTTCCAAAAGAAAAAACTTGATTTTAAGTAGCAGTTATGTAGCGATTTATGTAAATACTTAGATAAATATATGGAAAAATATTTGTATTATCTGTATAATTTCACAAATAAGTACCTTATTTTATGGTAAAGTAAAGGTAACAATTTTGCTCATCACAGAATCATTGTAAGTTTTACCAGGACTGTAGCTTTTTCCACGTCATGTGTTTACACAGCTAGCGTCGTAAAGAACTTTAAAAATGCACTGACGTTATATAACGTTGTTACGACTCTCTTTCATAATTTAATTACACACCTGTACCAGATCTGACAGATAATATTGATTGTAACTGTTATGCTCGTATACACTGTGCAATTAAAATATAAAAAAAATATTATTCTAGTTTTATAATTATATCTATTGTTTACTTCAGGCTGATGATGAAAGCGTAAAATGTGAAAATTGCGTGGTTATCGATTGACCGCGGCTGTCGTACTTTTTGAACGATTTTAGGTAACCAATTGTAAACTGATTTTTGTATAACTTCTACTGTGCTAAGTACGAAAAGGTATGTATGTACAGTGGGTGGTGACATAATTAAAGACACCCTTCATGTTGACCACATACAACAAAATAAATGTTATTTATTTACCCAAGATAGGTATCAATTCCATTTTAACCCGGCGTCAGTGAGGTTGGGTCAAAATGACCCGGCTGGTTTTGAATTTAGAATATTTTTGAAAGTGTGCGTACGACGCTGCCCTTCTGTGCAGTAGCTGGAGCCAAAAGTGTGTTCTAAACGTTTCTGACGAGAAATCAGTGTGACGGCCACCGAGCTGGAAGCTACAGGCCTTTAATTTTCAAAAAGGTAATTTTGACCCATCCTCACAATTGACGTTACCATTTTGTGCCATTTTCAAGTAATCAAATTTTATCATTTTTGGTGTGTGTTAACGGTTTTTTTTCTTTTCGCTTTTCGTTTTTTTTTCTTCTGTCTTTCGTCGATTTTAGAAAAAACAGATTCCTCTTAATCTCTAAGCACATTTTTTGATATCGTGGTAAAATCATTAAATGAGTCGTCCTAGCCAGGGCAGAAGGGAAAGGACTGTCAGATTCGTACTGACTAAAATCCACGGTGTCCTTCAATAGCCCTTTGCGTTCCGGGGTCAAGGTAATTCGTAAGTCCCGGGACCCCGGCAGATTTTGGCCCTCTAAAAGGGGCCCCGTCATTTTGCTGGCACTCTTTGAGGTGCACGTGGAACACAACGCGTCGTCCACCCGGGCATGATCCAAGGTCGGACAGCGAGTCGCCCATTACTCGCCGTCCGCATGCCCGCGCTCACGGTGGCCGGGGATCATCTAGTGACATCCGTCATCGTAGGCGTCTACCACTGCGGCTGGCGTGAAGAGTGGACGCTGTCCTCTCCCTCACGCGTCCCGCCTCCACCTTCGCGAGAGACTAAGGGTATTTTTTGGGGTAGGATTTGTTGGTGAATCATCAGAAAAGCCTCGTGCAAAATTACACGATATCCGCAAACAGTGTCAAGTGTGTTCTGCTAAAAGGACTGCAAAACAAAGCTCACATATCAAGCTTGCCCCAAATCGTCTCTAACGAAGATTCTAATTAGTGTTTTTACATTTTTTTTTAAAAGATATAATCCTTCAGGTTAGAAAAAAATCATAAGTACCCAAATATACGGATTATTATAATAAGAATGTCCTAAAAGCACAAGAGAACTCTGTTTTGTTACTTTTTTTACAAGTTTATGTAAAATTTGATTAAACCTAATTAAATATTTTTGAATTATGTTTTTCTTTTTCAATTTCAACAAATAAATACCCTGATAATTGTATAACAACACAGTTTACAAATACATTTAATAACTATGGAAATATCGCGATTTTAATATACGGGTAGAATTGACCCACCTCAACGCCGATGTGACTATTTCCTACCACAATGACGCCGGGTTAATTGTCATATTGTGTGCACTGAATCAAGTCTTATTAAAAAAAAAAAAACAGTCAAATTTTCCTGGTCACCTATTACAAAAAATAGAGGTTAACATGGATACATTTCAATATAAGAATATTTTACAAGAAAGCATGTTATCCTTTGCCGAGGATAATTTTTCAGTGTTATGAACTTTTCAACATGACAACGATTCCTTTATGCACACTTCATATAGGGTACTAGCGATGGGTCGTTGACGGTTTTTCCGTCAACGAAACGTTAACGTTGATTCACGTTTGTAAATCGTTGATTCATTAAACGGTTTTTATTCAACGATTGCGCGTTGAATTTTAGAAACAATTTGATTCAATTTATGTATTGGAAAACGTTTAAAAGAAAATTTTAATTTTATATACAATTAACATCTAAAATTGTGTGAAATCAAAGATATTAATTCTATTTTTAGCGTTAGCGTCTCGCGCTTGTCTCGTGTGCACGCTCACATTACCTTGTTCTCGCTCTCACTCAACCTAAAATAGTGATTTCAAGATACGATAATCGTTGTCGATAAAATATGCTCGACGATACCCCTCGGTTAAAATGGATAGATACCTGCAACGATCGGATTCGAGTAGTAGTCTAAATTCAAAGAGACTAGCTACAGAAAATCTGGACGATTGGCGAACACCAAAGCGGCCTGCTGTTGCAAAACACGCAAAGTTCGATAGTGCCCGAGACTTACCTACCCACAACCACTTTCAAGACCTTCCAGTAGACGGAGTATCAAAGTCTGCTGGAAATGAATCCTACATCAAAGCTGCTACCCAAACAAGGAAGACCGGACACATACCTCCTATTATTATGGATATGAAGACCGACTGGACTCATGAGGTCTTGAAGAATAAAATTGCTGAGTTTACAACCCGGTATCACCTTCAGTACAGAGCAGGAGGAAAGGTTGCCATTATGTGTCACACAGTTGATGGCCACCAAGCAGTTAAGGATGGTCTTCGTCGTCAAGATGCCTCCTTTGTTACCTTCACCAGGAAGGATGAAAAGCTGCCAAAGTCAGTTATTCGTGGACTTCCAGCGTATGTTGAAGAAGAATTGCCAGGAGAGCTTGAAAAACTTGGTTTTGCCGGTGCCACAGTGAAACCCCTTAAGTCCCGCAGTGGTGTGGACAATCCTTGTCCTCCTTTCCTTGTACAATTAGCAGCAGGAGCCGACATTGTTAAATTCCGGCAAATCAGATATCTGTGCAGCTGTGTGGTAACAATCAACAAATTCAAACCAAACCAAGCCCACGGCACTCAATGCTTTCGTTGCCAAGAGTTTGGCCATGCATCCCAAAACTGCAACAAGCCTCCTCGCTGCGTGAAGTGTGTTGCACCTCACGCAACTGCCTCATGCACCAAGACCGACCGCTCTGAGCCAGCTCACTGCTGCAATTGCAAAGAAGCCCATCCAGCAAACTACAGGAAGTGCAGTGTCCGTGTGGCTTATCTGGACAGCATCGAGAAGAAAAAGGCGCTAGAGCGTAAACCTGTACCCCCAATGTTGCCACTGAAGTCTGCAGCATTTCCTCAAAATCCGACGTTTCAGATTACAGCTCAAAATCGCAAGTCGTGGCCTACTGTAGAAACCCGGGCTACAACGTCTACAAACAATAATGTTCGTGATGATCAAAATACAGTGGAACCTGATGACGAAACTACTAAAGAGATGTTCGACATATTACTGGCTTTAAGAAACATTAAATCTCAATTTGCTGCTTGCACGTCTTGGTTGGACAAAGTCATGCTTGTACTTGCACACCTCGGTAAATATGTCTGATTCTGTGGAACTACGCCTACTATCCTGGAACTCCGACGGAGTACGTTTAAAAATCCATGAACTGCTAGATTTGGCGGTAAGCGTTTTATCTGTCGATATTATTGGTATCTGTGAAACAAGACTAACCCCTAACTCAACTTTAGTTACACCGGGTTTTACCTGTTATCGTCAAGATAAACACCACACTGGCCGTGGGCAAGGAGTTGCTATTCTAATAAGGAATGACCTTGACCATTCATCTTTAAGTCTTCCCAACACTCAGAATATTGAGGCTGTCGGGATTACTGTCAAAATTTCCGGAGTTGATCACATTGTGGTATCAATTTACCAGTCACCCAATCTGCCATTGCTTCGTAGTGACCTGGAATTGCTGTTTGGCTTAGGCTCCCATGTTGTTATCATGGGAGACTTTAACGCCAACCATTCTCACTGGCTCAGTAGCTACACAAATACGCGAGGCAGAATTCTTTTTAATCATATGCTTGAATCAGACTATGTCATAAACAGTCCTAGTTTACCTACCCAAGTCAACTATTGCCCCAATCGCAAACCTACGCGCCCGGACCTGGTGCTGACCTTAAATATAGGCTGTCTTAGTGAAGTTGAAACGATCGTAGCTTTGTCATCCAACCATTATCCTATCTTCTTTACTATTGGAGGCTCCCTTTATCGAAATGCAAAAACCAGGTTCTTCAAATTTGACTGTGCTAACTGGAGTGATTATCGTTCCCATCTCAATAGAAACATCTTACTCAATTCTAAGACATTTGAATCAAAAAAAGATATTGACACTGCCATTGCTTTCTTACAGCAGACCATCACTGATGCTAGAGACTCCTCCATACCTTCCACTACTTCTGCGTTTTCAAATATTCCTACCAAACTTCCTCGATATATATCAAATTTAATCCGCTACAAAAATCACTTGCGTCGTGTCGAACAGAAACTGTCCAATGGTTACCTTAGAAGGCTCAACCGTAGAAACATAAACATGTTACAAAAACACATTAGCACACATATCCGAAATTACTTTGACAACGTTTGGAATAATAAATTGGCTAAAGTTGATAACCCTAGTCAAGATATTTGGCGTGTGACTAAGTCTCTCAAACCTAGATCAGTAAATATTCCACCCCTTAAACTCTCAGATGGGTCCCTGACTGCTGACACGGCAGACAAATGTAACGCTCTAGCAAAGGCTTTTGGTGACAATATGAACCTCACAAAAAAATGGGTTTGTGACTCCGAATTGAAGGACAAGGTATCGTACTCAATGTCGCTTATTAATAGGTATAATCCTTCTTCTGATTTTATAAAACTTGTTAGACCATTTGAGGTCCGTAAAGCTCTCACCAAGATTAAAAGCCGTAAAGCTGTTAGTCATGACGGGATCCATAACTTACTCTTAAAAAACATGCCGCAGAAAGCGGTAGTTTATTTAACAAAAATATTTAATGGTTGTTTTAGGCTAGGGTATTTTCCAAATATTTGGAAAAAAGCCAAAATAATACCGCTTAAAAAACCTGGCAAAGACCATACGCTACCCTTAAACTATCGCCCTATAAGTCTGCTTCCGTCTCTTGGCAAACTCTTTGAGTCCCTAGTTTATACTAGATTTTTGCGTGCCACTGGGCAGTTTCTGATCAACGAACAGTTTGGGTTTCGTACCGCTCACTCAACTACCCAACAACTGGTCAGAGTTTGTGAGCACATTAGCCATCACCTGAATCTTAAACAGTCCACAGGTATGTTTCTGCTGGATATCGAAAAGGCCTTTGATACGGTATGGCACGAGGGTCTACTACATAAGTTAATCACTCTGGGGGTACCTATGCCTCTTGTTAAATTTATGCAATCGTACCTTTCGGATCGGCAATTCCAGGTATATATCGGAAGCACTACTTCCTTACCACAAAATATCCCAGCAGGGGTTCCGCAGGGCTCCATTTTAGGCCCCCCCTGTTTCCTCCTGTTCATAAATGACATCCCAATACAACCTCGAACCAAGTTAGCCTGTTTTGCTGATGATACTGCATCTTATACCTCTTCGGATGATACAGACTTGATCATAGGTCGCTTACAGTATTCCATGGACTTGCTTCTAAACTATTTTAAGAAATGGAAACTTAAAATAAATGAAGAAAAAAACCGAAGCAATATTTTTCTCCCGTGGCAGGAAACCCCCTCCAAGAACTTTAAAAATAGCAGGCCATTCAGTACCTTGGAAAACTTCTGTGCGATATCTTGGGATTACAATGGATACCCGTCTAAATTGGTCCAAACATATTGCAAACTTGCGTTTGAAAGGTGCCAAAGCCCTCGGTGCTTTAAGCCCCATCATGAACCGTAAAAGCAAATTAAGTAGCGGGACAAAGCTGAGGATTTATACTACTCTTGTCCGCCCATATATTACGTACGCTTGTCCTGTTTGGAGTAGCACATGTCTCTCAAACCATCACTTGCTCCAGGTCATACAAAATAAAGCCGTCAAAATATGTTACAACACAAAGTTTAAAACAAATATTAAATTATTGCATAAATCCATTAAGCTTCCCTTGCTATTTAATTATGTAATTAAAATTTCATCAAAATTTTATAATAAAAACCTAATGACTACTACAAATCCCCTAATTTCAAATCTGTGTTCAACAACCCTAGATACGTTACCCTATATCGACAGATACGGCACTTACCGCCTGCCGCATCACTACATGTTGTTCCCACCAAACGAGGTGCGATCGACCAGCGACTTGACCCCTGTTGAGCCCGCTGGCGTCCCCGCCTCGGCCGTTTTACACCGGAGCGCGGGCGGCAGCGAGGCTCCGTCCACTGGTCATAAACTGGCCGTGCGCACCGAGTGATCATAGTACTTTGTTTTTAATTGTCTAAATACTTTTTGAAATACCTACATGCAAGTAGTAAAGTTATAATTTCTAAATAATTTACATTAATCTATAGGTTCCTAAAATTATTGTGTTAAGTTTATGTTGTTACCAGTGTTTATGTATATTTAAAAAGCTTTCAAAGGCGATTTGCTAGCCTAATAAAGTGTCGTAATGTTTAGTGTGTGAATGTATCTTAGGGTAAGTGCATTTTGTAATTGTGTTTATGCCTAATAAAGATTATTGAAAATGAAAAAAATGAATGAATTCTATTTTTCATAGAGGGGCTGTTCGCTATACCTTTACGTCTCAAAAAGTAATACATTTAAAATAATACATTGGGATTAGGTCTCAGACTATCAGTATCTGTGGTAAACGTAAGTAAACAAACTCCACAAATATAAGTACTATTCTTAAAAAAAAACATTTCGAAAATCAACTCTTTCAACCGCTCGCAATCCATGGCGTTAAAATACGAACCAAAAAATTCAACGTTGAAAACAACGTAAGTTTTGTAAATTGCTCAGCTCGTTGCGTTTACTTTTCGTTAATTCAACGAGACGAACGCGTCTCGTTGAATTAAACGCAAGAACGTAAACGCAAGTTAAGCCCGTAAACGTCGTTGACGAATTCAACTAGTTGATTCATAAACAGTTAACGTTAATACGTTGACAGGAGATCAACGGTTGATTCAACTAGTTCGTTGATTCAACGCTCATCCCTATAGGGTACGTAATAAAATAATATAGGGTACGTATACTTTGAAAAAAAAAATTGCATCCTCCAAGTATCATCCTGTTTATACCTTCAGCTTTGAATTGTTGAACTGTCAGTAGCATGATTCAATGATGTCTATTGTATCAGGTAGACAGCTAAACTACATAAGTTTAAATTAAAATATACGTCAATAACTACCTACATAATGTCAATATTGAATAAAGCCTGGTCTTCACAAAAGCTTAAAATCAATACGGCTGTAAAGGTGCAAAACTATAATAATATTACGGCGAGTATGATGGTTTTTGCCATCATCGATTATTACAAAAGTACGTACATTTCCCATTTCCGTTTTCAGGCCGCAATTCCGATTATTCCGACTGTGCGGGTTGCAGATAATTAATGTATCGAAAATGGTTTTGTGCGCCATTTAAGCTTTTGTGTGATTTTAATATTAAACCTGGCACCTTTTGTTAGTTAGCGGTAAATTATTATTTATTCATTAACATTACATCGAGCCCAAAGCTGCGACCACTCGGAAAGAGTGCAAATGTAGGTAACTTTATTCTGATAGTTGATTGACCGGTGAATCGAATCTGGCCAGACGACTTTAGTAAAACTGTTACTTATTAGATTCAGCTTAATATTTTGTACAAATCTGTGTTTGACGACTTTTTCACTGACGAGTGGATACCTGTGATGCGGTCAAGCGCGACTATTGTTGCTAGAACAGTATCTCGAGTTACGATGAGAACTTATCTCTGTGACACAACGCGTCTTCATGTGCGTGGGAGGCCAGCCGCACTCATCTCATATTAATTTCACATTTATCCCACAATTACACTAGTCTTTGGTTCATGATTACGACAATATTTATAAGCACAAAATAATTATACGCTGCAACATATTGAACGTAATTTCCATTCATAAAGTGCGTTTTTATTTCGGTGTATGTAGAAATGTTTAAAAGCTTTCGTGACATGGGTTCATAATATTTCGTGGGCGAATGTGACCTTATGAGTACGACCGTAATTAAATAAAAGGAAGTTTTAAGCACAAGGCGTATTGTAAAATTTCGTATTTTGTTCTATTAAATTCGTAAAAATATCTTAAAGCACGAAGCTTCATTTGTTGTTTTACATAGCAACTATATGTCCACAAGTAATTCCATTCGGTCCGACCGCCTGCATGCATGTAGCATTCAAAAATTATTAGGCGAAGATTAACGGGAATTGTACTGTTATTTTTGTCACGCAATGGCAAAGGGAACTGGAACAACCAAGCTACATGTTCAAGTGCTGGGGAAAACCTAATTTCTTGTTTCGTTTACTTGAAGACTTCAATTATGTCAACATGAGAAACATATTTTTGTTAGTTTTTAAAACCAAGATTTATGGACTCATTGAGGCTATATGTATATTTCTTAATAACATGATTTCACTCGCTGCATGCCATGACATCATCCGTCTGTGAATATTTTAGACGTCATTAAAGTCCTCCTCGGGGCTCTTTGCAGCGCGTCACGGGGGACACCCTTGCATAAATCCCAGACAACAGGCCTCTTTCGCTTCTCGCCCTCCGACCCTCTGCGACGCATTGTGCAGGGGGCACCGACCGTCATGTAGGAAGCTCTCCCTCGTCGCCATGACAACGCCACTTCCCGCGAATATTGACAGACGCGGAGTAGACAGAGCGAAACAACCCTCACCCGCCGCTGTGTTACACGCGTGTCTGCCTCCAACTTAGACTATGGAAAAGAGTAGACATGAAATACCTTCGAAAAAAACGTGCCTGCCTACTAATGTGTCTGGCACAAAGATGGCGGCTTGCCGTAGAGCTGCGCGCATTTTATTATCGATAGTTGAATTGCACGGTGTTTTTTCGACAATGAGTTTCTAATAGCTTTCTATCGGCTTTTTCCTACTCTGATATTTTCAACTTTATCACAAAAGAAGAAGGTTTTATGTTGGATTGGGAAAAATGACAGCATTATGAAAATGAAACCAGAAAAACATTTTACACAGATTTAATAAAAAATATAATAGCCGTTGGTTCCGGTTAAAGTCGAGTTCTAAAAATGCGTTCTTTGAATAAGTATTTTTTCACATTATAATCAAATGTGAGTTCATTTAACCGTCGATCTCAATCATATTCAAATGTGATGTTATCATATTCATTTATCTTCAAAATGTAGGAAACAAATAAAAATATACTTGGTAGTATTCAAATTTTCAGTCCCAAGTATGCCACTGTTCTTTTCTTTTTTTTTCATGTTGGCAATCTGAAATCACAAAAAAAACAATCGTGTTTAAATAATATCCACCTATCGATATATTGTCGATAAATTGAAAATGTCGAACCGAAACTCTATTTATTAGGGACAACTGATTTTCATAAAAAACACTTAGTATTAATAGTAAAACAGTAAATGATTACAGAAAAGCAAGTATATCCTTATGAACTTCCTCGCAAATAGCAAATCTTTTAAAATAGTAGAAAAAAACAAGATATTTTGAATGAATTCGGTTACTAACCTGTGCAACGTTAATTGGCATGTTTTTTGTCGCTTTTCATGCGGCCAGCCTGACACACTGCACCTACCCATAATAAATACAGTATTATGCAAGTTCAAACACTATAAAACAAGCAACAATTTTCGCTTAATATCACTAAATTTTCTTCAAAACACCTAAACAAACAAGTTGCGATGACAACTGATGTACTTGTTGTTGGCTTTGACCACAGATTAAAAAGCCGTGACAAAACATGGCGACCGGCCACGGGGGCCGCTGCGATTTTGTTCGTATAGATTGTTTACGCCGAGTCCATTCTTTTTTCCATAGTCTAAGGCCTCCAATGATATATTTTTACAAGAATTAACGTCCCCACAGTGATGACGTGCTTATTACTGATAAGGTGTCTTTGCCATTGTGTGATTCTCAATGGGGAGTTTATTGCCTGCCGCTATTTAAAGTGTTAATGCATCTGCCATATTCACAAATATGAATTTAACAAGGAATGACTTGTTAAATACTTAACAGTAATTTGTTTTGGGTATTCTGTGAAATTAAAAACGTCAATCACACAAATTGGAACAGACGGCACAATTCATAATCATGCTGAGTGTTATGATGATCAAAAGAAAGAAACGGATGAGTTTTATTACGGAACCCATAACTTTCAATGTGTTTCACGTTGCAGGCTTCGGGTTACTTCCTGATCATTGCGGTTTTTGTTGCATTCGTCGGCTGAAATATTATAATGAATGAATATTTTAAAATCAATTAACAGATCAGAATTTAAAATCCTGTGCGTTCATAAAGATATAAATCCATTAATTTTCAATGACATTTACACGAATCTTCACCGAGTACAATAAATGACACACGATGCATCGTGCATTAGAAATTCTTGCTATGAGCGTAGAATTTAATGATATGTAATAGAAATCTATTCATTCAGCTGCGCACGCTGACATCTACTTTGCATGGATTTTAGAATCTATATTCACAGGCTTGGGACGGACATATTGACATTAGCTCTTTGCGTAAAATCATAAACAAGTTCGACAGCGAGGGGTTGTCGACCTTGCGGTATTGATTTCGCAATAACTTCACAATGAAATAGATTGGGCAATAAAATGTAGCTTGTAAATGTGCGATTTATAAACATAGTGTTGAATGTAATGTTGTCGTCCCACTGAGCCCTTGACACGGATATTGAAATGCAACTCAAAGTCAGTGGACTGGATTGTAAATAAACCGCTGCGTCAGCGATGACTACTCAATATGGATGCGAGGGCTGAATCGGCAAGCGTCGGGCTTGCATACAAACTAACTAGTCAAATAAGTTGAGAGTAAACGTGGTTACGGATGTACTCGATCCCGTTTTGAAGCGAGACTACGTTTTTAGGAATTTTCGTAGCAGGGTCTACGCCGCTACGGACGGGTCTACAATTTCGTAGGCAGGAAGAAAAAAAGAAGGAAAATAAGTAGGTATACCTATACATTCCGGTTTTATTTATTTATAATGTGTGTAAATATTCTCATAATGATCTAGATATGAATGACAATATGTATTTGCTATAGTCTGATTTTATTTATTTTAAAATCCACGTTGATTGCGGTTTTAATTGAGCAGTTAATAATAATAAACGAAATACTGCGATTTGTCTAATGATTTGGTTTGGTTCTAATGATCTCATTAGTTCTAATAGAGGTCATGGTGACCCAACAAAGGTTAACAACACCTTGCCTGTTAGGTGTTAAGTTGTTAAATTCAAACTTGGGTAAGTTCCAACGTGCCTCTTTTAATCTATAAGAGGCCTGTGGAGTTCCCAAATTAACTCTGAAACCAGAGGCTGCACATTCTCACACGATAAAGAAAGTTATAATACCAACAACAGTAATACGTAGAAACAGAAAAAAGACATTATACATATACATATGTATAAAGATGTTAGCAATTAGTACTTTGATTCTGTAAAGTATACCATGTACAAATTTGTTTAAAACATTAAATTTACAATTGTATATTGAGTAAAGCTTTTTAACTACGCACATATAAACATGCTGGTTGGTCCGATGTTATTCAAAGAGACGGAATACATAAAGCGTATTGAAATCCATTATTGTAGGTACTAAAATCATAGCCTTCTCGGAAGGTTTACTGTATTCAATTTATGAGGCAGACGATCTGGGCATAAATTGGAATAGGCTTACTATGCATTATGACGCTATGGATCTGGGTATGTGAGCTTAATCTGCGTCGTTCCGGTTAATCGCTGAGTGCAGGCAATGTCCATCCTAGCGTGTAACGTAATTTCTCTCCGGAGGGATTGCCGGATGCCGCCCCAGCGCTCATCCCTCTCTCGATATACCATTTTCATCACATGAAAATTCAAATTTTATGCAACGCAATAAAATGCTCGCAGCTTTCTCTTTTTGTGAATCGTGGGCGGATTTCATTTAGGATATAAACTTTATTAAACTGGTAGTTTTGTTGCCTGAACATAACTGCAGTAGTTATTAACATTGTCAGCTAGACTTTACTGATTTTGTAATAAGTTATTTTTAGTCACGACAGGTTGACGAGAACTTGTATGCGTTCACATTTTCCTGGTATTCATGTGCAATAAGAACATTGTGAGATAGTTCAGAAAGATCGCAAAAAAATGTTATGACCTATAATCTCTATTATTATGTGGCCTATTCTCCAGCCGGAAATAAGATATGTGTGGGATGGGTGGCCCACAGCTTCAGGCGATACTTACGAATGTTTCGGCTTCAAATATTGATACTGTGATCATTAGTCGTTAATAACGATTTCCCTCGGTTATTTACGACTTGTATGCGGGAAGATAAGCCCCTGTTAATACTATTTCTGTTTGCCACGATATCCTGGAACGTGAAAATCCGAATCCAATTAATTCTTAGTGTTAGCAAATTGAATTAAAATTTAACCTACTACACATTTTATTAATTAGGACATTGTAGGTTGGTACTTTGGCTTGCAGTTTGCGCAATTTCATTACCATTATGTATTGAAATGCTCCAATAACAGCCCAACCCGTTGAGTTTTTGTGAAACCGTTGGAAAATGCCCAGTGTTCCAAATAGCAAAAGCGCTTTGTAACGCAATCTGTTGAATAGACTTGCATGCTGCTTCCGTGTGGATCGCTAAAAATAAAAATCAAACGAGGCAAACTAGTTGGTCGATAGAATATAACAGATGGACAATATAATACATAATAAATAACTTGGATATAAGCTAACGTTTAGCCCCTTCGTACACTAGGCGACGCAAGTCTCCGATACCTTACGACTGAGGTTTAGTTAGAGAAGACTTGTTGACGTTTAATTTCACGGTTTCTTTTATAAAAGAGGTTGGCAGAATTTTTACGTGGTTGAAGCATTATGAAAGTTGTTGGTAGAACGTTTGTTAGTAGAAGAAATGTAAATGTATAATGTTAGGCAATGTCTGAATTTTCCATCCTTTATGAAATTGAAATTCCTACTGAAATGGAGTTTTCATGTTATGGTTTTGTATGAGGGACGAAGGATTTTAGGTAGGCACTTTCCTATTACATGTTTTGGTTTTATTACGAAGTTACTTAAAGCGTTGATTGAATAAATCTTATCAACAATTCGACGCCAAATAAAATTACAAAAGAATTGATTCATCAAATTAACTTAGCGATCTTTAGCCCAACGACATAATGACTGTACCTGCTAATTTATTCATAAATATTCATGGATACTCTTTTGCCTTTATATTTTTATACCAAACTTTGTGTTGGATGCCATACCGCGAATGTCGAAACGTCCGCCCGGGGTCATCAAAGGCTGTTTCACACTAATTTGAATAGAGACACTGTTTATGTATTCTGTGCCGGACGGACGTGATCGCCCGGACACGAAGGTATACGATGGAGTCCGGGGCGGCGCTGACGCCCTGCACCGATGGTTACTCGTAGTTTGCACTATGACCTGAAGTCTTGAGGAGCAGCGTCTTGTAGAACGAGGTTGAAGGTGTGGAGTAAATAAAACACTTGATAAGTCTTCAGATTTTTCAGGGAGCGAGTTGCTTGAGTCTTCAGGAGGGAGAGAGAGAGAAGATAATTTGCCGTACCGTTGACTACGATTATAGCGAAATTACTAATTACTATTGTACTACCGAACTTTACCTTAACGAGACCCGCAAATCGCTGCCCTGTTTTATTGTTTATTTTTATTATCTTAAAACTATTTAACAATGGGATTTCTTATTATACTAATACTGGAGTACGTGATGTTTGGTATCACTATAATCCTCATGAAATTACCTATCTCCTGAAATAATTGCCTTGACTATAACTGAAACGACTGAAAAGTTAAAGCGAGTTTTAAAAGGAAAATTGGCAAAATTATAATTAACTTCTATTTTCAAAGGTCATTACTTCAGGAGATTTATGGTGATTTCATGGACTTAGGTCACGTTAGGTAGCCTGGGTAACGACCTAACATGATCTAGCATTGACAACGATGTATCTTTATATTTCAGGAGTCTAGGGCCTGAATAATGAAACACGGAAAAAAATTATCTTTATTTTAGGAACAAATTGTGTACAAGACATTTTACAACGTCAAATAAGTGGGCTTTCGAGAGGATTACGTGTCTACAAGTTAGGTCCAGGCCTAGGTCTCATTCTAGGTTACCTGGATACACAAAAAACGAAACTATATTATGACTATAAGCCCACCTACTCGATGCTACAAAATGCACTGTACTTACGGTTTTTACAACGAATTCTTAACTGTTAGGTTCTATTTAAACACTTTATATACACTATTTATCACATAACTATATATAACTTTATTTAGTCTTTTTTCTCACTATAATCACTAATGAAACACTTAGGTTTTTTGATGGTGACGCTTCGTCGCGAACATTTCTCCCGCCGTGCAGCGCTGCGATGGCTCGGTGCGATGTCGGCGCGGCGCTGCATCACCCCGGTGAGCGACGACTGTTGCCGTGCTGCCCTCCGCTGCGATGCCCGCCGCCCAGACTTTGACTTCTGGATCACTTCGGTAGCGGGACGAGCTTCTTCACCGGACGCTTCAGGGTGCCGCCGGCAGTGCGCACCTCAGCTGTCCGGACTTCTCCGTCGGCCCCGGGGAACACGGCGACTACACGGCCTCGCGGCCATGTGTTGCGAGGCAGCTGTCCGTCTGCGATGAGGACCGGGTCGTCGATTTGCAGCCGAGGTCCTCGCCCGTGGGCCTCCCGCCGGTTTTGAAGTTCAGGCAGGTACTCTCGTACCCATCGACGCCAGAACATGTCGGCGAGTATCTGTGAGCGTCGCCAGAGCTTCTTATTGTCGATGTCGCGCTCGGTGAACACGCCGGGTGATGGTAGTCTAGCTGAACCACCTAGTAGAAAGTGGTTTGGTGTTATTGACTCGTCGTCTTCGCTGTCAACTGAGACGTGTGTCAGAGGCCGGCTGTTTACTGTGTACTCCGCCTCACACAACAGTGTGGACAACACTTCTTCTTGTGGGTGTTTCTCTGTGAGTACAGTGTACAGTGCGGACTTCACGCAGCGAACGAGGCGCTCCCAGGCGCCCCCCATGAACGGCGCGGAGGGCGTGATGAAACGCCACACGATGCCTCGGCGACTGGCCTCCTCAGCGAAGGCGTCTCGTAGCTCCTTGTCGGCCCCGTGCATGTTGGTCCCGTTGTCGGAGTAGATCTCGCTGGGGCAGCCTCTGCGAGCAGCGAAGCGGCGCAGCGCTAGTATGGCGGAGTCCGCGCTGAGGCTGGCCGCGATTTCGAGGTGCACGGCTCTTGTTGTGAGGCACGTGAACAGCGCCACGTACCGTTTCTGATGTTGACGACCGACGGTGACGGACAGGGGACCGAAGTAGTCGAGTCCGGTGAATGTGAACGGCCTCTGATGATGAGCTAGGCGCGTTCTCGGATGGTCGCCGGTGGGAGGCACGTTTGGTTGCGCCTTACGAATGCGACACGGCAAGCAGTGCGTGATCACTGTTTTCACGCTGGGGCGCATTCTGATGACCCAGTAATGTTGACGTATCTCGTTGATTGTGAGCTCGGTCCCACTGTGCTGCAGGTTGCGGTGTGTCCAGTCGATGTATAACTGTGTAATGCGATGATTTCCGTCTATTATCGGCGGCCGCTTGACAGTTTCTTCTATGTCGCGAGAGGCTGCTATACGACTTCTCAATCGTATACTGCCGTTCACGATTTCTATTTGCAGAGGACGTAGCCGGCTATCTTGACTTATTTGTTTGTTTCTTCGTAGGTCCGCTATTTCCCTTGAAAACGCCTCTTCTTGTATGACGCGTACGAGTATGTTTTCAGCCTGGTGAATAAACGTACTTTCTATTGTGTGTTTTATCGTGGAGCGTTGACGACTTGTTGCAGGCGACTTTTTCACAGGCGTTGACGAATTTTTCTTTTTTCTCCAATCTGGGTCCTTTTCTGTGTTTTTTCTTGTTCTCTTGTAGAACGTCTTCTCTGAAGGCCCGCGGCAAAGAGATATGAAGCGCAGAACGTAGGCCGTTGCGCGTAATAATCGCTCCCACTTTGAAAATCGTACTGGATCGGGTATTGCTTCTGAAAGCTTTTGTTTAGCGGCGTTTTCTTCGACGGTGGTGAGCGTCCTTTCTTCCCCTGTTTGTTCTGTGATCGGCGGCTTCTCCGACGGCCACGATGCTGGGTCTTGATATAGAAACTTGGGGCCGCAAAACCACTCATGTTTTGAGTTAAAGTGGTGCGGTACGTCTCGAGTTGCTGCGTCGGCGATGTTTAGCTTCGTGGGTATCCATCGCCAGTCTTCGACTTTACTGTTTTCTTCGATGGCAGCTATGCGGTGAGCGACGAATGGTTTGTACGCTCGTGCCCCTTTCTTGATCCAGGTGAGTACGGTCTTACTGTCTGACCAGTACGTGGTTGGCGCGCGCTTGAGTCGGTGCTCGTGGATCACAGCGGCGGCCAAGCGAGTTCCCATGACCGCGGCCTGTAGCTCGAGGCGCGGTATCGAATGTAGCTTGAGCGGTGCCACCTTCGCCTTTGCCGCGACGAGGCTGACGTAGGTCTCGCCGCTCGGTGTTGTAGCTCGCCAATATATTGCTGCTGCGTAGGCCATCTCGCTAGCGTCGGTGAATACGTGGACCTGGAGCTCCACAGCGTCACTGTAACCCGGGTAACATCGGGGTATGTTGATGTTCTTGAGCTGCTCGAGGTGTAGTACCCAGCTTCTCCATTGGGCCGCCAGGTCTTCGTCGATTTGTTGATCCCAGTCGATACTTCGCCTCCACGCCTCTTGAAGAATTTGCTTGGCTCGAATTGTGACAGGTGAAGCGAGGCCCAGCGGGTCGTATAGTGACATGACGATTTTTAGCGCCTCTCTTTTAGTGGGCGCTGCCTTTTCTAGGACGCCACTCGGTAGTCGAGCGAGGGTAAGGTTGAAACCCAGCTCGTCCGTACTCGGTTTCCATATCAGGCCGAGTATCTTCTCTATGTTTTCTGTGTTGCCGATGTTGACGACTTCGGTGTGTTTTTGTGACGGTTCTATGTTTTCTATGACTTCTGTGCTGTTTGACACCCATTTCTTGATATTAAAACGCGCCTGTTCATGTATGTTTTTTACTGTTGTTGCTATGCGCGTTGCTTCTTCGATTGTCCTGTAGGAGTCCAGATAGTCGTCCATATAGTGATTCTCTACGATTGCTTCGACTGCTTCAGGGTGTTCTGAGTGATGTTTCTTCGCGTTCCAGTTCTTTGCGAATATAGCGGTGCACGGTGAGCTGGCTGCGCCGAATATGATGGACGTCATACGATATTCGTCCGGGGGTCCCTCTCGTCTGTCGCCTCGCCACAGGTAGCGGAGCGCGTCTCTGTCTTCTCTTCGTACTTTCACTTGCATGAACATCTCCGCTATGTCACCGGAGATAGCTATGCGGTGACGGCGGAATCTCATCATGACGCCGGGCAGCGACTGTAGCAGGTCTGGTCCCGTGAGGAGGTAGTCGTTGAGTGACATTCCTCTTGACTTGGCGGCAGCGTCGTGCACTATTCGAAACTTCTCGGGCTTCATCGGGTTGTAGACGTCGAAGTGAGGTAGGTACCAGGTTCTTCCCGGTGTGCTGGACTTGGGTGCCTTTTCAGCGTATCCCTTCTTGAGAAGCGACTCCATCTGTTCTGTATATTTTTCTCGTAGTGTGGGATTGCTGTCGAGTTTCTTTTCTGTTGACGTAAGTCTCTTCATTGCGGTTCCGTAGCTGTCTGGCATTTCTATGTTTTCATTTTTCCACAGCAGGGCGGTTTCTATGTGGCCATCTTCTAATTGTTTCGTGTGACGATTCAGTATCTCTTCTGCCTTCTTCTCGGGATCAGAGTCTGGACGCCGGGGATTGATGATCAACGATTCTATTGCGAAGAATTCACGCAGCTGTTGCTCGATGTCGTCTGTTGTCGTAAGTTGGTTGACGTAGTGCACTCTCTGACCCAGTGCTCTTGTGTGCGCGCCGTGGAGAGTCCAGCCCATGGGAGTGAACGATGCGACGGGCTGGTGCTCGGGTCCTCTTCTAATTTCAGTGGCCAGCAGCAGGTGCCAGTTGTCCTGGCCGATGAGGATTTTTGGTGCGCCGGCGTCGTAGATTAACTGTTGTTTGAGGTCATCTAGGTGCTTGCAGTGTGCGATATCTTCTTCGGTGATTGTCTGCGGTGTGAGATGAAGCTCGGGTATGGTGCGCGCTCTGAATGGCACCCTATTCTGCAGCTGGCTTGCGAGTGTGACGGTGATTCGTCTCGAACAAGGGGTGTCGATCGTTGTGTTGCCGATCGCACCTATCTTCAGCGGATCGATGCGGCCCTCCGCCCCGACTTGCGTCGCGATGTCTTCGTCAATGAGTGACACGGTTGACCCGTCGTCGAGGAGAGCGTAGGTGGAGGCTTCTCCCGCCGGTCCGATGACCCGGACCGGTACTATCTTCAGGTAGGCTTGACTCGATGTTGCACGGGAACTGGCCACTGTTTCTTTTGACTCTGGGGCGGCGGGCTTCACGGCTTCCTCTGTAGCGGGCTTCTTGTCGTAATGAAGAAGCTGATGGTGCGTGGCTGTACACCCGTTGACGTCACACTTCTTCTTTTGACATGTGTGACTGGCACGACGAATTTTCATGCAGCGAAAACACAGGCTATGTTTCTTCGCTAGCTCCCATCTCTTGTCGCTTGAGGCTTCTCTGAACTTCTTGCAGTCAGACGAATAGTGACCCTCCTTGTCACAGATCCGGCACTTGTTTACCGGTTTCTCGACGGCTGTATGAGTTCTCTGCGTGACACGCCTGGTTGATGGAGTGTCGGTGGCGGCGATGTTCTCGGGTGGAGCGAAGGCGCTGCAGAACCGGGCTTGCTCGGTGACGAAGTCGCTGAAGAGTGACAGGTCTGGTAGCGATTGGTACTTCTCGGTGTAGATTCTGTACCATTGTACACGCAGGGAGTTCGGCATCTTCTCGGTGAGCGCGCGCACCAGTTCTGCGTTGATGAGGTAATGTTCTTTCTTCAGTGCGCGCAGCGTGACGACCCCGCTTCTGACCCGGCTCGCGAACATGCAGATGTCTCTTGGTGCTTCGCCACAACGTGGTAGTCCTCGTAGTCGTTCTGTTTCGGCTTGAGCTATTGAGTCTGGTCGGCCGAACTGTAGTTCCAACTCCTTCATGATGTCATCAGGTTTGGCGTGGCCGATGAGCTCCGAGCTGACTGTTTCGAGCGCTCGTCCATGCAGGCTTCTTCTGAGTCTCGCTGTATTTTCGACGTCGTTGAAATATCTTCGAGTTGTTTCGTAAATGGCTCGAAATGACAGCCATTCGGTGTGTGCCCCGCTGAAGTTCGGTAGTGTCATGATGACCTTCGACGCCGAGGGGTTGTTCGATGTCCAATGTTCTGTCTTCTTGTCGGCGAGCGACGCTATAGCGGACGTGAGCTCCGTTATAAACGGGCGGAGCTCCATGTTCCCCTTGGTGTCTTCTTCTTTCGGCTTCGGTGTTGACTCGATGCGATTGTTCGATGATGGTAGTTGCGTTTGGAGGTCCACTATTTTGTCGATGTTCGCAGTCGGGGGCGCCGGCTCCCGGCACCTATTCTTCTCTATGTCCCCTTCGGCGACGTTGTCCTCCCTCGGTGGCTCAGGTTCGGGTGCCTCTTCGAGCCAGGAACGCACGTACTCGTCGTTTGAATTTCTATCTTCTAAATATTCGTTGTCCGATTCTTCTTCGGCCCTCTGAAGTGCTATTTGTGCAAGTTCCAACTTAATCTTCAATAAGTCTTCACGTGCTTTCGAAATTTTTCTTGTTGACCGCGTCGTCCTATTCGTAGTCGACGGCGGCGGTAGGTTATGTTCGGTACGGGCGTCACCCCGGGTAGTCATCGGTACGGCATGTCTATTCGACGGCTTCATTGTTCTATCTGATGATTCTTCATCACGTCTGGTTTCCCTCCTGGATCTGGCTGCGGTCGGTCGCTCGAATTCTTCAATGTGGGTAGGTGTAGAATGCGTAGGTGATTCTTCAATGTGGGTAGGCGCCGAAAATTCTTCACCCCCCCGCGGGTGTGGGGGGGGGGGCTGCCGCTCGTTGCCCTCGGTGGTGGTGGACGGTGATCGTGGTGGTGCTTCATGACGGATGGCTGTAGCACTAGGTTCCCCCATTTCGACGGTGAATGCTTCAGGCGCCTTCCCCTGGGATCTTGTAATTGGCATGACGATAAATCTTCAGGCTTCAGGAATCTTCACAAACATCCGGGTCGACAGGACCAGAAAATGTGCCGGACGGACGTGATCGCCCGGACACGAAGGTATACGATGGAGTCCGGGGCGGCGCTGACGCCCTGCACCGATGGTTACTCGTAGTTTGCACTATGACCTGAAGTCTTGAGGAGCAGCGTCTTGTAGAACGAGGTTGAAGGTGTGGAGTAAATAAAACACTTGATAAGTCTTCAGATTTTTCAGGGAGCGAGTTGCTTGAGTCTTCAGGAGGGAGAGAGAGAGAAGATAATTTGCCGTACCGTTGACTACGATTATAGCGAAATTACTAATTACTATTGTACTACCGAACTTTACCTTAACGAGACCCGCAAATCGCTGCCCTGTTTTATTGTTTATTTTTATTATCTTAAAACTATTTAACAATGGGATTTCTTATTATACTAATACTGGAGTACGTGATGTTTGGTATCACTATAATCCTCATGAAATTACCTATCTCCTGAAATAATTGCCTTGACTATAACTGAAACGACTGAAAAGTTAAAGCGAGTTTTAAAAGGAAAATTGGCAAAATTATAATTAACTTCTATTTTCAAAGGTCATTACTTCAGGAGATTTATGGTGATTTCATGGACTTAGGTCACGTTAGGTAGCCTGGGTAACGACCTAACATGATCTAGCATTGACAACGATGTATCTTTATATTTCAGGAGTCTAGGGCCTGAATAATGAAACACGGAAAAAAATTATCTTTATTTTAGGAACAAATTGTGTACAAGACATTTTACAACGTCAAATAAGTGGGCTTTCGAGAGGATTACGTGTCTACAAGTTAGGTCCAGGCCTAGGTCTCATTCTAGGTTACCTGGATACACAAAAAACGAAACTATATTATGACTATAAGCCCACCTACTCGATGCTACAAAATGCACTGTACTTACGGTTTTTACAACGAATTCTTAACTGTTAGGTTCTATTTAAACACTTTATATACACTATTTATCACATAACTATATATAACTTTATTTAGTCTTTTTTCTCACTATAATCACTAATGAAACACTTAGGTTTTTTGATGGTGACGCTTCGTCGCGAACATATTCAAAACAGTTTATTGCGTGACGCCCACAAAGGATGCATGCATAGTCTTTTTATTATTGTTCATCCGTTATGTGAAGGACAATTTGTCAGTTATCAATAGAATAATAGCAAGCTGTCCATATAAGATCTGGCCATCAATTCGTATCAATCTCAATCAATAGTGATACTACATTTTGTTTTAAACGTTCCCGTTTTATTTTATCTATCTACATGTACAGATACATCGAATAATGAGGCCAATGTTTAACGCTTAACATTTTCAGAGAATAATGACCTAACTATTCAACGAGCATTACACAGATCAATGAACAAAGACTGCTCAAAAATCGCAAGCTCTAATGGATGTGCTCCCAAAAACGGTGGACACGACGCCGATGTGCAAATACATTAACGGTACATTCTGTAAGTGAGTGATGTACGCAAAACTGGTGCTAGTGACGGATGGGTGAGGAAGGACGGACTATGTCCTGCCGCTGCGATACCCTGCCGGACGTGTGGGACAGCGCTAATGCAGTGACCTCATCGTAACGGTTGCGCATTCTAACCGCGAGCAATGAGCATGTTTTGGCTATAAGCTAAGCCACCTGTTATTTAAACTCATACATACATACATAATTATACCTATGACAAAGCCTTGTGATTTATATAGGTTTACTTATGCGTTGAATGTAAGCACCGAAGACAGCTCGCTAATGTTATACCTACTCTTGTAAGATATTATAGGCTGTTTCATTGTTTTTTTGTTTAATTGTATTATAAAGAAAAGTACCAAGAAAAACGAAAACAAATTGTGAAAAATTGGTGTTGAAACGGATGATTAGGCAAATATTGGCTGATCTTCTATTTTGTGTAAGTGAATTGTGGTCAATGGGAATTTCTAAGCGTTTTTTTTTTAAATAACCATGAGTACCTATGAACAACTGCCTGACTGTTAGCACTTGGCAATGTTGTTAAAGATCAAAAGTTGGAAAGAGAATTGGGAAGAAGCAAAGTTAAAGTTAAGCTCTTCTTGAGCAAAATTTTGAACCTCTATCCATGTATCAGCATGGTAGGCTGTATCATCCGCAAAAGTGATATGATAAATATGTAAACTATTAATAACATTGGGCCAAGAATGCTGCCCTGTGGAACGCCGTACTGATTCGGTAGTTCATCACTGATCTAGTTGTCAATTGTAAGTACAAAGGTTTCCAGCGGTTTCACCCGCTACAAGTCGAAAATCATTCCGTGGTAATATAATATCTAGATAAAAACTATCCTATTTGTTAATTCGTACCGAATGTGTGTACCGAATTTCGGCCGAATCCGTTCAGTAGTTTTTGCGCGAAAGAAAAACAAACATCCATCCAAACACACTTTCACGTTTATAATATTAGTGGGAAGTAGGTTAGGATCTTTATATAAACTAAACTAGCTGTTTCCCGTGGTTTCACCTCGGCTCCACTCCTATTTGTCCTAGCTTGATGTTTTATAGCCTAATGCTAGCGAGCCCTTTTTTTTTCTTTTTTTTTTATCGTGGTAAAATCATCAAATGGCGTCTCCCACCCCGGGCAGGGCGGGAGGGACTGTCAGACTTGTACTGACTAAAATCCACGGTGTCCTTCAATAGCCCTTTCTGTTCCGGGGTCACAGTGATGGTATAAGACCCGCGACCCCGGCAGGCTTTAGCTCTCTGAGAGGGGGCCTCGTCATAATGCTGACGCTCTTTGACGCTCTTTCCGTCGACCCGGGCATATGCTAGCTAGCCCTGCTAGATAAATGTGCTATCCACCACAAAAATATCTGTTCAATTCGAACAGTGTGCAGTGGTTCATGAGATTAGCACGTTCCACCAAAAACAGACTCTTCTCTTTCATATTTTCGAAAGCTTAGGTGCTAATCTTAGAAGCGCTATAATAAAAATAAATAATATAATAGAATAAAGAAATAATAATATCCATTCACGTTATAACATCCTCCAGGGAAATAATTTCCGCGAACGGCGAGAAAAATAGAATAACGAGAAAAGGCAGACACAATAAATCTGAACAAGGCGAAAATGTTTGTTTATACGTTGTTTAAATAATTAATTATGCCTAGCGAAGTTAGTGAACGGTACATGCTAAACTTTGATATTTTTTATTTTTGGGGCCGGAAAACCTGTATCGTTTACTGATTTTTTGTGCTTAAACAACAAAAGCACAAAAGTACCATATATGATTATTTTAGGTGTACAGTAGGTATCGGTACCTACCGATTCGCTCCGACTTGTCCGGACTTGAGTTTTGTAGCCTTTGTATGCATATTCCTATGTGGGGCATGTTATGGCCACAATTAATAATTTTTATAGCGTTTTGTTCAAGGCCAGAATTAGCCAGTAGACAAGATTTGATAAATACTAGCAAGAGTCACTTCGAGAATTAATTTTAACGTGAGAAGCTCTTGACACACATCTCATGAGCTCATACGTACTGAGTCACAGACTCAGAAGCCATTTACCTGAAGGTCAATAACATGTTTTAATAATTTATCAAAGTGCAAGGAAATCCCGCGCCGTTGTTTTATGATTATTGGGTCCAAAGAGATTTAGTATTTTAATGATGTATCTGATTGGGTCTTATCGTTTGGACCGATCCCAATAAAATTTTCTTCAATGTTGACACAAATCTGACTGGGTCAATTCTTTTGTTCTAGACAGGGGAATGTCTACGGCTTATATAAATATTTTACGTCAGGGAATCAAATCTGCGACCTCTGCGACAGACAGAAAAAAGCTTTAGGGCTTTACTTTTCTTTTCGCCGAATTAAATCAAACAGTTTATTTTTTACGAGCAGTGTGCTGTGAATAATACAAAATGATTCACGCTGATATTTACAGTTAAAATATCCAGGCCCATCCTTTGATTGTTATTGTTAAGTCCACTTTATTTTTAAGAATTATTTGTGCAGCGGATAACGCCACCTAGTAGCGAGTAGTTAAACTATCACAAGTAAAACGTAAGTCATTGTGGTTGTGTTTACCGACATTTCACTAGATGGCGCACGTTTAAGTTTCAACAAACTTAACTTCTATTCGACAATAGATGGCGCTGGCATAAGGAATGGAGTATGTAGTGTTAATTTTAATTTTCATAGTGTTCACATAAACATCATTAAAATTAAATATTTATTTATTTAATTTAATGGAATTGAATATCTATTATTGTAAGTCTTTGTAAGCTATTAAATGGGAAAAATAAATGGCGCCGGCTGAGGGCGCCCCGGTATTAATTGATCAGTCATATAGCAGTTTTTGAGTTTGAACAAAGGTATAATTAAGTCCTTATTTGAAAAATAATCAACTGAGATTAAAATGGATGCCAAAACCTAAAAATATTCACAAATTATTATCAGCTACTGTTGGTGTGATTCCGTTGGATAGGCATAATAATATCAAGTCCATCTTTCTAAATTAATGTATGTTGTACACACGCGTAATATGGCTACCATATGTGAGCTAGTACAAATGTAGTTTTCATCAGCAAATATGAAATAGAATATCATAATCTATTGCTCCAACGCTTATGTTTGCTCGGTCAATGACATCGCGATTAAAATATGATTTGTAAAGCGCCTATTAGTCCTCGTGGGTGTTATTGTTCATACTAATTGGTGCAGGATTAAGGAACTCTGCGAGAATGCTATTCGCACCGCGTCAGTACACCCACGTTCAATCGTTTCTTTGGCGTGAAATATTCTCTGATTTCATCCTTAGATAGCTGTAATCCTAAAATATTGGCGTTACTTGCGAGGGCGGGTCAATAAATAAAGACCGAGCAATATTTGCTCAAGTAAGTAAATTGCGGATTCTGCACAGATCTTTTGGTTAAAAATAACGCTGATATCAATACTACATTTTTAAAATAAGTATGAGCTTACAGTTATAGTCGCTTATGATGTGCCAGTATGAAGTGTACAGTATCTGACATCTCGCCTTTGTAATAATAACAAAAATGTTGACTTGACACTTTTCACTTTGAGACAACAGTCTTATACACACATAGTGTAAAACTAGGCAATATGACTCGTCATTGTAGCATTAAAATACGCCACCCGAAGATAGCCGCTGTTGGCCCACAATATGGCCCTATAGGCCTCGGTCATGTTGACGCCAACAACGGCCACCCTTTTAACACCCAACGGCCCCATTTTATCAGTTAGGGCGTATTACCCAGTATTATCTTGGACATCGGTAAGAAATGCTTAGCTTTGGTGAACGATACAAAGACAGATTAAGATAAACGCTGCGTAAGCTAGCTCATGCTTACCTATTAAACGACAAGCCTCAGCAAGACATGCTTCCATTTGACGACTCACTCTACCACCACGAGCTCCTTCAGCACACTTGCACTCGTTCCATTTCCGTTTCATTTCACGAAATCCCTCCCACAACAGCGAAAGGAAAGATGTTACTCATCAACAAAGTTGTTATGTTACTTGAAATCAAATAATATACCAGTAGGTTTGTGTTTATAAATTTTCTTCTTTCTCTATCAACCACTTTTTGAACAGTAATGAATGAATATCATTTAGAAACATACTTGATATGGTAGGTTATTGGCTCCTCGTTGTAACATAATTATCGTGTCGAACACGTTAGGCCTCCAGCACTGTGACCTCATTGGCGTCACAAGATGACACTACTATTAGCTATGAGATTCCTATCTGCCGTGGCTACGTGAGATGCCTTTCCTTTGACTGGAAAACTGTGATGTATTTCAAATGAGGTCTAAGACGACGTAAATAAGCAATACGTATTCATCCAAGTCCTGTGTTTAAATTATTCCTGGTAAAGGGCCAAGTTTACTATGTAATTTAATGCAACGAAGTATCATGTGAAGAAGACAGGGTCACGTTACAAGATACTACTACTTGTTCAACGCGGTTTCACCTGCTGCTCAGCTCCCATTGTTTGTAGTATGCTTTTATGTAGAACCTATAGCCTACCTGGATAAATAGACTATCCAACACAAAATATATGTTCCTGAGATTAGCGCGTTCAAACAAACTTACTCTTCAGCTTTCTTAGAGTAGAAGAGTAGATAATATATGAACAACAATCTTGTTGTAAGGGCTTTGATACTAACTTTTGTGAAGTTTTTTTTGAGCAGATATCATTTTGGTCTTTTGGTCATCAGGTTTTTGCTAAGAAGGTGAAAAGTTTTAATGGTTCATCGAGCTTTTTTAAGTGGCTGTATTTTTTTTTTTTTTTTTTTTTTTTTATATCTTTCTCCACCAACAAAGCTGGCGCCTATGTACTTCAACCACATTCATACAATTTCTCGCATTTATTCCTCTCGTACTTTTGTTCCTCATACTTGTTCTTTCTTTCGTTCTTTCTCTGTTATTCTTATGGGTGGGATGCCCACGTGGCTAAGTGGCTGTATTGGACCGTCGTTATTTGCCATACATATTATGTACTATTTCCTACCTATATTTTTTCAATTATTTTTTGATAAACCAAAGAGGTCATATTTCATGTCAATGCCGTTATTGTGAAGTTTGTCTTACAATCAAAAATTCAACGTCATGTGTTATCAACTAACCTGCACTGGGCTAGAGTTGTGGACTCTCGTATAGGACTGTCTGTGTACCAGTGGGTATATAAGAGAGTCTGATTTGATTTTGCTATGCTAAATAAAGGAATCTCAGTTGAGTCACGGAGTCAATTTGTAACGACTCCTTTTAAGTAATTTAGGTAACCTATACAAGTTGTTGGTCTGACCGCTGCGCTGACGCAACATTTTATGGTAGTTTATGTCAGCAAGACGATGTGCTATAAAAAAGTAACATATTTTTCTAAAGTTTTTAGATGATTGGTGATGAGACCGATGACCAATGATTTCTTGAAGTGTGCTATTTATATTCATAAGTTCGTAGCGGTATTTTAAAATATCAAACTATCTATGTTTTCTAAGCTGTGTTACTATTGATATGCAACTTAAAGGTCAAGTTTGCTAATTTCATGTTCATTTTTTCATTGATCTAGGTTCTATTCAACGATCGTGATGACGTAGAAGAAAAATAAATATATTTTCTCAACGGCCAAAATCGTCGATAATACATAATCAGTTTACGTATGAATTGATCTAGTAGTTTACATATTTTATGAATAAAAGTGGACTTATTACAGAAAAGCTCTCGGCTACGGGGAGCTTTTTTGAACAAAATCAAAATCAAGAACGACAACGAACTCTTTAAAATGCCTAAACCGCTAAACGCAGAAATCTAAGTTTTGGACAGTAATTGCAGCAGGCCAATAAGAACGGATTTTGCGAAAGTCCCCCTCTAAACTGGGGAAAAGGGGTGAATTATTTATGTGTTTAGAAAGAGGTATGACAAGACTCGGCCCGATTCAATTTCCCGATTCAAATGTCTTTCGCTTTGTTTTTTATTTAATTGGCTATGGCCACCGACTTCCGATGGAAAAGTTATTTTACAGTTTGATTAAAAGTCAGTTCCTTTTTTCAAAAAGTTTTATTTTACTCTTTTAAATTTAGACAGAGGGTGACCAACAAAAATTAAATGTCCAGAACTATTTACTTAGGTTACTGTAAACTTCAATATTGACGGAGCAATGAGGAGTAACCATCTGCTTTGGAGCTCTGCGCAAACAATCGCTTCCCGTGTGAAAGATTACATCTATGATCGCTTACATAGCAACATTGTTGCAGTATCGATAGGTAACAATAATACGGTTCAATAACTTACTACTTTATTATATTAGAAAGTAGTCATAATTTCTGGTTATTGTTGGGATGTGCTTGAGTGCGTGGACAAATTCTGTGTGTCGTTGGTCCCTGAGATTTGGATAATGAAAGAGACTTGGAGGGACCTCATCCTAACCCTTGCATCTTTTTAATTTTATATTTTGCTTGTACGGCAATGGCTAGGGTTTAATTGTCTAGATTAAAAGCTCTCTTTTTTGTAAAAGCTCTCAAAACTCTCCAGTAGTTTATTGAGTATTGCGTTTTTGTTAGTAAATTCTGGCTGTACGAAGTTGAACACTGTTTTATACATAGTAGGTATGCAGTCTTTATTATAATGTCAAGTCGAAAAAACTTTCATGGTTGACTCATTTACTAATAATGAGATAGGTCTCAGAAATTGTCATGCAGATGTACCGAACGTATGTCGACGAAAATACGATAGTGCAATTAGTAAATATAGAGTGCGAGCTGTAATTGTACAATAACGCGTCAGTAATCGTCGTGGCCCGTAATGGCCCAAGATATGAGACCTTTGACTTTTCAATTAAGCTCTATTAAGCAACACAATACAATTTCCTTGCACAATTGCTATAAACGCTCAGTGTGAAATTGCTTACACACTGCATGTTCATTTGTTTGTACTATTTTTATCTCGGCTTAACAGGCATCGCCTGTTGTCTCTACTCGTTGGATCCCAAGCGGTTCAATGCAAATACATCAGAACCGGACCTGTCTACCGCTCGAAATCAACGATAAGTAACGCTTAAGTGCCAAGTAGCAATTCTGTGTCATTATAAAAACTTTTTGACAATCTTTCTGAACGAATAGACGAGATTTTGGGGACTGCATCGACCCCTATGATACTTTAACGGAATAATAAAACCATGTATCTGCTTTCTATTGTAAATCTTTGGATTTAAAAAGCGGTGTAATGATTGCTGTGCCCTCGTGTGCTCCCCTGCCCTAGCCGATTGGGTAACTAATAGCACAAACTAGTTTTAAAAAAGTGTTGACAACTGTAGGCTTTGGATAGGCGCGTTTGATTCAAATCCTTTGTTGCGTGTTTAATAGTTGACATGAATTCATGAATATCAAATGGGATTTGTTTGTGACTTGAAATTGGTGTCCCTCACGAGTGTTAACGGTCCGTACGTCGCCGTCGACCAGCTGCGAACAGATGAGCGGGTCTCGCGCAGGCGCCCTCCGCGCAGCCGCGGCGCGTACAGTCGGTGTGAGCGCGACCCGGCACGCGCACCTCTGTACCGCGCGCTATCAACGAAACGAATACTATCGAAACATTCGAATGAAACGGTCAACTGTCCTCTGTCAAATTACTATTGAAAAGTGACAGCTATATGTCCAGTGACAAGTTCAGTGTTTGCGATCGGTAGGACTTTCTGAACATTAGATTGTTTATGTTTATTACTGTCAGCGTCTCATATTTACGTGTATTTACCTCATTTGAAAGTTTTTGAGAAGAAAATGTTTTGTATGTCCATGCGCTCAATTTTACGGATTGTTTGTCTACTTTATTTGGTTTGGTGTTGATTTATTCTGTGTTATTATTTATCGTTGGTAACGTCCATGTTTACATGGCTCGTTAGTGCTTCTGTGTTCAGATTCCAGCAGCACAGCTTATGCTGGAAACTATTATTAAAATAAAGTGAGTTATAATTACAGTAAATTCTATGGAATCGTATGAGACGACATGTAACGTGCAGTTAGGTGTTAGTTTGTATGACATTGAGGAAAAATTTTTTCCACTAAATGTTTACTCATGGAATTGTAGCGATTAATCATTCTTCTGAATTACCACATAAATGTAGGACAAATTATTAACTTAAAAAGTTAAAGATGTTGGACAGTTATGCAGGAAAATATTTAAATAAGTATCAATGCTATCACTTGTACATAATGATGTACATAAATTTCAATGTCTTTCTATAATTTAATCTGGGTATAGGTACATCAATTCCTTTGAAATGCACACAAGTGTACCTAATACTTACTACGAAAGCTATAGCCTGTTGCTACGCCAAGTACGAGGGGCACTGCTCTGATAGTGCGAGTCTATAAAATATCGATGGTCGTTGCTAGGAGCCCAGCGATGCCAACAATAAACCTGGTTTATAATCCCCAATAGTAGCCCAGTGGGTGCAACTCTCACCGCTACTTACCATGCAATAACTAGACGTAGCGTCAAACCTCTCGGGAGCTTTTCCAAAGAGGCCGCGATTGTCTATGTCTATGCCAACTTTCCTTGCCTATTTTTCGAACTTCGAACACAGAAATGTTTGTTTTATTAACATGGCCATATCCATTATTAATGGTGCGAATAACTATCAAATAGAAAGTGAATGCCATACTGGGATATTGGGTAAACGGGTAGGTGCAAATAAATAGTTGGTGAATAATTAATAGCTTTCAAAAGTAGTGTTGCGTGTTGAGACATCAATTAAACAGGATTTTTTTCGTAAGAGAAACATAAATCACAAACTATTAAATTGTATAAGAACAAGTAGAGGTGCATTCACACACATTAGTCATGTCACGTCAGTCGTCACCGAATGGAACTTCTGTATGGAAAAATATGCCTGACCGGTGACGTGACGCGACGTGACGGTGACTGATGAGTGTGAATGCACCTTAATTGGGTATTTAGGATATGTCTCAAAAGTTGTGGATACCCTTAGAATGGATACAATAACATAACGTAAATTTTACGTGGAAAAAGACATTCTTAGGGTTAGAAAGTATCTTAAATAGTTCTATTCTGCTGCAAAAAAACCTATCCCCTATAACCGACTGATCAAGGGTAGTTATTCATGTAATAGAATGAGGTCGTTTTCAAATCTCCTCCGCTCAATAAAATGTTGCCAGAGTACAAAAAGGCAAAACAATTAGCACAGCTTTATAGGTACACGACTTGGTTGGCAGTATATACTTTAGTTTACTATTCTATCTACCAGCATTAGTGCTTAAGTGAAGGACTATGGCGATTTTATGAGTTTACTATACCCACATACTTTGTTTCTCTATGCAATAAAATGGGTCATTTGAAGAGCTTTTGAGATATATTGTGTATCTTTTATTTTAATGTCGAGAACAAGTGCATCATGAATATGTTACGATATTTTCGCAGTTTGCAAGGAATTCAAAACACAATTATGATGTCAATATTTAACTTACCACTAGCTTACAACATTTAAAAGCTTTTTTCTACTTTTTCTTTCAAATTACATCACAAAAGTTTGTACTAGGAGTTTGTAAGGATCATCACGAAACAATTTTTGCTATGGTACCATTTTTGTATCTCTTATAGTTTAGCTGGTCTGTTGCGGTTCTGCCCCAGGTGTTCAAGTTTCCAAAATAAATTATAGCCTATGTCCTGGCCAGACTTAATACCTATACAACAAAAAAAGAATCATTCAAATCCGTCCAGTAGTTCCGAAGATTAGCGTGTACAAACAAACAGACAAACAGACATACAGACAAACAGACAGATTTTTTTTTTTCGTTTCGTGCTCTATTACTGTTTCTGAATCCCCCTCAATTATTATTTTTTTAATTTATTCAATGTACAGACACAGTTTTTTTACTGTTTTATTATATGTATAGATAGATGTAGAGCATTTCCTATTCGTATCAGACGCGTGCGCAGGTATACGAGTAAATGTAAAATGGTTGGTTATTTTCGTTCATTGACCGTGGTTAACTGATGTTTTTGTCGCCCACCGCATCGAGCTTTAGGAATTGTAGCACGTGCCTACGACCGCTATACGCGCCTGCGCCGACGCCGATATATTACAACTAAATTTTTTATAACATGTAAATCTTAGATTAACACTAGTTAGAATATAACAAATTTTCTTTTTAAATAATTGAATTCGTACGTAAATGAGTTGCAAATTAAATATTTAACAACCCGTGAAGTGTTCCTATTTGTTATCTTCTCAGTTTACGTTAATTAAATCAAAGTAGACAAGTGAAGTCATTGTTCACAGGCACGAGATAAATATGTTGATAATAAGTAATTAGTGTATGTATAGCTTTAAATTCTTAATAGTTTTGACCTAGTTTATTATAACAGCATAATGTTGTTGTCGATATGAGCTTCTAGTTATGGTGATCAAATTATCTGAGGAGCCTTAAAAGGCTATAATGGCAGAACCAAATTACTAAAATCACTATATTAATACGTGAACTGTGTAACAAAAGCTTTTTACGATAATTACGTATACGTAGGAGAATCTTTGTCACAGTCAAAGTTTACTAGGAAGAGTGCTGAAAGCACACAACCTCTTTTCGAACTTAAAAATTAATTAATAATGGTTGAATTTCGAACACTTATGACTATTATACAGATAATTTTTTGAATAACCAATTTAATTTGACCCTTTTACGAATTTTGACATAATTCTTAGTATGACTGCTTAAGTCGCCATTTTAGACATCTAGATAATTTGATCGCCACAACTGGAAGTTCGCAACGAGTGCAATATCTATTAAGAGCTGTTAAAAATAAAGTAGGTCAAAAGTATTAAGACATACAATATAACAAATGACACATATTATTACGTATTTTTGTTACACAGTTCCCTGTTACAGTAAAGTGACCAAAATGTTGAGCGGGCTTAACTTACGCGAATCGTTTTAAGACTCTCTTTTATTTCGTGATTTCAGCTTTGAGCTTGTGTTCATGGACTTTTTTCAAAGTACACAGTACCCCAGTGGTCACGACGTCGCATCTCTTATTATCATGCCGCTATAACAATTTCCAACGTACTTACAAAATAATTGCGTTTTCTAAGCACGACTCGCAGGCGTTGACCCTTTATTCACTTACTGGCGTTTGTTTCATGGAAGGAAATATGCTTTTAATGTCGCTGTAAAGTGACGTTCAGTATAAGTGCCGCCAAATGACATAATTATGTAAGTAGTTTAGAAAAGCTGCCTGTTCTTTTTTATTTTGTCCTGCTAATCGCAAGCAACAGTTTTGTATCAAATGATGATCAAATATCAGTTTACAATCATCTAAAAGCTCTCAAAACACAAGTAGACAAAAGTAGGTTTGATTAAATAACCATGCCTTAACAGATGACAATTAATTTGAAACAGGGCTTCAATTGATCCCAAACTAGTTGGATATACGGGCTACAAGCTCACTCCTTTATTTTGTTACAGTTTAAATAATACCATCATAGTTTGAGGAGAACGTAGGCCTTATTTGATATAAACAAATAGGTACTAATCGATTCGATTCGACGTACAACAAATTCTTTAGTTAAATGTAACACATAAAATATGCAGAACAACTTGCCGAGATCAAACACGAGGAATTTCCCTGGTGGAGGGAAGGAAATGAAACCGGTCAACGGTTACAGACTAGACAAGAACGAACTACAATCTAAAATACTAAATCTTTAAAAGAACATACACACTTCAATTATACTCGTATTATACCACTTACGGTAGCCGTGTAAGAGTAAAGATTTTGGAGCGGACGCGACTCAAAATGATTCGAATGTAACGGGTCCACCGATACGATACCGTAACGTACTGGACCTGTTAGTGTTACTATCTACAACCAGTCTCAAATACATACATCCGGCAGCTTTAATACAAGCCTCTTTAGATAAATTACCTATTTTGGTACATGTACCTAGCTCTCTACTCTAGATTAATATATTTTTTCATTTCAAAATTTGACAAAAAATACACATTTCAGAGACAAACGCAAGAAAATGGGGTCTTAGAAGCCATTGCTCCTCAAAATGCAATTAATAATAATAATAATAATAATAATTTTTATTAAACCATTGTTACAAACATTTTCTTAACCTATGACAAAAGGGATTTGTGTAACAGTTTTATTAATTTTCTCAATTTCTAGACAGTGGTCCCCAAACTAGGCTATGCCTGTATCTTGGGGGCCGGAGTTGCGTTAACTTAACATTTAATTTAACAGGTTATAATGGTCGATGTGAATTACATATTTTGGTATGAATCATTAAAAATTACAAAAGTAAAAATAAAATAAATTGAAAAAGAGATTTTTATGCTCTAAAATGTTGCACACCTGTGTGCGCGTGCATGTATGTGTGTTTGTATGATTTTTTGTGTGTTTGTGATTGTGGGTGTGTTTGGTGTGTGTTTGTGTGTGTTTGGGTGTTTAAATGGTTTTTATGTTTGTGATTGTGGGTGTGTTTGTGTGTGTTTGTCCACATGGTTGTGAATCTTTAGAACTGTACAGGTTTCATCAAGTAATAATGTCTTCAGTTTCGTCGTATGGTAAGGAGAGAAGCATTTTGTGAATTACTTTCTTACATGAATGGTAGCTTACGTCTTTGATATTCGATAATTTGTTTATTTTGTTATAAACATGAATGTGGGAGTAGGAAGGACAACGTCTTGCTAGAGCACTTGTTGCATTGGGAAGAGGGATGTGTAGAAAGCGTTTAGTAAGTAGTTTATGATAATCAGACCTATTTTTTATAGATTTGTGAGTACGTAGTGTGGCATTTAGCACAAATAACTGTCTTACCCGTAGTACTGGAAATTCTTTATAAAGCAGATCCGTTGGAAATCGGAAAGGCTTTTTTAGCATTACTTTGATTACAGCTCTTTGAGCTCTTTCTATTTCTATAAATGTGGTTTTACCAGCGCTGCCCCAGATGGAGATTCCATACTGGAGTACAGATTGGCATAAACCTAGGTATACTGTTCGGAGAACCTTATAAGGTGTACAGTCACGTAACTTCTTCATGATGTGAATAAGTTTCCTGACGCGCGTCGAGAGTGAATGAATGTGATTTTTATGAGATAAGTTTTCGTCTATTGTAATACCTAAATATCTGAGAGAGGACGTACGATCTATACAAGTGCAGGTACAGTTTGTCAATGGAAGATTATTGTGATCATTGCAGCACGTGTGAAACTTGAGTGTCAAATCTGGCGGAGGAGTGGAGGCTAAAGTTTTAAAAAATGTTACATGTTTGGTTTTTGTCACGTTAAGGGTAAGGAGATTTTTGCTAAGTACCTCGGCAATTGTAAGTAATCCTTTTTCAGCAACTTCATACACTTGGTTCCATGTTTTGGCGTGGAAAACAATTGCTGTATCGTCAGCAAAAGAAATGATTTCAGCGTTATTTATTGGAGCATTGAGTATTTCATTCATATAAAAAGCAAAGAGAGTAGGACCAAGAGTACTGCCTTGAGGTATTCCGAAGTTGATTGGTAGTAGTCCACTTGAAGAGTTGCCTACTTTCACTAACTGTTGACGATTCGAGAGGTAGGATTTGAACCAACTGAGTGCGATACCTCTTATTCTTATACCGTCTAGCTTTGCTATGAGGAGGTCAATAGAAATGGTATCGAACGCCTTGGCTAAATCTAGGAAAACTGCCATGGCGCGCTCTCCGTTTTCAATAAAAGAGGAGACATAGTTAGTTAGCAGTATTGCGGCGTCCTCAGTTGACTTGCCTCTTCTAAAGCCGAACTGTCTTTCAGATATTAAGTTATTCTTCTCTAGGTAACTGACTAGGCGGTTATTGACCACTTTTTCTAGCAGTTTAGATAAAATGCTTAAGAGCGCTATAGGGCGGTAGTTTTCTGGTAGTTCTGTAGGACCACTTTTGTGAATTGGTCGAACACAAGCGACCTTCCAACGGTCGGGAAAGATCCCATTTTCTAGACTTAAGTTAAAAATATGTGTGAGTGGTTTGAGTATCGACTTTTTAATTAATATAATAAGGCTTGTACTGATCCCGTCCAGTCCGGGGGCGCTGTCGATCTTAAGTTGATGTATAAGTTTTTCAATTTCGGCTTCATCAGTGGGTTGGAAGAAAAAAGAATTTAGGGGAGTTTTATGAGGTCTGTATTTATTTGCTAGAGATGCTTGCGTCTCAGACAGTCGTGACAGTATGATGTCTGAGAGATTTTTGCCCAAAGAAGTAAAGTACTCATTGCACTTGTTGAGTGAGTCGTCAGGGTTTTGTATATTTGTTAACAATTTGGAAGAATCAGGTTTTTGAGTATTTGGGTTATAGATGGATTTGATAGAGCTCCAAAGCTTTTTTGGATTATTTCGGTATTTGTTTATGAGTTGAGTATTGTAATCTGTCTTGAGTTTATGTAACAAATTATTACAGAAGTTTTTATACCTGGTGTATACTAGACGTCGCATGTCGTCATTCGGGTGCTTTCTTAGAGCTAAATGTAGTTTATCACGATGGATTATACACCTTCTTAGGCCTGGGGTGATCCATGGTTTGATAATGTACTTATTTCGACTGATATTAACATTGCGAGTGTTTTTGTTGATAGAATTTGTGAGTATATCCATTAAATAGTTTAGGGCGGAGTTCGTGCAACTGGAGTTGAACACTTTCGACCAATCGGCTTTACTCAGTTCTACTGCTACTGCTTCTTCATCAATTGTGTATTTACAGCGAGGTCTCGGAGATTTCTTATGTTCTCTTACTTGTGATATAGCTGCCATAGTAATGTCATGATCTGTAATTGAGGACTTGCCTATTATACCTACTGATGAATTTTTAGTTTTGATGAAAATGTGATCTAGACAAGAGCGCCCTCTAGTAGGCTCTGTGATCGCAGGTAGAAGGCCATGGGATGCTAAAAGGCACAGGTATTCTATGTTTCTGTTGTTGGCATTGTTGTAAATATCAATGTTAAGGTCCCCGGCTACTATGATTGTTGGATACTTGCTTAATTGCGTTAGTACAGTATCAAGAGAAGTTGTAAAGTTATCTAGATTTGTAGATGATGGGGATCGGTAGATTCCAAGAAGGGCCGTTTTGTCGTCTAGTGTTATGATAAGACTGTCTGCGTCTACAATTTCTAATTTTAGTACAGTAGTGTTCCAAGTGGTTTTAGTGTAGACAATTACACCTCCGTTTTTATTTAATTGGGAAAATGTGCGAGATGCGTGATAACCTGGCAGTGGTTCTATTATTGTTGCTTCGCTTAGCCAACATTCAGTTAAAATAATTGCATCGAAATCAGTATCAAGGCGCTGAAAAGCTATGTAAAAATCGTCAAAATTACGTTGATTGAAATTGTATTACAATTATTGTGCAAGTTAATTTTAATACAGCTATGTGATAAATATAACATAAATCAGTACAGTAAATTGAAAATAGAACTAACAAAGATCCTTTGATGTGTATTAATGATTGATATTGGTGAGTTTAAATATAGAATCAATAGCTACTATTCCATTACGATACTATTCCTTAACGGTTTTTGTAATGTTATCGTCGTTGAGACATGTAGTGTGCATGTTGTGCATATGTTCATTATTTGGTTTTATTACATGCAGTAGCCAGTGTGTTCACTTGATATGACCCACATAGCGGTCGTCTCATTTGAAGCTGTTTCACCCATTAACGACGGCGACGCGTTGTCGATTAGCGTTTGTGTAGTCGCTAAAATTAATCAGTCAAACAGAAATTGTGTGATTGCTCATAATTATTATGTGTCATTATAGAATATTAGGACAGTTTATAAACATACTATAAGCATTTTAAAACATAATAATAAAGAATTTAACATTTGTTATGGTGCTAGCGACTGTATGCTTTCTTGTCTGCAGTCTTGCCGCCTTATACGGTTGTCTTGTTAATGACTCACTTTATTATTTTGATTGATCAACATTGAACATGGTCGTTACCTAACACTCTTAACAGTGTAATAGTCCCTAAAAACTTTAATGTAAAAAAGTCCGCTTAAAATGCAAAACGATCCAAAAAATTGTTTAGCGCATGTTTATACAGCTGCAGACACCGACAGTAGTAAATAGTTCAGATATTTTCTTTAGGATGAACAATGAAAGTGACATAATGTGCTTATAACGCTAGTTAGCTTACCAGTGTGGAAGTGACCTTGGAATGAAACCATCAGTTCTTTATTGTATCGTCGTAAAGTGATGGTGGTGATCAGCAATGCCAGATTGGCGATACAACGTGCTCTCGACTAACGAGGCGTTCATAGACACTGAAGGGGCGCCCATGCGGGACCCACTCGCCGCCAGCTACCCGCGCCGCGCCGACCGCAGCCGACCTCACCACACCTGCCCCTACACCACCATATTCCTGGGTGCTCGCTCTCACCACGCTCCCTACAGATTACCAGCTCTGCAAAGCGATTCCATAGATCCCTATGCAGACGTCTACTCTGTAGACAGATCGTCCAACCTCACCGATACATCAAGCTTCGCTCGCTATGAAGACTGCCGCCCACAGATCGACGAAATCTTATCAGAAACTGAAGACCAGGTGTATACTGCTGTAAATTCGACAGAAAATGTGACTTTACAAGTTCAGAAGGTACCATACACTTCAAGCGTGTATTATATCTCTGCAAAAACGGAGACGGCACGCAAAGAGGTGGTGCAAAGTAATGATGTTTTTCTTGTGGAAGAGTCGGATTCGGATGCATTGTCGTCATGTACTTGTGACAGTTTTGAACGATGTGAGTTTGACTGTAGAGACTTTGAGCCTTTCTCGGACACGTGTTGTTGCGATCCTTTGAGTGACGGTGTTTGTAGTCGCAGCCCTAAGGATGTCGACTCTCCAGAACACTTTTGTGATCGTGTGGCAGAAGAGGATGGTGTGTCAAACCGAAGTGATATGGA
Organism: Agrotis ipsilon; assembly: GCA_028554685.1. Classification (NCBI taxonomy): domain Eukaryota; kingdom Metazoa; phylum Arthropoda; class Insecta; order Lepidoptera; family Noctuidae; genus Agrotis; species Agrotis ipsilon. The sequence continues at coordinate 6,153,651 of CM052958.1, read as the reverse complement.
CGGTCTGGATCTGGCTCTGTTTGAACCGGCTCAAACTGAGTCTGAAGACTGCGGTGAAGGACACACTCGAAACACCGCTGTATCCGCTTCTTCAGCATTGTGTGGGATATTGTACGCGTTACCTGACACCAGCAGTGGTAAGTTAGGTGTAACTTATTTATTCGCAGCTAAACTCAGGTATCCCGGAACTGCTGTTGTGATAACGCTCAATTATAGTAATTAGGAGCAGAGCGAATAGATCAGCCGCGCGGTACCGCCGTGTGGTCGGCGTCAATCCGACTCGTATCCGATACGAACAACGGTGTGCGGGAAATTACTATCGCATCAATCACTGGCAGCACTGTCATACTTGTAGTGACAACAGAGTCAGCTATCAGCAAGCAAGCATAATAGACCGTAAAGGTACTTATCATAACACACGCAACGTTACCTACCTACTGTTACAATGTTTTTTTTGTTCCTAGCTCAGGTGATTATTTCACGGCTGCGTTTCTAATAGGCAAAGAAGCAAGTACCTGAATTCATCCGTTTACCATTCCTATGTATCGTTAGTTTCACTTCCCAACAATAAATCACTTTTCTAAAACCTTTTAAAACAGTTTCGCAATAATATTTTGATAAAATCACCGCTTTTTGTTTACAATCCACATGACATTTCGTCAGACGTCAGTTTTGACAAGTGAAAGCGCCATCTGGCGAAGTTTGTTAGCAGCTATCGATTAATCGATATTTTAACATAATGATCGAAAACTTTTAAGTAATATCAACTAACACCTTCCTAATAATTTTCAGTTAAAGGAAAACAAACGAAATTAATAATAAATTAAAATAAATTTATTAACGGAAATGAGTTTATTTTTTCATTATAAACTTTCTTCTAGAAACTTCGTCAAGGCGATGCATATTTAATCTGTGGTTTTGTTTGCGTCCTTGGTGTTGACAGCTCAAAGTGGTTATTTTGCCGAGTTATAAATATACTATTTTCCCCATGAAAAGGAAGATAAATTAATCGAAAATTGCGAGATATTGATCATGGAGCAAAGAATTGAGGTGGATCTTGAAGCTTATTATGGTTTCGGCTTCTGGTCGTGACCTTAGACAGTTATTGTGAAGTTTTTGTGTTGTTGTAGTGTTTCCATACGGTGACCGGTTAATCGTGATTTACTTAAAATCTGGGAGAATGGTTGGGGCTTGGCACCCGAACCCTGACCTCAGATCCGGCAGGAGCGTCAGTAGGTCAGCCATTTATCTCAGAGACAGCCTGGGAAGCGCTCGCCTGAAATCTTGCGACTAATTTAAAAGGTAAGAAATCTTGTTGTAACCGGGTCTGGAGTTAGTCAGTGAGCGCTCCCCTGGTAGTTGAGAGAATATGTTGGTGATCTATTGAACGCTTATTCCAGGATTCCAAACTGCGTCTTTTCGTGTGCGGGCCCAGCCAGTCGAGCAACACGAGGCCACAGTCCAAGGGCTATTCCCCTGCAGTAACTGTGAGTATTAACCCCTGCTATTCCCCGAAGATTGGTTGTTGTTTTGACTAGCTAGATTTCCCTGCTCGGTCACCTGGAGGAAAGCAAATTAGTTTTGTTTATATTCCTAGCCCTCCGTATTGTCGATTGCAGGGAGGCCCATCGGGTGATTCGCTCCGCCGCTGGGATTCAGAGTGCTGTCTGAAGCCCAGACGCGGAACCCGTCCTCGAGCACGCCGTTAGCCCCCTGCAGAGACGACTGTGCGGCTGGCAGACCCCGCCTTGCGATAGCGCAGGCGTGACGGTTTTTTTTTATTTTTTACTTCCTTTTTCTTTCAATTATTTCTACGGATTATCTTAAGACGGTTTCTGTGCAAACCGCCTCTTATAAGACCGGTGTTAGGGGAACCCGGTTTTGATGTCGGTACTTCACCGAATTTAAATTAAGGATCTTGGAATTGTCTACCCTCATCCCGAAGAATAGTGGACATCTGCAGCTCCAGGATCCGGGACTCTTCCAGTCCCTGGCGCCCATTATTTAATTTAATTTAGGTAACTTTAATTGGAAGGTTCAGATATTTGATAACATTTTATTTTTGTAGTAGTCATCGGATCAGTACCCGGTTATCTCCAATTCCCCATGACCCTAGCTCTTAATTTAAAAGGTTGAAACTGGCTAGCGTTACTTGTATAAAATAGTTAACACCAAGAAATGTCCTTTATTTCACCATTGTCAGAAAATTATATTGTATAATTATTTTAATTAATCAAGGTAACAATACAGGGTGTTTTGGCTAATAAACCGTTTGAGTGAATTTATTGTTTTCTTCCATTCTTATCACCAACCGGGGAGGGAGAAAATATTTTATGTAACACTACATACCTCGCAAGTCATGTTCTTGATCTTGATCGAATGCCACTTTATTTAATACTAGATGTAACATTGTTGATACGGGTAGCCTTCTATTGATGAAGCCTTCCTTAGAACAAATCGAAATGTGAATTGAAATGAGATGGGTGAAAAACTCGTTATGAGAAAAAGTTATCTTAAAAGGTATCACGGATGTGCTGCCTAGTCGCGTGGTTGAAAAAATCTGTAAACTGTTAGCATTCTGTAATGCGGAAGCCAACAGGTAGCGAAGCTTTTATATTGTACTAGCAGCGCTACGTACAAATTGCGTACCGTTAGTCGCTAGTTTCTAATTACCGGTAGCGATAGAGGGCGATTGTTGCCTCATGCAAATCCGATGGATACCGGAGCAGATAAGCAAAGATGCAGAGATACACAAGCAGGCAAACATATGGTGTAAGTCAATGTTCTGCATTTTCCCGTTGAAAGAACACATGTTGGAGAAAATGTAACGGAAATTTTACGTGGTTTGGGCCAATATGGTTTCAGCGAAATGATTTGACTCTTTTTCTCAGTTATTAAATAGTAAAATAAAGAAGGGGAGTGAACTGAAGTAGTGTAATGGTTTTTATAAGTAGGTAGATATAATTAAACACTAATACGGCATTAACTAGAATACTAAAGTTTAAAACTTTACAGAGTATTGTGCGTTTGGAGTAATTATTTCCGTGTAAACAAAAATTTTGTAATTTTGCTCGTTAAATTTTAAAAACAGCACGTACCATTAAAATGCTCGAATGGACTTTTAATGGGGCATAATTGTGTTCGACGATCAGACAGGTTAAGAGACAAACATTCCGGTTTTATATTTATTTGGCTTTTATGTTGCTTCGCAATGCAGAATTTCCTTTAAATCAACATTGGTTGATTTGGAACGTACGTGAAGATGTTGGAAAAGTACAAGTAGCAACAACTCATTTTGAGCGAATAATGGTTGAAAATAGAACTATTTCCAGATAGACAATACCAGTACTTATCTGGAAATAGGTAATAACCCAGATAAAGCTACTTAGGGTCATAATGGCTGCTGAATCTGTGATGAATATCGTTCTAAGCACCGAAAATTATAGGCAAAGAAAAATGTTTATTGCAATTCTCTTTACGAACTACTACAAAAAAACAGTAGGTACATATCTTCCTATCAACTGATCTAACTTGTTTGCTAAAGTTAAGAATGAACGAGTAGCAACAAAATAACCGTTGAATTCAAGGTTATCAGATAAACATGGACACACAGACAGACATAGTTTTGTAAATTGTACGACTATGGAATGGTATTTTCGTGACATTGTTATGGAGTGGCGAACATTCATAACAAACGTCATTGTTAAGAGCTTAAAGTCGCGGGACGTGGCCTACCATATAAACAAGTATTTTACAATACGTGAGAAAGTTATGGGGTCATTGCTGTTAATATTTTACGAGGGTTTGTCGCGGTTGTAACGTAAAAATCCTTCGGTTTTACTTAGAGATAACGGTTTGCAGTTATTTTTTAAATCTTTTTTGAAATACAACGATAATCTAATATTTCTAAGGAAGTCCTAAAAGTCAGATTTTATTTACTGCAATATTTTTATTGCACTGGTCTAAAACCCGGTCCCGATGGTTACAAACACAACAAAAAAATAATTATCCGAATCGGTCAAGCCGTTTTCATGTTATGTCGTGACAACGGAAAACGGGTTTCATTTTTATATATATAGATTGAAATGGCAGCCTATTCATAAATTAGCATTTTCGCATTGTAGACTTGCATCAACACAAACAACTTTTTTCAAGACTAGTCAACTTATGATTTTGACAGTGGTAGCAATTGATTTAGCTATAAAAATTCACTACGCAACAATTTCTTAGCTCTGATGGTTTTCTTCCAGCTTTTCAATATTTTTTTTTAAAACACTGCCTTCGTAGGAGCAATCACCTCTGCGTCATAAGCTTTGCGTACCCAAAAGGCCAAAACAAGGAAACTTGTGTTGATTTACACCGCATTGTGACTGCAGAGGTGCCAGCTAAAAACTGCAAAGTATCACAGGAACAGTTTCATCTGATTTAGTCGGAAAGTGATTCATCATGTTTATGCGGCTATTGTTGTTGAATTTGATTTACGGAGTAATTTCGAGAAGTATGTTTTGTACTAATTTGAACCATGTTTTTTGTTTCTGCACTTTTTCCTTTTTTGCTATAGTTCGCAATAAGTTCATGAGTTTCCTATCTAATATTCATACAAACAAGTTGTAGGGTTGCCGCGGGGGTATCGTTGCCTCGATTGTAATACCTATTTACTCTTATTTCGCGGATTAATCACGTGTTATTTTGTTTAAGTATCGAGAGTTCCTAATACTACCACTAAGTTGGAAATGTTGCAGGACACTGTGGGAATGCATGAGAAGGAACAATTAAAGATTTTGCGAGACCTACTATTCTAAAAGAAATTTAAATGGATCAGGCAACGATTGCATATATGGTTAAAATGTCCCATCTTGAGGTTCCCAAAAGTCGTCAATACTTTGGAAATATCAAAGCTGTTTTATACCATCGTATATTTTTTTGATCGTTTTACAAAGAAATGTTTTACAATTTAAAATGTCACTTACGGGATATCTTCCGTGATTATAATTTGTTTTGAGTTCCCGATATTTCGACGCTGTTACATTTTAAATTGTGAAATAAACCGTGATAGTCTAAAACAGTGTTTAAGAAATGTTTTACTTTTCATGCTGAAAGATATAAAGTTATTTCTAAAATATCAACTGAAGATTTATATTGACAAGTTGCGTAACATAGACTAAATATATGTGGAGTCGCTAATCGTTGCAATATATCGGCATCATAATTACAGGAGATCATCAATATGTATGCGCAGTATACTCGTTCAGTGCTATAAACGGCAATAATTACTTCATGTCGGTTTCCGGCGACTCATCAACTCCTTCAAGTCACCACTAGACACTCCGCGATACCCAAGAATGTGGCCGGTCTCGTACAACTTGTTACAAACCAATCAGATACCATGTCAAGCTCCAATACGACAAGCAATCTTATCTTAATACTCTATGCAAATATTACTCTAACATTTGTACTGCTTAATTACGACACGTCCGCAATATACACGATATTAGAGACTTACATACCTCCACTAGCTAAAAGAGTCGTACGTCTGTCCGAGTTATGATCGTCATCAGCCATAAATCGAGCCCACTATAAGATGTGGACGATTAAATTCAATAACAAGCCTCGGTACCAGCACTAAATCCCGCTCAGTTATAAGCTCACATGCTCCTCCAAGTTTCTTATAAGGAATCTCGAGACTATAACGTCAATAATCTTGCTAGACTCGATCAGGGACTGGGTGCGCATCCTTGTCCAGTTATGTATGTGATGCAATCGTTTGCTTATACTTTCTAATGAGCTTGCCCTTCCTGTAAGCCGCTTCTTGAAGGAAGCCACTTGCGCATGCATTTAGCACTTCGCGTGCGGTGCAATGTGAGGCAAACTCAGGATTTAACATTTCACTACACGCTTTGATTCAAATACAAGTTTTGCAACTCTTAGATGTCAAAATGTCGACAGTTTTAGTCTTATTTTCAATACGAGCATGACTTTAAATGTCGGCCAGTTCGCAAATAATTCTATATTCGCTTGACAATCACCTGCATTTTGAATATGAATAATTAATAAACTTGGTGATTATATTCGTCGCGACAAGCGCACAGAATGCACAGAAACTTAATTATTAAATTCAACATGCAAATTAAAGTTAAGTTGAATTATGTGAATACATTAATGTGTAACAATGCGAAAAAATGTCCTAAGAAGCAAATAAGAAAAGCGAAACGTATACAAACAAATATTAGAAGTATGTTAAAACATACTTCTAAATGTAACTTATATGTAATGAGATCGACACGAAATTGGAGCACACAACAATATTGAGAACTTTTTACGTTTCGATAATAGAAAAAGAAATACCGGGACGGTCACCTACTAGCGTAGTAGCAATTTCGCGTAATAACCAGCAATTTGTATGAGAAACTCATAGACAATACGGATACGGAATTGAGTTTACGGTATCTAATTATGTCATAATGATTATATGCGGTTGTGTATTTTGGAGTAACTTGAGAGTATACAGTTACTCGAGTTCGTCCGGCTCTGGTACTGGACTTTTTAAAAGTTACACCAGTTACACTATCATAACGTTTATAGTGGAGACTTGGCGTCATACTTGAATTCAACTGAACTATATTGTAAAGTTAATTCTAAATACTGCGAATTCTGTGCTGAAGACAAAGCTTAATGAAAAATCAAAGAAACTTATAGAACAGAGCCATAACTCAATGTTTGCACAGTTATGGTAATAGTTGTAATGTATGAACATGTAGTCGTAAAACGATTTCCAATCGCAATCATTATGTTGAGGGCTATTTCTGTCGCAATCTTGGTCCTGTTGGCTGTTTGCTTGTATGCAAAGGAGAAAGTCTATTAGGAAAGCGGATCCTGGCATCAGGCCAATGAACATAAGTTACACAAGAGGGATTACCGCGACTCGACAGGATTAATATATAAATCCCTTTGAAAAGATTCTAAAATTATAGTATTCGCTTTATCAACTTGGGGTTAATTCGACATTGGCCGAGTGTTGTATTCTTTATTTTGAGATATTATTCTAAATGATAGCAGCATAATAATTATATCGTGTTTAGTATGAGTCAGACAAGTTAGTCCAGTTTAATCAGTAACTTTGCCATTTCATACAAGGTGAGGGCGTTCGTGTATTTCTATTTGCTTATTGATAAAGGAAACGCCTTCCAAATATTTATCAGTCTATACTTAAAGTTCACAATTGAGTTCGCGTTTCCCAAGAATGTTACTTGCATTTGTTTGAAGGAAGTTTTTACGATCGGCTGCATCCTTTCAACTGCCGAGAATAAAAATGAACAACGTTTCTTTGGAAATGCAATGTCTTACAATGAAGATATCTACAATATTGATTCCGAATACCGGTATATTGTTCGTTTCGATTGCATAAATATGTCTATTGGCTTTTTCATCCGCCTGGGGGGCACTGTCTCTATTGTTTGTTGAGTGACGTGACGTGTGGTTGTGAAATGAAATAATTTGAGCCATGATTGAGACTAATTTGAACAATTTTTCATTTCAACGCAATCATCTGACCTTCATGCAGGATTGCGTAATTTGACCACTATGGTGTAAGTGTGCGTACGATTTAGATAGCGCTGGCATATACAATAATTACTATAATCACATCTCTGATAATGCCATGTGTCCATATATCGAATATTGACCGTTGATGGTTTGTTATGGCATCTAATATTTGTTTCCAAGAACTACTGCATTACGTGCGAATGTGTTTGCATAACATACGTTTGCTTCAAGTTATGATTATGATCTCTCGTCTTAAAATATACTCAAATAGTGACATTATCATGGAAATACTTTAATTAGTAATCGGCCTTTAACTAGTTATTGCTCCATCATTGATGCCCAAAATACAATCGATTAAGAGCTTTATCTGTGTATAAATAAAGGAGTTTTGATTTTGCGGTTCGTTTGGGTATCAAAATAAAACCTTTATTTCAGAACTGACTACTCTGTTCCTGATTTTTTTTATTGAAGTATTAAACTGTGGTCATACGATGCATTACTACACGTATTATGATTCATCTTCAGATTTCTAACCATCAAATGACCATTTCTATAAATGTTAGAAAACGTCGCGTTAGAAAAATGCGTGCAATTCCGGAATTGAGTGAAGTCGTTCGTCTTGTGGGTATCTTGTTCACTGAAAAAGCGCTTTAAATAACTCCTATCTGTAGATAATTTACAACTCGTTGAGAGACAAATATCCTCGATAATCATGGGAACGGACTACGAAGCCTAGAATGCAGTAACGAAGTATATCGCATAATTTCCATACTGTTGGGAATCGGAATGCGTTTAGTAAATAAATTAGGAGTACCGATATCCATCGTCGTTCAACAATTTATGTTGTTTTGGTACGTGAGATAAATACCTTTGTAATTTATTTCCATGTCATAAATATGTGGCTGGATATACAAAGTTGATTTAAGCACCGGTTGGTATTTATTTGATTTGCCACAACCGTTGAATGTCTAAGAGCCTTTCACCAAGCATCCAGATTCGGTTGTCTTACTGCTAACGAAGATTTCTTTCTATACAGCCATTGACATCTGGAACCGGTTAGGTAGAATTGAAGCTGCGATACGTGTGGATCGAAAATTGGTTATTTGAATTGCATTCATAGGATTTTTTGCAGCATTGCGAATTTTCTGAATAGTTTTCAATGAGCGGTCGACAGCTGTGGCGTTTGGGGCACGCGCGTCGTCGGACGGCGGCGCGGGCGCACCTGTACCGCGGCCACTCGCCCGACTGGTCCAGTTTCCCCAGCTCACTTCAACGCTGACGTCACCGAACACATACTTATATACTTATCGATTAATACTTTCAAAGTGATAGTGACTAACTTAAAGTCAAGGCCGAATGATACATTGATTGTTTATTTTACACCTGCACTACGGGTTGCGCTTACTCATAATAATTGTATCCAAACAACTGGCCCACTTGCGTTTTAGATTTTGCGAGGCGTTTTGATCATATCTCTATTAGGTACTCAGGTTTTTCTTGTCCTACATGTAACGTAAGTTTTTAGGTCATACCTAACATAAGTAACTTTAGCTGTCTTGTACGCGTCATGTTAGTACACACGCTCATTTTGGTACGTGGTCTCCATTCAAGAACCAGTTTATTTCTAAACATTTATTTTATTTTAACATATTATGTATTTAAGTTACAGTCAAAGTATAAAATTTAATTATTATGAATAAAAACTAGTTATTATGTACCTATAATAAGCAGACAGACAATTTAGTGAAAGTGGAAAATTACACAGAATTCGACACATCAACTAAGATAGTTGTTTTTAAACCACGCAATAGTAGGAGCCCCGCGAAGCGGGGCTCCGTCGACTTGCTCCTGTAAAGGAATAATAGTAATATACACCTACATTTCTAATTGCTATTTAGTAAATGTATAGGTTTCTTAGGAAAACTGCATATTACAAAATATATCATATATTTCCTATCTATTTTAGGAATTGTACAGATTTCCTAGGAATTGTGTACAATGACGGATACACACTTTTCCGTTCACATATAAAACGACGAAGAATACAAAATACTAAATTAATTCATTTGAATTATTTTTACGGTGCGTTGCTCCAATGTCGGATTTATATTCACAAAAATAACATTTGTTATGTATGGCATTTGAAGTACTATACTTACACAGCCTTAATCTACATAATACTGATATTAATTGTAAGCTTAGGCTTACAAATTTCATGTTTAGCATACTTTACATGAAATAAACCAGTCAAATTGAAGCTGAGGATAAGAAGACATTTTCTGATAAAAATAACATCGCTAAGAAACTAAATAACCCGGACAAAGCTTTTGAAATAACATGAGATAAACGACGCCAGGCCTAAACAGTCAGCTATAAATAAATTAAAAAGTCAAGTTCGTATAAATACAGTGAAGACGGATGATCAATGATTTTAAATGGGCATTGAAATAATTCTGTGCACATCTGCAACCCCTCGGTACGTTACAGCCGACAAAAGTGTTATTCATGCATTGAATGTAAAGGCGGAGAGTTCGTGACTTGTGTCAACTGTACCGTACCACTCAATTCTACTAAGTCGCAGTGCTCGCGTGTTCAGCACATAGCAATTTGAATAGTTTATTCATGTGATTATAATTGATTTCTTCTTATATGAATGAATGTACTCAGCCTCGCGGAAGGAATGACCTCTTTTTATCTTTGTTCTGTGTTTCATTCATAAGTTTCCACAATCCATTGCAGATAAATATAATGCTTATCGAGTGTGCGATATGGTCGCATTACTAGAAATTGTTTCTTCAAACATGCCGTGGAGTTTGCATATACGGGAAGTTTATACGTTCGCTTGTTGCTTTATCGGTTTTCATGAAATTTGTGTATTAAATTAAAATCTATTTAGGTATATGATGCACATAATACAAAGGAAGTTGGAGTATTAGTTCTTGGAAGCTCACACGAGACGTGTACGCAAACAAATGCGTTTCCGGTGGCAGACAGAGCACTCGCTCATAGAGAAAGTTGTCAAGCCTTCTTTCTTAACAATGCTCTAGCATTTTGCACTTACATCATGTCTCCGGCTTTTTTTGGATGATTAGTCGATGTAGGAAGAGATTATGAAACTAATATCGGTGTTCTTAGTAGAAAACCGATGTGATTGATGTTCTATCACATTACGTTCAATCTTACCGCTGGCTTTGTAGGAAGTTAATGATTTATCCTAAAATAATAATTTACTTGTGATACAGTAATCAATACTTCGTTCTTATGACTTTTCTGTTCCTTGTACACTAAGTTTTACTTGACGGATTTCTAAACTTCCTCCTAAAAACTAACTACAAACATTATTATGTGGCCCTAGATTTACCAGGATAAGTATAAATACCTTGTCTTGTTGTGAACTAGTACAATAACACACATTGCCCATCTTAGACATACTCACAGGAAATTCCAAGTTGATGCACATGTTGCTGCAGGGCAGGTCAGTTTCGAAACAATACAGGATTATAATAATGCCGTGATCTACAAAGACTTGAACATTAATGCATGTGTCTAAAGGCGAATTGGCTGCACACAAAGAGCATAGATGCCTGATACAAAATACGAACAATAAGTAAAATGCGCACAAGTTAATGTTCCAACCCGATGCGTGTGAAATAGCCACCGTCAACGGACACGCCGTCGTTGTCAGCTAAATGTTCATCACGTTGACAATGGACTCGACTTATGAAATGTGAACCACCATCTAATTCGCCTTTATTTCTGAGGGAAACAAAGGCATTTATAATACCAAGATCGTATTACTAGCACGACCAGGGAACATTCCAACTATGAGGAAATCCTTGGAGGTGGAATTAAGGGTAATTCAAACCTTTGTGTGATTGTGATTTTCGTGCTCGACTCGATCAGTTTATTGCTCTCTCGCGTGATGTGTGTTACAGCTAATCAGCTTTGAGGTCGTAGGGTTTCCGCTGCAAATAATGCCGGTTATCCAACGCCGCATCTGTTACATCAACCGTGCAATTGTGGGAACTGTTGCATACGTTTGTAATTATCACTGTATTGTTAGACTATGTTTTCTTTCTAGGTAATAAGAGCACCTACGCAACCTACATGCACTTTATGATAATGAAGAACATCGTACAGCTATTGTTTTACAAGCATTATATTGTTTATAAATTCTTCCTTTAACTTGTCATGTTAATTATACGTAAGGTTGATTGCACAGCGTGTTTGATTTAAAGCGGGATAGATTTGAAACCGTTGTGGTTGACGTTGATGTCATGTTTTTGCCACAGACAACCGTTACGACAATACAATTGAAACATAATGTTGACTTATATCGAAGACGTAGGAATAATCTGATCTACTTTCTCTAGACCGCGTGAAGGGTTTGAAAGTCAGTCGCGCGAGATGTCGACATGTTGGTGCCCACGCACTTCAGAAATTATCACCTGGTATGCACTCACGTATTGTGATGTAAATGAAGCACAATTTATTTCAGAAAATGCCTTTCTGTGAACAACAAACAATCTGCACAGAGAACGTGTAAGATCATCAATGAGGAATTATGGGACAATTCAGGCATTAGAGTACACCAAGCTCCATGCTTAGATTCTTAAGATACTGTTTATCCCATAAACTTTGTAAACGCACACAATTCTTAACAGTCCACAGATTAACAGGTCCTCGATTGTAAATATTTTACCTAAAAGAATCCATACCACTTGTTTTTATTCGAGGAACTTTGTAATCGTATTCAGCTCACGATATACCGCATGAGATTCGACACAAACGGTGCCCATGCGCAGGCGTGGCGTTCACATGCCTACGTAATCGTCTGTCAAAACGCTCACATTTTTAACGCCCAGCATTATATTATACGAAGATTAACTCCTACGCGACAATCTGCCTGACGGGAAGCTTATATTGTCCCCAATGCAATCGTGATGGAGATATAAAGGCGAATTTGATGCGTTAGTACTTCAAGACGTTCCTTAGAACATGACGTGAATCACATACAAATATGATTAATGAAAATGTAAGTATGCCGTCGTCGTGATGAAAGGACTGTGTTTGAATTTAACTCTGTGGAATTGTTACTAATGAGGGCTGTCACGTAATAAAAAGTTTAGTTTTCTGTGCTATTGTTAAAGTCTAATAAAAATACGGTCTTACTCAACCTGTTCGTAATCGTATTAGTGGCAATAAGAGCCGCCTCTTTCCACAGAACTTGGTGCTGTTTTACAACTTTGCGGTAATGCATTAAAATCAGCGAGCCCTTTATTCATATGTGCGGCATGAATATTATAGTTTTGCCTACAAGAAAAAATTGCGTACTATTATGATTCCCACGATCCTAGTCCAGTCTACATTAATGGTTGGTTTTTATGTGGGTATTAGAAACTGTATGTGTGTATGTATAAGTGGGGTGATATAGTAACGTGTGTAAAGAGATCCGTGTGTGCAAACGTATAATTTATAATTGTGGCCGCCTGGCGTAGCTTCAAAAGGGCGACGACCTTTACAGTCGGCCGACAACTGACCTTTAGGTCTACTAAGGGCAGGAAACCTAGAAGCAGAACTTTTCTTTTTTTTTATAGTTGGGGTCAAGTTCTTACGCGGGTTAGTTTCTAAAAAACTACTTGTCTATTGACCTGGAACTCTACTTTTTTTTCTTGATAGCTAATTAAATGTAGTCCGTTAAATATAAAAAGGATCCATGTATTTTGCATAATGTTACGTTTGTTCAAATCAGTTTGACCTGACATTTACATAATTGCCATTGTGCAATGGATATATCGATACCATTACTAAATTAAATTAGTCAATGTTTTTATTTTATAAAATAATTGTTATTTCAATGGTAAACCAAGGTTTATACCGTGTAGTTTTAAATATGTATTATTATTAGACGAACATTCAAACGAGCGTTCTGGCGAGCCGTCTGTCAAAGTCTAACATCTTCAAGAAAAAAAAAATCATCGACTAGAACGTTCGCTAGATGATGCTCTTGAAAATGTTCGTAGCGAGTTTTGGCTCTATGCTTAGCTGTTCGTTTGTTGTCCAGTTCGACAAAATTAAAAACGGTGAATGTTCGATATTCTGTTACAAGTGAATGCTCAAGTTCATCAGCACCTTGATACTTAATAAGCATGCTCGCGTGAAATAGTCCTTTCAGCGAATATTTTGTGAGGATACCGTAAATAATGAAGCATTAAATTCAGAAGACTTGTAGTAAAACAAAAGGGATGCAGTAAGGTCCGAGAGATTGAGGAAGTTGAAAGTTATAAATACACACACAGCGCAGCACTTAAATTGATTACCACTCTTTTATCATTTAACTTGAAATAGATTAAAATAATTGCTGGAAACACTTCACTCAACTCCTTCAACCTGATTGTGGTCAGCCAACGAGCTCCAACCTCAAGGTTAACTAGTTTAATCAATTGCTAATCTATTCCTCAAATCTTAATGACATATTTAGAAAATAAATTAAGCACAAGTACAACACCTCCGTGAGAAACAATTATTGTTATATTCACTCGTTGCTTTGCAATTTATTTACATAACAAGTTATCAACATTGTTATGAAGATCAATAGAATAATAACAAGTCGTTTAGTTCCCAAATTAGGCAACATTGTGTCGGAATCTGCTTGCTGTTGTGATTCAACAAGATTACAGAGAAGAGACGATAATGTTATGTATCTTTGGAATTAGAGCACTTTATGCAAATTTTTGAATTGTATAATTAAGTTGTTGATTTTCTGAAAGCTAGCTGCAGATTACGTCAGTCCCGATAGCGTGTAGACGAAAATAATATTGGACAATGGGCAGTAAAGTATTTGCAATGTTTTGTAGTTAGATCAATCTATCGTGCCACCATCGGTAGCTATCCGTTTATCTATCTGTCGTGGTGTCGGTATGTTTATAAATAAACAGCCGGCAACATGTTGCGTCGGTCGTGAGGTTCGCCTGTTTATTTCAAGTTCATTGTTGTGCGGCATCTCGCGTGAAGGCGCGCCTCACCGCCTCGCCGCTTGCGCCTGCTCAGCCCTCCCACGCAACCGAACCCCTTCACAAATACTGAAATTATTTTAACACAAACTTAAAAGCTTCCTCTCATTGGAAAGGGAGCTGTTAATGTGCCTCTGTACATTGTCTATAAAAAACGATTTCTAGTTACTGTTTACATTTACGGCCAACAGAGAAGGCAATAATAAACTGGAAAGTGGATTCTGTTGTTAAGTCGAAACGAAATGATCTGTGCAGACTCTTGCAGTTTATAAAGTATCTTGTTTTATGAATGTTTTAAAATATTACCCATGCCATATGCGTTTCTTTTGCATTGACCTTGATTTACGGACTTCCAAAAGTTTTGGTTCAGGTTTAGTTCATGCGAGTCAGTGGACCACTCCGACCATTGCTCGGCTGTATAATGTTTATTATATGGCAACTTGTACCCAGACGAGTCTTTCTTGTTCGTTGACGAGTCGCGAACCGCTTGCTTTGGCTCGAATCATTGCCGTCGGCTGGCGCTAACTAGGTGCCACCGGCATTACCACACTGACTGGTAATCAGGGCTATCGCCGATCAAAGATACGATCACCGGATACGCCTACCTACGTGAAAGGTACCTACACCGGCAGAATTATGAGCTATGTGTGTTGAATTCATTTGACCGTAATAAATATATAATTTGCATTAAAATGCAATGTCACGCTACACGTAATATAGAAGGAGAGCTTATTAATGATGTAATTTTAATAATTATTTATTATGATATTACGTAAACATGCTTCGATAGTTATTAAGCAATGTTCTCTAACAATAGTTTCTAAATATTTAGTTTGTTATCCCATTATTATGGGGTTTTCCCGTCCTAGCTCGTAGCCATATCATGGAGAAGGCGAAGCGTGCGTGACTTAGGCGGAGATAGTGATTTTGATAGCCGCCGGCTATTTTCGAAGCACGACGGGCTTTTAAAGGCGATTCTAGGTTTACGCTCATTAACTATAAGTATTCTGTGGCGGCTTTGAGGAATTCTTGAAAGAAATAACAGATAAGATAGTGTTTAGCTTTGGAATTGTAGGTTTAAGTTATACTTGAGCACATTCAAGTATATTGTGCCTCGTTTTATTTAGAATTTGTAAGGAATGTTTGTCATTATAAGTTTTAAAACTGACATGGGCACTAACACTATTTTATGGATTTAAAACGGGATGTTTACAGTTGTAGCACGTGTAATAGCACGGAATATCGGAAACCTAAAACATAGTCAATTTCCCATATAAACTGGAATAATTCGAAACTTTTACACGCATGTATGTTGGTCTTGTTTGAAGTTGACGCAACACAGAACGCATTAACATTTCGTTCAATGATAACAAGTGAAATTAATGTTAATTAAGAACATTATGCACCTTTTGTAATGCAGGTGTGATTGTATGTACTTTTAGTTTCGTGTATTCTTTCGAATACTCCTTGAGGCAGCGAGGAATGAACTAAGATTTTTCATACAGATTCGTATCAACATTTGGTAAGGCTCGAAAGCCTATTTACCCCAAATAATATATTCAAATGGCTTTTGTTAAGTATAATCCTACCAAAATCATTCTGTGTAAAACTAGCCAAAGTCTCGATAGAGCTGCTTATTTATCTCAAAAAAGAAATGAAATCTAGACAAAATCGTGCCAAGTGTAAGGTTCCTTTTTTTCATGGTAAAATTATCAAATGAGTCCTCCCACCCCGGACAGGGCGGCAGGGACTGTCAGACTCGTACCCTAGCCCTTTATGTTCCGGGGTCACAGTAATGGGATTAGTCCCGCGATCCAGACAGGGCTTTGGCCCTCTAAAGGGGGCCCCGTCGTTATGCTGACGCTCTTTGTCTTCATATAGAGTCATCGATCACTTCAAAGATTATAACAGTTTTATATACATATACCTACTACAAACCAGTCAGTTCAATGAGAAACAGACACGTGAAATCAGTTTTTTCACGATAATTTTTATTCATAAATTCACCATACCAATATTGAACGATTAATTTAATTTATACAATAGATAATAGTGCTATTAAAAGTTAAATTTCTATGGGCGTTAATAAATATGCTTTCTACACGATTAAATACGAGTATTCTCGCGTATTCAATACGACTTGCCGACTTGCCTCTAGCGCTGGCTCGAGTAGGTGTGCTTTGCACGATAGATTATCACAAAAATTCACAACGTCGCCGTGGGTGGGTACTGTACTAGCTTACTAATACCTACGTAACATTTCATATGCCAGTAGGCGCACTGGCATCTTGGAGTCAACGAAAAGTATTAGCCCCTTCGTACACAAGGCGACGCAAGTTTCCGTTGCCTTACGACTTTAACATCCATTGACGCGTGCGTGTTCACGAACCTCTATGGATTGTATTGCGATAGTCGCCTGGATACCGAAATCGTAAGGTATCGGAGACTTGCGTCGCCTTGTGTACGAAGGGCCTTACGGCAGCTGTTTATCATTCAGTGCAACTTTTTTTTTTTTTTTTTAACCGGTAAAATTCAATTTTTCAAATCAATTCCGTGCAACTTGGGTAAGGTTCGAAAGGAAACGATTTACGATCATATTTTTTCGGCTATGGGACTAGCTACACATATTACACCTTACTTACGATGTATGTTACATCGTATTTAGTATGATGAATATGGGAAAGTAATGAAATTATTATTATTGACTAGTTTTAGCTCTGTTGTGCTTTTCCACTGTACCCCCAATGAAGTATGTACAGTTTACTGCTTAACTTGCACTACATATTCACCAACACTACTAACTTAAACTAGTCTTAATTCAGTATTATGTAGTACGTTGAAACCGTTTACTAGCTCGCGTGCTTCACGAGACAAATAGACGCAAAGCGATTGATATTACAAGCATAATTCAGCGCCGTATAACGTTTGCGGCAACTGTATGAGTCACATCGAACTGTTCTAGCAATAACCTAAAGAGAGTAAAATTTATTTGTTGCACAGTTTCACTACCTACCGTAGACGGTACTGTACATTGCGTGCATCAATTATAGAGAATTATAGTGTTTTCTTTCTTGAGCTTTGAGATATTTTGTTCACAGGAAGTTTCTGAAAGTAACAACAAAGCTTTTAGATTTTGAGTTTGAAACTAGCAAATAATTTTTGTGCTGTCGAGAAAACGCTTACATGATTTTTGATAAAATTACTAATTAAGTACAGTTGGCCAACGTTTAAACCATGCCCCAAAGTAGGGCCAAAGTACCTAAGCAGTTCATGTTGTCCCTTCTGATTATCGTATACTGAATTGTCGTTCCCTATGAGTCACTGTTTAATAGATTAAATGGAACGCATTAATCCATGTGGACGCAGCGTCGCACCACCGCTGGCTTTTATTAGCTGAACAAGTGCTTCAATTACTGCCTTTGTCCTGTTTAAAATAGGCTCCAGGATTTTTTACTAAGGGATATTTTTAGATAGCAGATACAATGGCAGACAAATATAGTAGTTGTTTCCAGATCGCCGATCTTAATTGGCTTGGGGAAAAGAGCTTTTATAGTAGACAATAAGGGTAACCGGACTGTAATAAACTGTCGTTGATATGTAATGCCTTTTCTGAATTTTACACGTTTGTCCTGGTATATAGTTATTGTTAATGAATTAGCTATTCACTTGTCTCCATCATCAGCAGATTTCGCTCAATTGACTATCAAGTCAATTGAGCGAAATCTGCTGATGATTCACACAATTGATGATTTTGCAGCTGCGTCTTTACAAATAGGTTTAAAGCGCAAGCATCATTACCTTATGTGGCTTCGAGGGGCACAGACACCTCATGTTTGTGTTTCTCGGGCCGTTTGTTTACCTCGTAAGGAAGAACAGTGTGAACGAGGCACAAGCCCCATTGAAATCCGTTTATTCAGATTGTTTTAAAATACTGCCTTTGTTTTGATGTTACTTTATGCTTATATTCCGTAGTGTGAATATTCACATGTGTGGCGCTATTATAAACTACTGATTACGATCGCGTTGAAAGGTTTACAATAAAATATGTATTCGACGTTGAAGTCTGTAATAGATCAGTCGTGCCGCAGCTAAGATATTGGTCCATCATCAGTCGAGTTGACTCGTTTTTCTACTCTGTCTGCCTGCAATCGATGCCGTAATATATTGCATAAACTACTTAGTTGTCGACTAGTTGCCAAGGGCGGATCCAGCTTTTACATCAGGGGGGGGTCACCATGACCAGGGCAGAGCGGGAGGGACTGTCAGACTTGTACTGATTAAAAGCCCTTTATGTTCCGGGGTCACGGTAATGATATAAGTCCCGCGACCCCGGCAGGTTTCGGCCCTCTAAAGGGGAGCCCCTTCATCATGCTGACACTCTTTGTGGGGCGCGTAAAACACAACGTGCCGTCGACTATGGTCATGGTCCATAGCCGGCCAGCGAGTCACCCATTACCTCCTTGCCGCCCACATGCCCGCGCCTACGGTGGCCAGAGACCGTCTGCCGATGTCCATCGCCGTGGGCGTCTACCACTGTGGCTGGGGTGGAGGGAGGACGCTGTCCTCTCCCACACGCGGCCCGTTTCCTCCTTCGCGATCATGACTGCTTGGCAGAAGGAGGCGACAGCTTCACATTCCCTGTCCCCCCGCAGCATGGCCAATGCCGGGCACGAGATGTCTCCGCCTATCGGCCTCGTGAGGACACGGCGGCGGCGGCGGTACTCTGCTCAAGCGGGGCAGTCCTACACCGTATACTCCACCATGTCCTCCAGGCGATCCTCGCAGTGGTGACACCCAGAGGTTTCTTCCTTCCCCATCAGACACAGGTACCTCCCGAAACTTTCATGTCCGGTGAGGACCTACGTCATGCGCTAGATCGGGACGTCGCTCCTGACGCCTGTTTAGCCACTCCTCAAAGCGGGGTCTTACCGCCGCGATCGCGAAGTGCCCGAGATATACGAGCTATACTTAACATTTTAAAGGAACGCGAAAGTGTGTTTGTCAATTTTCACGTTGAAACCGCTAAACGAATAAAACTTCATGGGGTCGATTGCATTGGTCCACCACTGGAAAATCTAGTAAATAATAATATTTGTTAACAACAGTTACTTGTTATGCAAGGCTGTAAAGTTGTTTTTTGGATCGAGTAGGTTCTTCTTCGCTCTGTAGTGTGTGTGTGTAAAGTTGTGTGTTGCACTCAGCAGCAAAGTTATTCTGCGTCTCGTACCTTTGAAAACTTCGCTACACTCAGGATTCTACATTTGAACCACTCGCAATTGCTGTGTCTACCTATAGCCGCGTACAGACATCGTGAGGCGTGCGACACGAATGGTTCGTCTCGCATGCCTCGGGCTGTGTGGACGTGTGTGCTCACAGTGAGCATTCGCGCCATACGATCGTTGCGAACGCCGCCTCAGTACGAGCCGTACGCTCCGTGTGGACGGACAGGTGTTGTTTGCGTTGCGCGCATGCATCATGGAGGCCAATACCGAGTCACTACTTGAGCTGGTTCAACTTTATGAAATTAATAGAGTGTTGTGGGACTCTAAACATTCTGATTATTACAATAAATGTAAAAGGGAAGACGCGTGGTGTCAAATATCACAGCAAGTCAACGACGACTGACAAACACCGTGCGTGGTGGTTTGCTTGCTCAGCTTGAGCATGTTTCGTTCGGGACGCACGTATAAATGTACCATCGTATGCCTCAGGTTGAGGCATGCGAGACGAACCATTCGTGTCGCACGCCTCGCGATGTCTGTACGCGGTTTATGACCTAGTCGGCCGCCCAGGGGGGGGTCATGACCCCCATGACCCCCCCCCTGGATCCGCCACTGCTAGTTGCATCGTGATTATTTAAATTGTAAACTGAACCTTTTTATAACTTAGACGATAACGAGGCAGCTTGTTAGTCTCGTCTTATATTGTGGGTGTATCTGATTTGATGGGTTTACTATGAATAATGACTTAATTATTATGATAATGTTAAAATCTGTTTTGAATATAATTAAACATTTGAGAAACGTGTACCTTTAGGCAGCCTGTGTTCTTTCAAAAGAGATTATGTCATCATAATCAGTATTAGTCACAAAGTAAGCCTCGAGAGAGCTTTCAGTAAAGCCGTTGACAACAGCCAATAGCTTATTGTATGCAGTGAAATTAATTTACACATACGTTACGTTACGCCACACTCCGGCTCGCAGCGTGCATGTAATTCAGATCTTTCCAATTTTATCTGATAGATCAACGGCCCACTTTCCATAATATCTCAAGCTATCGTCGTATACGGTAATTAAAAACTGTCGGTGCATGATACAAGTATGGTGGAAGTATATAATTTACCTGTATCACAAAGTCACGTAACCTTATGGTATTTTGTGGCATGTAATGCAATGTTTACAATTAAATAAGTAGATAGAGTACCTTTCACTTCATATTAATAGTTCCATAGCGTAACGTAAGTGTTTTTGTTATTGAATTATTATGTTTATTACGCTTACAAAGTTGTTCAGTTGGATTTTATGTTGTTGTTATGGGAAACTAAGTTCAGTCATCATACAGTTACTGAGGGCCATTAACTTATGACTTTATAGATTGAGTTCTTTTCTGCGAGCTGCGGCGTAAAGCAAGGCTGCGTACTCGTTCCAACTCTGTTTGCCCAATACTTTACAGTCGTAGTTCGGGATGCCTTCAGATTTTATCCTGAGGGAATTTGGACGCACCTTCACTGCAAAAATTGGCTATATCAGTCACCTGAGGGTGCCCTAGGTGATGTTCTCAATAGGAAGATCCAAAGTCGCTGTGGCCTAAATCAGATCATATATCTATTCGTAAATCTATATATATATAAATGAAACCCGTTTTCCGTTGTCACGACATAACATGAAAACGGCTTGACCGATTCGAATAATATTTTTTTTGTTGTGTTTGTAACCATTGGGACCGGGTTTTAGACCGGGTCCTCCACCCGTGCGAAGCCGGGACGGGCCGCTAGTATATTATAACTTATAACTACCATGAACATTTGTCCAAATATGGAGGAATAACGCCTGTAGTTTCAAAGAAGTTAATTTTTTTTTTTCAAAATATGAAAGCGCACAACACCCACGATATTTACTTACAGTTTTTTTTATTGCTTTGACTTAGTACTTATCTGTACTTTTAGCTAAGCTATTATTAAAAAAATATATTTACAAGTATGAGTTAAAACAACACCTCTCTTGTACACTTGAAGAATTTCTCTACCTACATCGCATCTTAACATAAACTGTGGTTGTAAAAGTGAAGAAACAAGTTTTTCAAAGCACTGTTGTTATTACATTGTAATTTTAACTTTCACTCAAACTGAAATATAAGTTTTCTTTATTTTCTGTTTGACGGAAGCCTCTAAAGGTGCTGATCAACTTGAGCATTCACTTGTAATGATTCTTGCGAATGTTACATTACAGAATAACAAACGAGAGCGTTTTACTTCTCCATGAGAACAACATCATCGAGAGCGTTCCCTAGAAAGATCATGAAACTGTTCAAAGCGATGTTTGGCTCTGTTCGTTGTCAAGTGCGAAAATTTGAAAAACGCAAATGCTGGCTATCAGCACCAAAAATGCTGATTTATCTGCTACCTATGAAAATAAATAAACTAGTTTTTTCTATGATATAAAGATGAGCGATATTACAAACGGATGATTCCGTAAATGTCATCGGGTCATTAACGTCTGATTACGTGTTATAACATTTTAATGTTTGTGTATCTGTTAATTGATTTGCTGGGTGTCCAAATGCGCTCGATGTTATTGGCTAATGAAGTATACTTAAATAGACATGACATAATAATGTGACTCAACTTTTGTGGTTTGAACTCTTGACCTTACAGATTCTTCCTAAAAAAATTATGATGCAGTTGATTTAAATTATCCAATAAAAAATGAATCAGCGATCTTTTTTTGTTATATGTATGGCTTTGTGCCAGTGTGTCATCCTGACTTAAATGGAGTTTTTTATTTTGTAGTTAACTTATGCCCTTGGGACTTGCCCAGTAGTGGCGTAACGCAGGGTAACAGTAAAAGTCATTGATATCAGAAAGAACCTGTTACTCGTGGCTGAGTTAGTAATTTTGTGACTCGTTTTATTATTTCCCTTTTTACATTTGTATTGTAGTTCTATCTAAAGTTTCCTTGTTTTTGTCACCAGATGGGGCATCAAGTGCGGTGGCGGGCGCGGCTGTGGGGGTGCCTCTGTCCTGGGAACCATTCTACTGCGTCCTGCAGCAGGACCGCCGCATCCTCACTGCCTACACCAGCGAAGAGCTAGCTGTAAGTACTCACCCTATTTTATAACCCCCACTTAATTTGAGAAATTGTTAGAATAACACCTAAACAGGAGTTTCTCGTTATCCGCAATACGAAGAAATAATTGCAGAAAACTTGATTGTTAACATATTTATTATGATTGCATTTGGCATAAACATGATTGAGGCTATAAAGCGTTCATTGCTTCCAGTACAATTATTTTGATCAGTGAGTACATTACCGCGAACACTGTTCACTGAAACGGAACTATCAGTCACATTAAAAGTATCAAAACCCGTTTTTGTAAAGCTGAATGTCATGGAATTACTATTGAAACCACCTATTATTTAAAAAAAAATGACTCAGTTTTCAATAATGGCTGAGTATAGTACATAAAGCATAATTTCTGTTTACACGCTCTATTTCATAAACGCATAACCTATGAGTCTAATGTCCTGAAAAAAGAAACAATTCGTAGTATCCAGGACGTTCTAATAATTTACAGTTTTTGCCAGTTAATGCCGATTTTATGTAGACAAATCGTGTATTTTAGCATTCCGTATGGGTCAGTAAGTAATGCCAACACGAAGGTTTTATTTATTATCATAGAAAACCGGATGCGTTGATGTTACTAAATCTGTGTGCAATAGAGCGTGACTATTGTCGAACACGTTTAGGTTATTGTATTTCGCACATAAATCCTTTTATGTGCCCACAATGCATTAGTCCTTTTTGCATAATTTATGCTAATACGATTAGTAAGGTTAATGGATATTAGACAAAGTAACTGCCAATCGATTTTTGAACTTCTTGCTATACTACGTGCTCCAATTGTGTGTTACTTTGAACTCGGTTAAGAAAGTCATGGAGTTTTCCTAGCATTAAAGATTTTTTATAGCTTAACAAAAAAGTGTAGTATGTAAGTACCTAACCTACCTACTCGTTACATGTAATGATGGTCACTTTCTCACATACACGAGTTGCTTTATTATTTTCGAAATTACGATTTATCCGTCGGTTCGTTTGTTCCGCTTTCCTAATCTCGTGGAAATGACTTGTACTTTAATGGTTTTAAAGTAATGTTTAAGAGATATTTTCTCGTTTAATAATATTTATAAGGGACAGCGATGATCTCGATGATAAAAAATAACTATTTTTTCTTCATGAAAATATGACAATGCAAGGCGAAATTCGGTGGTGGAGCAATATTTTCTGGAAGTCTCAATTTGCCAATATTTGTTTCCCAAGTTGCAAAGTTGTTGTTCAATAATAAACCATGTAAAACTAAAATTGATAATAGACAAAGTAGCATGTGCAGTTACTTAATGCAGTAGTGTTAGAAATAGCTCAATTTGACTGTTGATCTCATTGTGGTTGCGTGCGCGCAGCTCGCGTGCGCTAGAGTGGCTCATCGTCATCGGCTAAGGGAACATTCCCGACCATTATGCTTACACATTTGTACAGGGCTGCCATTAACACATCATAATATTTTGTGAAGCATTCAACCAAACAAAAAAAAATGGTGCTACTTCGTGTTTTTTTTTTCAGTAAAAATAACATTACATGATGAATACAAAGTTCAGTGTCGTGAATACACAATACATTTTTGCTGATAAAGCTATTAAATTACATAATGTAGTTCAATGTATTAGAGACTTATATGGACTAGACGTAACTTATTTATTAATATGAAGGTAGTTTAAAAGAAATAATCTATTGAGACATTATTCAATGAAAGAAGTTAGTTTTGCCCTATTTTTGAAATATGTAACCCAACCCTGGAGAGATAAGTGAAAGTCAATTTTAATTTTGACCTCGTCGATACCGAATTACCGATGCCTTCACGATACGATCGACAGCAAAGCCTAGCACTATTATAGTTTTGATTACCCTCATCATGATAACTATGGGACCAACGAATTATATTACGTCATTCTGTGGTAAATTAAATTAGTGTTGTAACAACGCGATTCGTACGCTTTTGAAACGGGCACGAACACATGAACCGTTTTAATGATGATCTACAATGAGATAGATTTACTAATTTACATTTTGGCTTAATTGTAGGCCTCCGACAGATTTATAGTAATTTGGGGTACATTAATAAAAGTATAATTGGTGAGTAGACGGATTAATAGTTTGCGTTTA
Organism: Agrotis ipsilon; assembly: GCA_028554685.1. Lineage (NCBI taxonomy): Eukaryota > Metazoa > Arthropoda > Insecta > Lepidoptera > Noctuidae > Agrotis > Agrotis ipsilon. The sequence goes on along the minus strand of CM052958.1, from coordinate 6,128,660 downwards.
CACATAAAATTTTATCTTTTGGATTACTTAAATTATTTAATCTGTTCGTAGTTCGTCAGTATCACTCTTCTACATTAGGGATGAGAATTATGAGTTTCAGTTTAAGTATTTTTTAATCCTGCCATGAAAATAGATTACACTCTTGATGGAATAGCAAAATTATTGCAGTTATTATAATATTGTTGGTCTGTGCATGCACAATCGCAGTCAAAAGCTACAGAGCCTAATGAATTTTATTACAAAATTGCCTATTTTGCATTTGAACCTATTTGTTAGAATAGGGCCATAATATTTTTGTCGTGAGTCGCGTCGCCTGCGCACTGAGCACAAACAGACAAATGCGAGGCGTGGGCGCGCGGCCGCCGGCACTCTGCATAAATGAAAATTATGCGTTGCGCGCCTAAGAGCGGCTTTTTGCCGCGCGGCCGCAGGATAAGACGAATGAACTCCGCAGTTAAAGCTTTGTTTGAACCGCACTTTTATGGCCTATTTGATACTTGTTAGACACTTTGTGGTGAATTGAAATGAAGATGTTTCTTCTTTGAGCTCGAGGCTTTCTACAATGTATGTTTGTGGCTTGCATTTGTAAAGGAGAAGACTTCTTTAAGAGTGATTTAATTCGTGACAAATCTAATTCAATAAAGCTGAAGAGTTGTTTGTTTCATTGAACGATGCTTTCTTATAATAACAAAAAACATTCCATAATCCTTATTAGGAATCACCAATCGTACTTTAGTTATTTTTTTTGCATTTGAAAGTCCAACTTTTGAGGCTATTTAAAAACACACTAGCGGTGGTTTAAGCTGTGGGGCACGACAGTTAGTTACAAAATAAATATTGAAGATGTTTTACAAACATCATTACTATTGTGAGAACTCATGACAGATACCAGGTCAAAAGCATTGAAAAAGCAAATCATCTGCTACTGTATATTTAATCATTTAGCTTCACATATAGCTATATAATTATTCAAACAGTATTTCTTCCGTTGAACCTCAACGTTATTCAAAATCACACGATGAGAGCGCCAACACGCGAATCATGACTCATAATGAGTTTCTTGTCCCAAAAATTTACATTCCTCTTCAAAGTTTGGAGCCATCTTTTGGGCGAAGTAATTTGAGTGTTCGAACTTTATGACCACATGTTTAGAACATAGTAGAATACGTCCTAGTCCTACATAAGGTTATTAATCAAAGGCAGGATGGCTTGGAACAATGAGGACGGAAACGTGGAGTGACTGAACTAGGTTCCGCTTCTCACGAACACGCATCGCTTTCTAGCTGAATCATGAAGTACTTCAGATGCGTTGTGTCATCCAGTAGGCGGATGATTGGCTCTCATCTCATTGGTCTATTTGGATTAGTAGGTGTTCAATCTTAAAGGCATGGTTGGTGGACCGATTGACTTATACTTACATTGCGCGTCGTGGGTCCGATTCCCGTACGTATTCTGGCCTAAGGTCGTTTGTGTAAGCATAAGTATTCTGTAGTGTATGTGAGTTTAAATCTTTTTAAAAGAACTAACACACGATACAGGAGAAACTCTTAGTGTAGTATAATAAAGAAAACCATACAAGTTCTGAAGATACAAGTATGAACGTTAAATGTAGAAGAACAGATCAACTTTCAACTTTTTCAATTGAAATGCATAAAATAAGTTGTGAAAATAAGACACGAACGATTGACAAATTGACATTAACTCCAATACAAATATATTTGTGAACTTCATCATTCAATATTTAAATAAGTGTCATCTTGACATTAATGTGAAACGAATGGGGATGGCAACTCAAACATATTTGTAGATGGCGCTGGGTACGTTTGTCTAGATGTCAGGTTAATGTTTATCTAAATACAAAAAACAAACATTTTGCAGCCTTTTACACAACATTTAGATTGAACTAACTATATACCGATAAAGTGCTTTTTCACAGAAAATTCCTTTGTTGTGACAGTTCTTTTGGGGCAGCGTCACTTTGACAGTTGCCTTTCCCATAAGATTTGATTTCCAACACAAAGGTGTTGGAAGCAGCAGCTGTTTTCGATTGTGATCATTTCTTTCATTAGGACTTAAAAAGTCGGTAATAAAGCCAGGTGTAGACGGAAGAAATGCAAACATAATTTATTTACACCTTTTGCAATGTTTTACCTTTATCATAACATAATTAATGCTGCTATAAGTATCAAAGACGTGTCAGCATAATATTAAAATAATGTTATGGCAGTGTCGGGTAGTTATCTAATCATTTACGATCACGATCTCCATAATAACAGCTTCCTTTGAATTTTCTTTACCGTCTGCTTTTCTCGTTGACTCTTTATTTCCGCGAGATTATAAAACGTATAATTGTGTAACTTTTTATATCTACGGAATTACGGATGTTTTATTGAAATATGGGGGTAATAATCTATACTATAATTTTGTAGGGGGGGCCTATGGTCAGCAGTGGACGTCTTACGGTTGATATGATGATGATTATAATTTTGTATAGCTAGCTGAAAAGTTTGTTTTGTTTAACGCGCTAATCTTACCCCTCGTTTACACCAAGGTATAATACATGTATTTGACAAGTTTTGACATGTCATAGACTTCAGTGTAAACGCAAATGTGTTTTATACCTACTTGTATAAGTACTTTTTGGCTTCACAGTGTGAACGAAAGAATGTTTGAGATTATAGTTTGAGACACTCTCCATACATGTATAAAACAAACAAATTATGTTTTGACAAGTATTCTACAAGTTTTGTATGAAACTAGTACTAACTTGTTTCTTGGTGTAAACGAGGGGTTAGGAACTACTGAATCAAATTGATGAACTCGTTTGTTTTCGGATAGTATATTTATAGAGGAAGGTTTGAAGCTATATAACATCCCGCTTCGATCAATAGTATCCGAGGGGAACAGCTAGTGCATTCATATTCGGGGTCGTGGGTTCGATTCCCACCCAGGACAAATGTTTGTGTGATGAGCATGATCATTTGTTCTGTGTCTGGATGTAATTTATCTATAATATGTATGTATTTAGAAATATATAAGTATGTTTATCAGTTGTCTAGTACCCATAACACAAGCTCTGCTTAGCTTGGGACTAGATTGCGTTTTGTGATAGTTGTGGAATATTATTATTATTATTATATTTCTTCTCTTATGTATATGGTTGAATTTACAAACATTTAAACTCTACCCAGTATTGCTTGAGACCAAGTTGGTTCATTGGCTATTTCATGTTTATCTATTTGTATGTAATGCAGGTCGTAAGAGGCGGTTAAAACTTGTATAAACATATTCAACTTATATACTAAAACCTTATTGCCACATGTTGAGGTCAACTTCAGCTCTACCAACATAAGCTTGATCGATGCGACGTAAGAATAATCTATACATATAATAAACTGTAGAAAGTTATTTTGTACATTAAAAAAAACTCAAAAATTTAGCCAGGGTATTAAAGGACAACCAATAGAACCCTTTCTAGCATTTTTAGAATTTTTGTCTGTTTGTCTGTTTTCTGTTTGTCTGTTTGTATGTTTATTTGTCCAGGTATCACGTAAATGTACGAAATTATGTAGATAACTTTTATACACAACGATTAAGCGTAACTGGAGAGGAATTAGTTTTGTTCGGATCATTATCAAAGTTATTCGAATATAAGTGTTTCAGAGTAAAATGGTATTCACAAAGACGCGTTATCATAGCGCGATCTAGCTCGATTCTGCTACATCAAATAAAATTATCTAATGATTATGATGGTGGGATAGTAGATAGGTGGGATAATGGATGGAGGGATGGATGGATAGATGGGATGAATGGATTAGTGGGCTAGGACGCGACCGGGACAGACGACAGGAGGGTGGACGGATAGGAGGGACAGGACGGACGACGGGACAGAACTGGACAGGAAGGATAGGACGGACAGGACGGAAGAATGGGAGGACGGACGGCGGACGGAGGACGGACGACAGGAGGACAGTCGGACAACGGGACTACGGAAGCGGACAGTACGGGACAGGAGAGACGGACGAACGGGATAGCTGGATAGATGGGATAGATGGATGATGGATAAGATGGATAGATTAATATGGATCAGTGATAGCTGGATAGATGACTAGATGGATAAAGTGGATAGATGGATAGATGGGATAAGATGGATAAGATGGTACGATGGGATACGGTGGATTTTGAGGACCTTTTACCGACTTCGCACAAAAAAATACATTGGTATTTCCGATCCACGGAACGAAGTCGCGGGCACAGCTATATACGATAGTGTATCGGTTTTTAGTTATAGAAAGCAGAAAATATATAGTACTAAAAGCTTTAAGTATGTTTCACTACACTATATACTGTGGTATTAATCATGTTGTGACTGTATTGTTGCACGCGCCGGCAGTCGTTCCCGGGTTTATTGGACTAAGATTGTGCCGGCTTTACGATTGTTGCACTCTTTTCACCGATCATGGATGTCGTAAATGTGCAAATATTCGTTATAGTTCTCCCATGAGCTGATATTCCCCATGATCTCACATGTAGTTTGAAGTTTATCCCTATAGTGTAATTTTATCTTTTTGGAACCATTTTCCCGGTTTTATTTGATTCCATTCTGATACTCATACAAAGTCTTAAACGAAAACATATACCATATCAGCACCATAAACAATGCGACATACAAACGCACACTTTCTACATCAAGTAATGACTAATCAAGCTCGCGTAAATGCAATAACACTCACGCTCACGATAATTGATGTATACTATTAATAACTTTATGTCTTTTCAAAACACACTTGTTCTATAAAGCTCTTATAAGCTAACCCTCTTTGTCCTGATTCTGAGAAGTACTTTTGGATTATGGTGGCAATGTAAATGGAACCACATTGGGTGATGTCATGGACTTATAAAGGCCATGTGCGCGGCGGACCATGGAGGGAGACGGACAAAACGTTTATTTTTATATAAAGTGTATGTTTAGAACTTTTTGCCCTAATAAATTCGTCAGCACGTTTTTAACCTCTGGAGTAGCTGAGCTAGAATTGATATTGATTTTTTGTGATATCGATTTATATTTGCTGCTAATTTTAAACTACTATTAGAACTGGAGAGAGACTGGAACACGGTTAAAATAAATATTCCGAGGGTCCATAATTTAACTATATGTCCGTTAATTCTAGAACCCATAAATCTAAACTTAATTCAATGGAATAAGTACACGTACATGTATAAGCAGAGATTGTACGCAACTCTATCTGATATAATAATTTAATTGTACGTATATTTCGTTTCAAGGGAGTGTCGGCAAGGACAGATCATTCCCAGGCGACTGGTGGAACATAAAACCGACTCTCACGTCAAATTGACCTTTCGAACAATTGGTAAATGTTTAACCATTAAAACTGAAGTAGGTAATCGGGTTATCGAATACTTGATCGCGTGGCTTATAAAATCGTGCGTAATTGGTGTTTGTACCTGACCATCGACGGCCGTTACCATTACACTTGGCTCTCGCAGATATGATCGCCACGAAATAATAATACGCACCGGTCAATTAAAAAATGTTCCATGGATGAAATATTGCTTTAAATAATAATAGTGTAGTAAGTGTAAATAATGGATTTGGAATGTTGGCACAGCTACAGAGTATAGTAGTTGTTATTCCGCACAGTAGAATTATCACATTGGTTTAATGAAACAAAGCCCATTCAACTGGCTTGTTATTGTTCAGTAATTAATACAGACATGGAACGTGACCTTTAAAAGTTTACAATTAACAGTAATACCTAAATGGGTAGATACCTAAAAAATAAAATGATGATAAAACTGTAGGGCTTTGAGTTTTTCCGCTAGGAAAGGCTGTTTTTCAGTAGCAGTCTGGAATTGTAACCGGATAATGGTGATAGATTTACCACTAACGCGGTAGTGGACAGTGGACACATCAATCTCTTCTCATTTCTCGGTAGATTTAATGATCATTTAGAGGAGTTGTCTTAGAAATTATAGGTTAATGTCGTTGACTACCTTATTGCAGGGGACTGACACTTGACTGGCAAAATACAGGCGTCCTAACACTACACTTCTTTCAGCTGGTACAGGCCGATATTATGTACGTCCTTATCGTATTATACAATTTCAGTCGATTCTGCAACGAATCACTGACGACCGGTTCATCATTGGACGTTTCGTCGACACGACGATTCACTTAGGTACTTATTGCCGTTTCACCGATAGACTCTTTCACCTTTGGACTTTTCGCCGATACGACGATTCACTTATGCCCTGTTTATCGATAGAACCTTTCACCTAGGGACTTTTCACCGACAGGATGATTCGTTTATATCCGTTTCATAAATAGACTCTTTCAAGAAGGGACTTTTCGATGATGAAGATGATAAGTTTAAAGAGTTATAGGTTAACCGTCCTGTCGGCAAGACGTCCGTTGTTGAAAGAGTCTATTGATGAAACAAATCGTCCTGTCGGCGAATAGTCCTTAGGTGAAAGGTTCTATCGATGAACCGGGCATAAATGAATCGTCGTATCGGCGAAAAGTCCAAAGGTGAAAGAGTCTATCGGTGAAACGGCCATAAGTGAATCGTCCTGTCGACGAAACGTCCAATGATGAACCGGTCGTCGGTGAATCGTTGCAGATTCATTTCAGTCCGTTTTTATTTTTGTTGCACGATAGTGTTTTGTTTAAAGTTCATAAAGTTAAGCTAGAACAGAACTAGTTTGATCACTAATAAAACAACGAGTGGTGTGAATTGTGGGCACAACGGTCCGGTACAGTCGCGTACTCTTGTCCCTTGAATATCGAGTAACAAACGCTCTCAATTAATATTATACAGGTTCCGCAGTCCCACAGTCGGAGCTATTTATGTATTCCATTGGGTACAGGGCCGTCTCTAATGGAGGCCCTGGGCAGTTTACGGTTAGGGGCCTCTGGGTGTTTATTGAAAATGTACGAAGATGAAGCTATGGAACTATGTAAGTAGAAAAGTTTATGGATCATAAAAAAGAAAACCAGGAAGCAAACTCGAAAATTCTCAATAAAAGTTTGCTTGACCCGAGAACTGAACCCAGGACCTCAAGGTTAACGATTTAAAATTATCTGCGCAAGCTACAGGAACCAATTAGTTATTAATTTAAATGGTGTTGTAATAAACTACCTAATTACGAGTGCGGTAGTTCAATGTTTGATTGACCACGGCGAATTCGGCACACATGTAATCTGGTTTTTTTTCTTCAGTTCAAATATTTTCTTTAATAGCTAAGCTCGTAATAATGCCATTGGAATTTGGAAATTGATAAACGTAATTTAAAAATTCTTTACTCATGTCGTCACGCAGAGTCGGCAAATAGCAGATGATCATCTGCTATTTGCCGAGTTAATAAAGACAGGATTTTTATTGATTAGAAATATTTAATAGCTTTTTATTAAAATTTTGATTGATCGATATAAATTAATTTTAAAGGAGTAAATTTTGCTTTTATGTCTGACAGGGGAGAATTGAAAAAAACGTGTTGCGCCGATCTCAAGTGATCTTATGTATGAATAATGGTGAATGATGCTGATGACATAAATTAATTTCTAGGTACTTATTATAATCTTACAATCCCTATACAGGGTGTTTCGTAATTGGATGCATCCATCCTAGTTAGCAAGGTCAACATTTTTGAAAATATTTCGAATCCAAATACCACAAGCGCTGAATATCAAACAAACATCAGAATTAGTTTGTATTACTACATATTTTGCACAGTTTTAAGAACATAAACATGTTCTACATCCACTACGTTTACAGTTATATCTTTTACTAGCTTCTGCCCGCGGTTTCACCCGCGTCATGTTAGGCGTTTGGTCCTATGGTCCCGTCTCCATCAGTTCCCTTGAAGAGCGCGATTTCCGACCTCGTGGGTATCTTCAGTGATGGCTGGGGCGAGAGGTAGAGGATGTCTTTTCCCTCACGCATTCCGACTGCTAACCATTCCCCTTACTTGCCACTGAATCTTGAGGTACCTCCCGAAACGAAAAAAACGAAAACCGGTAGGACTGCGTCAGACTGAAGGTGAGGACGCAGCCCGTAGCCTTTCCAAACGATCCTTAAAGTAGGCCGGTCAATATCGACATGAAAAACCAAACATTGCAAACGCGCTTGTAACTACGATTCTTTTATATGTTGTTACGTCCCTTTAGAGTTTAGAGTATTTAAAACCCAAGTTTGCAACCCTGATAACCCTTTTCTGTCAAAGTCAATGTCGAATCAAAATCGCACTTAACCAGTTTTTAGTATTTGTTGTTATAGCGGCAATAGACACACATCATCTGTGAAAATTTAACTTATTTAACTATCACGGTTCAGAAACAGCCTCCGAAACATTATATTACTTTATAATATCTACAAAAACCAGCAACAAAATCACGTTTTTGTACGGGAGCCCCCCTTTTTTTACGTGGTAAAATCATCAAATGAGTCCTCCCACCCCGGGCTCGGAGGGACTGTCAGACTTGTACTGACTAAAATTCATGGTGTCTTTCAATAGCTCTTTATGTTCCGGGGTCACGGTAATGAAATAAGTCCCGCGACCAATGAGAGCCCCCCTTAATATTTTTTGTATTCTGGTTTTTAGTATGTTTTGTTATAGCAGCAACAGATGTACATCACCTGTGAAAATTTCAAATCTCTAGCTATCGCGGTTCATGAGATACACACGCAAAAACTATTGAATTGACAGCACAGGGTTTTCAGGGTTGCAAATTATAACAAAATGGTAGTTACATGCGCGTTTGCAATGTATGATGTCGACATTGACCGGCCTAAAGAGGGATTTTATCGACGCAATTGTGACATTATTATCCAGCTCGTCATTATTTTGTCGCGGTATTATTTTGAAACTGTGATATCTTCTAAGATATTCATTGAAATCAAATGATGTAAATGGCAATTTCGTTCAAAATTAAATGCTTGTGATGATTAATGTATTTATTTGGATAAGGATTAATATCATGTTAATGAAAACACCTTCGCAAATAATGCATTACTTTAAAACAAATTTGGTTCCCATAAAAAAGGTTATACTGACTCAACCTTTAAAGATAGATATATGCTGTCGCGGACTTTATTTTAGAAAATTTTATGAGGAATAATTCCGTAGTACATAATTTTTGCGAAACTCTAACCGTTTACGCAGCGCACGCAACGGAAGCTCTAAAAAAGGAATACATTTTCCCGATATTGAAACATTTCTCATTACTGCTCCGCTCCTATAAGTGATAGCGTGATGTTATATAGCCTATAGCCTTCCTCAATAAATGGACTATCCAACACAAAAAGAATTTTTCAATTCCAACCAGTAGATCCTGAGATTAGCGCGTTCAAACAAACAAACAAACAAACTCTTCAGCTTTATAATATTTATCTTTTATGGGCCACTTTTCTTAAACGATGTCGTTCACAATTCCAAGTCGAGTTTCCTCGTCAATGAACGTATGGATAGGCATCTCAAATATTATGGGTGATGCGTTCAATCGCATACTTAGCTGAGCAGTCGAGCGCACGTGCAATGGGCATGTTATGCAACGACTACACAGGGCAGTCCTTAACATAGACTCTGGGCACTTTAGGACTATTGAGCCTCCGTAGCATGCAAAAGCAGAACAAGTGAAACAGACTGTGAGTGTGAATGACTGAGTTCTAAACTACTGGGCTGGTTTCTTTCTTTTTAGTTTTTACTTAAGTTATTTTTTTCAATTATATTTAAAATTAGTTTTTACGCAGTCGGGTTTTTTGTTTATCTTTATTTTTTTTCCTTTTCACGCTCAAACTACCTACTGAACTGATCGTCCTGAAATTTTGCGTTTAAGTTGTCAGAAGTACCTAGTTTCCTACAGACACGGAAATAATCTTTAGTCCCGAAACACACAAGAGAGTTGTTGCTGAGAAAAACAACAGTTATTTTCATATTCCAGATGGCACCACTTACACGATTGTTTCTTAAATTCTAAATTAACGCAAGTGAAGCCGCGGGCAAAAGCTAGTTGTAGGTAAAAACGAGTGTGGCACTGGCATTTTATTTTTTGAAAAGTGCTCTTGTGGAGCTAACAGTAACTCGAGGCCTCAGGCTCAAAGAATAGTGGGGCCCTGCTTCTTGTCCAGAGTGCCTAAAGGGAATGATGGCCCTGCCTGAGTACAAACTAGGTACATTGCAGTTCGTCCTGTCTGTCGATTGTCGCTTCGTTTGCATACAGACGCGACGCCTGACGCGCCGATGTGTGAAGAGCTTTATGTCAAGGAATTCTATACTTTCTGCATGATTTGTATAGATTTTGTTGCTTTGACTCGTTTGCTTGTGGGTTTTATGATTGTTAGGACTCGGGAAGGTGGGTTTGATGTTATGTTTGTTGTTTGATGCATACAGTTCAAAGCTACTTGTTCTATAGTCAAATCAATATTTTGTTTTGGTACTTATTGGGCGGATTTATTCATTCCTGACTATTGCTCTGTTACTTTCTTGTTTACTACTACTTGAGGAAAGTTTTGTGGAGTACACTACCTATGTTAAAATTTACATACTGTAACTTCATAAAAGTTGCAGTTGTTGCGTACCACAATGACGCCATTTCATAAATAGCCTCTCTCCCCTCACTCATGCATGCCTGGTACATGTCAAAATGGCCACAGACTGTCATTATGTATAATTCAAAAATAAAATACTCTACAGACAAAGTATCATGTTCCTTCCTTAGAAATGTTATTGAAATTAGATAAATAGCATTTATTGCATTACTAACTACTTGTAATAAATGGTTTCAATCGTTTTTTGTTGAAGAATGTAAAATTTATTGAGACAGTAATAGTGGGATATTATATTAAAATCTTCACCTTTTTATCTCTTCTTATATTGAAGAGCCATCTTCCGGATGGCTACTTCCGAAAGCTGACAAAAATCTCTGAGTAAAATATTAATTAGATCTTACAAAGTTTAAAATGCTTTATAAGTTCATGCAGTGTTGCAAATTGGACACAAACCGTGAATAAAACAAATCGTCACACATTACCAATAAAAAACGTGGGAAAATTACGCATTTGATCTGTTTTTATCCATAGAAATGTTAGTATAATTACCATTCAATTAATAAAGAACGAAACATAGGTAGATATAAAATTAAAAACACAAATATTTAGTGCTACGTAGGTGCTAGAAAAATAGAAGCATTTTCAACGATTTTTAGGGCACCCGGCACCCGCACTTGATTACAATTCTATCCCGCATCCTGCATTGCAGTTTTGTCTTTATGCAAAATAATTTTGAAGTAAATGAATGTCTGTAAAGTTTATTACATGCCATTAATATATTTTAATAAAATAATTTATTACCCTTAGTTCAAAAGGTTATTGAAAGAAACAAAATTAAATGTTAGTTGTATTCCTTGACCACTTTGTACATGCTTCACTGAATATTTACAGTTATTTATTTACTGTTAAGTAATTTAGGTTCTCACGCTCATCAAAACCACATCGATCATGAGTTAAGTTAATGTTATCTGGTGCGAATTAGACATGTTTTACTTAAACAGAGATCGTCTCTGTTTTATCTGTGCTGAAGCTGTGTACAAAATGATGCAAGTTCTTAGTTGAGGATGAATTTTGCAGACTTAAAATTTACAAACCTTTATCCCCAATTGAATCCGCTTTGAGAATGATTTTGAAAAATGCTTCCTTATTAAGCCTGTGAAATACAAGAAACTTTAATGAAAAATTAAATGCTGCAGAACTCAGAGGTTTAGGCTGTGTTTTGTTTTAATTTAAGATCCGAATAGCGTAGCCCTCTACTTCGTCTAAATCTAGTCCAATCGCCATACATATATCATTATTTCAATGTTGATTATCGTAAACAAGATCTGTTATAATTATGTGTGTCATGCAAGAGAGATCAGACGGCCAATTTGATCTCAATTTACGACATCCATGGCTAGTTTTTCATATTAAGTTTCTTAGCTTTTCCTCTGTTCTTATTTTATAAAATAATTTGTGATGATAACGTCCTAATAAAGCTAATTCAAAGCGGTGGCCTCCACGATTTATTTGCCTACATATCAAAGGGCTGCTCTCGACAGCGTTTCTAATTTCATACAGCTTTCTCCGGTCTATTTTTAGGTGTCTATTACAAGGTGCAATGTCCGCCAGTTTTGTGTTACATGTCATACATTTCGTACCTTACATCTGATGTTTAGAAAAATATTTGATTACCTAGATTAGTAGGTTCTTAGATATATGTTCAGTGGTTATTGCGCTTGCAACGGTGCTAAAATATCGGAAACTCAAAACAAATAATCAAGAAAGTAAATAATTTACCTTTTTTGTAGTGTTAGTGATCATGTCAGTCAATACAGTCAAAAATTAATGGCTTGGGTTCGATTCACTGGTCTTGTGAAATGAATTTTGGTGGGCGAAACGACTCCAGATTGATACTAAGAATTTTCTGATGTTCTTTGCAAAGCGTTTTGCTTATACTTTTATTGCGCGCACAGCTAAAGAGTTCTATGCCAGGGTCTGTGTTTCCTTATAGCTATAACCTTGGGGTCTTCAAGTCAAGAGTGAAAAGGTTACTTCTAGGCAAACGTGGTTCACCGTTGGCCACATTAACAGTTACCAGTGGTCAAACGCGAACCTATCTATAAAAAAAAAAAAGTAATTAGTTAGCTAGGTAACCCTCTATCATATGGGATTTGAACAGGTTGAATCAATCTTCAGCTTCTCAGTCTACCAATTCATAAATTCAAGCGTATTGTTATGTTCATAGTCCATAATGTCCACTGTATCTAATTATGATAATTTTCATGGCTACATTAAAGTGAATTGTGTGATTGTTCAGAAGTTCGAGCGAGACTGATTGAAATATTTATGAGTTTGGACAGTGATCAATTTAGCGTTTAAATTGAAATTGTGTGTATAGTTACTCGTACCTACTCGGAATTAGTGAGTAAAATAAAGCCATTAAGAATTTGAATGTTTATAGGAATGGGGGATTTGTTATACGAGGTCAAACCATGAAAGGGATAAACACAACTGCTCCATACCTTAATGGTCTCACAGTTTTAATTTTAGCGGAATTTTGATAGTCTTGTAGTGTTCATTATAATTGCTCATATTTTTGAATTCTTCACTTCCTTAAAATATTGAACACGTTTAAACAATCAAATTGTCTAAAGCTAATGTGTGTTATTCCTCAAGTTTATGTAGGTCAAACAAGTTTTTATAAGGAAAGGAACATCCACGCACTCAATACACCCAAGTTCTGAGAACATGGCGTTCCGTCACAAGGAGGAAGCGTCCTAATTAGGTCACGTTTAGCTTTCTGAAGAACATCTTGAATTATGTTGCCCGTTCACTTTTTATTACCCGTTTGAAGCATCAGCTTGCTTTGAAAATAACATAGCTTCTGTTATTTTGTGAGAACAGTGAGTTAACGCAGAATATTAACTGGAAAAGCTATTTATCGCTCGATTTGAACCTAGATTCTAGCTAACGGGAAGAGCGGTACAGCATTATTATAGTGCTGGGTTGTTAATATTGCTTGAAGATTTGAGGTGTTATTTAAGTTTGGTTTAGTGAAATTGACATATATATAAGTGAGGCATTTTATAATAGGTAGGTATTTTATAAATTGAACGCATTTAAGAGCTCTCACGTATCATGTACTTCTTGTGAGTATAAGTAAATACTTTTGCTAATGATGATTAACTAATCGTGACTTTATAATTAGATATTAAAATAAGTAAATTGTAATTAATTACTAAAACATACCTTAGGAAATTATGATCTGTGATTTCATAATTATATCTGATATTTGTAGGTATAGTATAGCATAATAGTTAAAAGAGCAATTTCATCTTGTCTTTATTTATAACTAGCGGCCCGTCCCGGCTTCGCACGGGTGTAGGACCCGGTCTTAAACCCGGTCCCGATGGTTACAAACACAACAAAAAAATAATTATCCGAATCGGTCAAGCCGTTTTCATGTTATGTCGTGACAACGGAAAACTGGTTTAATTTTTATATATATAGATATTATAAATGCGAAAGTTTGTGAGGATAGATAGTTTATAATTAGCAATAACATACAGGATAGTTTTAATCCAGATTGTATATACCCGAAGTATAATTTTCGAGTAGAACCAGACGAAGCCGCTGGTTGGATAAATAAAATTTAGGTAATCGAAGCTCTTTATTAGTTGTTGTTTTATCTCTAACGATAATGTCTCTTTGGAATTAGTTTCAATATAATGTGACCTACTTTACTCTGTACTCGTTGGCATGATCATGTACGTTCATTAATCTGCCAATGGTATTTAATTACTCATCTATGCCCGTCAATTGTGAACGCACTTCTCTGCAATGTGTGATAGTACTTGCTCTTAATTTAGAGGTTCGATTTTTAAACTTATGATTTTAGAAATTGTTTCGTATTTCTATGTTTGTAAACGCACACACGACATAGGTGATATTCTTTAGTATGAGGAAAGGTTTTAGAGAAAGAAAAATAACTTTGTTTCCGGACTTGTGTGCCCTAGGAAATGGATAATCTGATCTGATTAGGGGCTTAGCAGTACCCAACCATAATTTTTACACTTTCAAAAGTGCTGAAAAATCGGAAAGCTCAAAAGAAAGAATACCTTTTCTAATTGGGGTCGGCTCTCCTGACACCTTAACACAAGATTTCCGAATTCTGTCTCAATCGTTCTTCAGATATCGTTTCTGGGTTGTTTTGAAAGCGGGTCCAAACGACCAATTTAAAAACGCATTTGGTCATTTGTACCCGCGGGCCCCGACCCAAAAAAAAAACTCTTTGGTCAAACGACCAAAGAGCCTTCTATCTGTGGCGAGGGCTTTCTTGACAGACCTGTTAAAAGTCGTCTTTTAAATTATAGTACCAACCCATTTTCTAATGACTGTATCCACATCTAGGTATTTAACAACGAATACCCATTACTTCTACGCATAGTCATATAATTTTTTTTCCTTGTCGCTTGTTCCTACTTACTACTAGAATGCTATATTTGTTTGTTTGTTTGCCAACCGGACACGATGTTGTGTCTAGCCCGTATTGTTTATGACACGTGTTGTGCCACACAACAATAACACGCTACATAAGTGGTCCGTTATTCTATTTACAATGCTACTGTACTGCAGTATGGAAAGTGTTATAACCCCACTGTCTCACTATTAGGTATATAAAACGAGTAATATTTGTATAATTATTGAATGTACGTAGTTTTTCCGGTTTTCGAAAACGGCTCAAACGATTTTGATGAAATTTGGAATATAGGGATTTACAGGGGCGAAAAATGCAATTGAGATAGGTCCCATGTCTGGGAAAATTCTTGCTTGCCTAGAAGCACTCTTGATTAAAAGGCCCCAAGGTTGTAGCTATTAGTCCGCTGTCCGTCCGTCTGTCTATCCATCTGTTACCGGGCTGTATCTCATGAACCGTGATAGTAAGACAATTAAAATCTTCACAGATGATGTGTGCTATGCTATATCACTAAAAAACATAATATTAGAGGGCTCCATACAAGTATACAACAGACGTGATTTTTTTGCTATTCTTATAGATAAAAAGTCCGAGTCGCACTCAGCCGATTTTACTACTCAAATTTCCAGAATATGTACTTCAGTATGTACAATGAAAAACTGCGTTTGAACGCAAGGGCTAATTTTTCATTGAAATAATGAGAGTGACAAGGTTTTGAACTTCGCGTCGTCGTCGTTTAGATCCCTCGATCCGTTGTCCGCGTTCAATAAAAAGCTTGAAATACGCTCTAATGTATGTTGACGTTGATCGGCTACTTATTATCTGCCCACGCCAGCTGTAAGTGTCAACATAGTAAAATATACTAGTGTTGTGGTGTCCTCGTAGCTTGTCGCAACTTGTCAACGCTACTCGACCGCTATCGTGAAACTTGGAATTGTTACTTCTGCCACTGACTCGGAACGGTGACACGGCTGGAGATAGCGTCTCTATGTGATACAAATACATACAAGTTAATTAATTTTGATGTTCCCACGTTGCTGCTGGACGGGTGGCTGTTTGTAAACATACTTCTTCATTAACATGTTGAAAGATAGATGTGAGCGTAAGTTTTCAGGTATTTTCAAAGAAATGGTGCCATCTCGTCCCGATTTTTTTCCTTCCTATACGAGTACAATGATATCATCGTTACTTGAAACAGAGTCCAACTGCTTCAAAAATATTTAGTCTATTTTCATATTATTATGGTCTAGTCACTCTAAACCGAAAAAAATCATCATCAGCCTGTATTCGTCCACTGCTGGACATAACCTCTCCCAATGTGCGTCTCTGAGCCTTGTCTCTTGAGCTTTCCTCATCCAGTCTCCGGCTTCCTAAATATACGAAAAACATAAATATGCCAAAATTATAAACATCAAAAACGACTATAGTTTCTTAAGAAATTTTTCCGTATCTTTTACTGGTCCAGATTTCCCATTGGTGGCCAACTTTAAATAATGACTCCGTTGCTATAAACACACATTTTAATTTGTTAAAATTGTAACTGTTACAGCAAACAGCTTGGCTTTTTTATTTTTATACCCTAACACCTCAACAAATCGTGTTTTACCAGTTTTAAACACAAAATATTAAGTAAATAAATCCGTTTGCATGTTTAAAATGTGACCAAGTAATCATGTCACAGGTATCATTAGAGAGGTACTGCAAGGACATTGAGTGACTTAGTATCAAGTGGCGATCAGCGTCACGCTCCAACTATTTACTCCGTTCACATGACTGCTATGTCATACGCGGGGAATAATGGGAAATAAACGCGTGCTTCGGATTCTTCCGCCAGTGCAGCTCGGGTGTTAGTACCACCTCTATTGTATTGGCATTTGTTCAATAATACCCTGTACTGTTGTAAGCAGTAGTTACGGCCAGTTACTTGATCAATACCATAAAAACTATTAATATTAAAATGTATGTTATTTTAACAACAATTGGCCCTTGGACAATCACATGATCTGTTTTTTTTACCCATCCAAATTCAGACGTTCTATTAACATCTGAGGTGAGGTCGTCACCTCACCACAGAAGACCTTATGTTTTTTGGTGAGAAGTCGAGTCTGACTGCAGAATCAAAGCATTTCTTTCATAAAGTTGTAATGTTACTTATCAAAGAGCAAAAATTTAGCTCAATCAGTTCAGGGGAACTAGTTTGGAATTGAGTGCCAAGATTTGACCTCTAAGCACTGACTAACAACGTAAGAACTTAATGTAAAAAAAACGGTTATCTCATACTATATCGATAGTAAGTAACCTTGAAAGACCGATATCATAATAATATCAATCTGTTTCAAAATGCCATCATGAAATTGCATGCCATACAGTAGGAGAATCAAAATACAAAAGTTGCAATTGAATAAGTAAGTACATAATATATTGATGCTGTTTACTGTACCTACATAGTTACATTATGCACCGATATTGTGCAATATTATTATGTTACGATATGGAAGCATTACAATTGTGATTGTGACCTTTTTGCTATACTTACCTCATTTGTTATACAGGCTTTATTAATGAGGCACAATTGGTGATTAATAAAGACTGGCAAGAATTTTCTAGATTTGCAACACTTGCGGTAATGAAGAGTTATGAATGGATGGATGTGAGTCTACTAATGAAGACTTATGATAATACTTGTGTATTGGAGTGAAATATGTTTATTGTGGTTCAGCGTTCGTTAATTACTTGGTTCATCATCTGAAACAAAAGTCCGTTGTACATTGTATTTCAGGCCCGTAATTATTGTGGAAACCAGTTACTGTGCTGTATTTTTAACACACAATAGATGTAACCTTTTTTTTATCGTGGTAAAATCATCAAATGAGTCCTCGGAACCCCGGGCAGGGCGGGAGAGACTGTCACACTTGTACTGACTAAAATCCACTGTGTCCTTCAATAGCCCTTTATGTTCCGGGGTCACGGTGATGGAAATAATTCCCGCGACCCCGGCAGGCTTTGGCCCGTCATTAATAGATGTAACCTGAAAAATACAAATGCATTTGTTTTGAAACTCAGATGATGTCTTCATTCAAAATACTAGGTACTCTATTGTTCCCACACAGTGTTATAAATCGTGTAAACAACACATGTATCTACAATCAACGGTAACAGCGAGTTTGTAATCAAACCAATCAAGTTTGAGTAAGCAGTTCTTAGTAACCTATACCGTACACTCGAACACTATCTCAGTGGGTGAGATGATCTCGAGTTGAAAGGATCCGTATAAGGCCGTGAAATAATCCGGTGCCTGCAATATACACTCGCAAGCAAAAGTATAGAATCACTTGGAATTGATTCGGGATAACTCCATCAATAATGGCTTCTTTTGTATGAATTTGATACCAATTTAAAGATAACAGTAAAATCTTTAAAATCTTCTTAGTCGTATACTCCTGGCGGAGTGGTCGTGGTCATGGATAGTCTGGTTGGTTGCGGTTATTGCGAGTTTTCCCCATTTCTCCCTATTCGTAGCACTACGTGTACATTGAGTAAAGGTACACTTTGTAGATGATTTGATGAGATCTGTCCATCTGGCCTATGTTCAGCAGTGGACGTCTTCCGGCTGATGATGATGTCCATCTGGTCCGTGAGGGGCCGCGAGAATGATGCCCTTCCACTCTTCCTTGTATCACCAAACGTTCCGGAGAGCTTTCGTTGCGGATGATATGTCCAAACATCTTAAGGACACATCATCATGAAGGAAACATCTTTAAAATGGTGCCATTTTAATTATTCTTCACTAGTTTTTAAGTACTCAAGATCACGTGGAATCGGAGTAAGCGATTCCATACTTTTGCTCGCAAGTGTAGTGCAGTGATGCAGTTGCGTTCCCACGATGCCCGTACCGATACTGATATGGCTCACCTACATTGTACCTAATTACTTTTATATTACCCCGCATTATAAGCTCGACCAGTATATTATACATCGATGTAATTTGTTGTTGCACTTAATTAGATAATTAATTGTCGTACGTTTAACCTGCGGTTGTTCATAACACTTGTGTTGATTGAGTACGTGCTTGTTTTGAGTAAACATGTGTGGGTAATCAAGGCATTAGGCTTAGACATAGCTTTATTATTTAGTCACATTAGTCATAATCATAAATGTCTATAAGGTTAGATAAGTTTTAGATAGAGCTTTTTGGTATTTTTAGATAATATATGTTTAAGTACTTATATATCTATTACTAGCAACCCAGCCTGGTTTGTGCAAAACCAGGCTGGGTTGCTGGGATGCATTTTCAAAATAAATATAGCCTATATCAACCAGGAATTATGTAACTTTCTACCCGTGATAGAATTTTTAAAATCGGTTCAAGAGTCCAGAGATACCATGTCCGGGTCGACGGCGCGTTGTGATGTTCCTCGCGCGCCTCAAATAGTGTCAGGAAGATGTGGACTTGACCCTGGAACGTAAAGTGCTATTGAAGGAAACCGTGGATTTTATTCAGTACAAGTCTGACAGTCCGTCCTGCCCTCCCTAACCTGGGTGGGATAAAAAGTCCAGAGATTACTTCATTATCTTAAAAACTGTTTAGAGCTTTCTTAGTAGTCATTTTTATTTTAACAACAAAATAAGTCAAAAGCTAAACTTATTGATTTTTAGCCTCTTTCGGGGGTCCATGACTTATAAGCCTATCCCTAGTCCTAACCTAACCTAACCTAACGCATCGTTAAGGTATACATGATCCACGAAGCTTATTTTTACATCGACACAAACACAACATAATAATACCTAATAAGTAGATATAAGACAGTATCATTCACCGTGACTTACGCGAAATCCGTCGTACGACAGGATCTCCTAAAATAACTTGGCAGAAAAAAACAACGATAATGCTAAGCCAGAGACGGGATGTTGACCCGTTACTCACAGCGATTGAATACGATTTACTGACTGGTGACATCCTCAGGAACACACGCTTAGAGGCTTTTTATGTATTTTAGCTACAGACGCCAGCACATGAACCTACCCCAATAATGACTTTTTCAAATAAAATTGTCCTAATGGCCAATGAAATAATAATGAACCTTTATATTCTAACCGTCGTACCACAAAAAAATGTAAACACCCGTTGACTACTGTCAAAATAATTCACAACGTCAAAAGTTCAAAGACATTATTTTTTCCTTGATATAAGGGTTGTTTTGCAGTTACACTTTTTTCAGACAAGCGGTTTCAACGGGTGTTTATTTGCGACGACGGAAACTTTTTATCCTTCCTACTAATATTATAAACCTGAAAGTTTGTGAGGATGTGTGTTTGTTACTCTTTGCGCAAAAACTACTGAACGGATTTGGATGAAATTTCGTACACAGATAATTTATAATCTGGATTGAGGCATAGAATTATAGACAGATTTATATCCGGTTTATAATTGGGATAATTTTTGAAAATAAGCTGCCGCAAAGTAAGCTTGTTTGTTACCCATTCACTCTCAAACCACTGAATCGATTATCCTGAAATTTTGCATAATATTGTCCAGTGTACAGAGTTGGACATAGGATACATTTCATTCTGAAAAAAAACTGTTATTCCCGAGAAAAACAACAATAACGTTCGCATCATAATAGATAGCTACACTTGTACAATCCGAATTGATTGTCAAATTCTAAATTGACGCGAGCAAAGCCGCGGAACGATGATATAAAGTAAAAAATATATCAAAGCAAGAAAGATGCGTGAGCTTGGTTTGCTGGCCTCTGTACTTAGATGTCCGTATGTTAGCTTAGGATTTGAATAATCAAATGTTTTCGCATCGATAATGACGTGTCTGGAAGGTTCAAGGACTTATCGCGTCATTCTGTCTTAACGGGTTTTAGTTCATTTAAATTCTAATCAATGATTTTGAAAGAAGGTTCTTTTGCCAGTTCTCCTCTACATGTCATTCAATATTTTAGTGAATGATTTATTTATTTACACCCATATGCTACATAGTTATGATGCAAGAGACATTTAGATACCTATACCTATTTATCTATTATGCTTTAATACGCGGGCGTATATGTGTCTAATTTTATGAAAGACCAGCGGCTTCACCCGCTGCAACTCGAAAATCATCCCTCGGGAACATAAAATCGGGATAAAAACTATCCTATGTGTTAATCCAGGTTATAAACTATCTGTGTACCAAATTTAAACAAAATCCGTTCAGTAGTTTTTGCGTGAAAGAGTAACAAACACAAACAAACTAGTAGTAGTAGTAGTTTCTGAGAATTTATTACATACCAACAATTATAGTATCTAAATTAACAAAAGTGTCGCATCCAACCTCTGCTCAATGAAGACGCAACATATTCCTCGTTTATCTACTACAGTACTGCACCGATAAGCTCTTTAAGCTACAAAGCTTGATTTACAAATCCGTTCTCACAACATTGCCTTATTTAAAGTAGTATTTATTCTTCATAACGTATCATTATCAGTAAGCAGCTGTTACTGCGTGCTTACTAAGTAAATGTGAGCCGTTCGACTGCTGATTACAAACCACTGCATTTGTTTACCTTTACCCACCTATACAGGGTGGTCCAGGCTAAGTGGGCATAAACATTTTTGTTAGTCTGCTTATGGACCTATTTGTACCCGCCGGGAAAAAAATCACGTGTCACCCGTTTACAAGATATGATTTTTTTTTAATTTTAGAAATTTCATCACTTTTAATGTTTCCATAATTTTTATTTACTTTTAAAATAAAAGTCATATTATATTTTTATTAGACATTGCACTCTCCCAGAAAGAAGAAAATTCAGACTGATCTGCAAATTTGAAGTGCATTTCATTTCATATCAATGCAATAATAATTACTTTCTTTGAAATAGACTAACTTTTCGTAAATGGTCCCCGAAATGGACTACCTAAAAAAAATATATCCATCTGGCCTGGAGCATCCTGTACCTATAATAATATATTCACGCTGGTACCCTTCAAATGAAACAGCGGCGTGTCAAGGTTTATAAGTTTATTTTTTATAGAGACCTAGAAAATGCATGCTTCGCTTACGTGACAGTATTTTTCTAAACCTCATAGTGGCCATGCCTACTTACTGAACTTACACACACTTAAGTCCAAATCTATAGAGAGAACTTAATCTTAGCTCACTCGCGCTTTATCAGAAAATGAACTTTACCAATTTACGAATAATTTTCTTATTCGTATGATACGCTTGGTCACTGTTGCTGTCTGTAAGATTATTTTATACAAGAAATGTTTCGGATGAAGCATAATGTAGCTAAGTTGGGGCTAAGATTAAGATATAAATTCATAGATTTAAATATATCTAAATTCTTTTATAGATCTAAATTCTCAGTCAAGCAGCATAATCTGTGATTTTAAAATGCATAATAACCTAGTTATTTCCTAATTTCGTTACAATTTGATTACCTAACTGTTTTGCATCTGTTTTTATTTTCGTTGTGTTTCTACACTCAGCTTGATTAGAATTTGCTATTTGCATAATATACCTTTACGTGCACTAATGACAGACGCTTCCTCTATTTTATTGCCTTAATTTTTGCATCATTAAGTAGCCAAATACACCTTTGTAATTAGCTTAAATCGTCTGTAGACAGTTAACTGTTGACATTTATTCTTTCGCGATGTAGAAATTTAATTTTAATTAAAATTCCAGTTACCAATTAATTTATTATTTTTGTTTCACAGACCAATAATAACGGAGAATACTCAACCCGAAGTCTACCTCGCGTGAGGCTTGACAACGGAGCGAATGTTGGCAATGCCGGCGTGAGACTCCGTTGTTGGGCCGCACCACCATCGATAACAGAGGAAGAAGTTGAAGAAGAAATCGAAGAAGATGCAGTTTCACTACGGGCTATGCCTGTTCAAGGTATGTTGTAAATTTATATCAGCGCCATCTATCACGCAATAGGAACAACTAACAAATTAGCGCCCTCTGTCGAGCAATGAGTCAACGAAACTGCGGTTGTCGCTACTCGATACTAGATGGCGCTGTAACAGTTTAGACTTTTCACAACAGATGTCGCTGTTCACTTATTTATTTTCTCAGAAACTTCAAGGAAACTTGTAAAATTAAACATATTTTCGTATGGGAAATAGGTTACATTTTCAGCTATTATTTATTTTAAAACAATGGCTCATTTTAGTTTGTATATATTACCTTGATGTATGGAGTGATGAAATTCGGATTTAGGAAATAGTATAAATAATTTTTAGACGTGGAAAAACCGTCTTATTTAGAATCGAAGAAATATAAGAAGAGAAACGAAATGGGAAACACAATAATTTCTGAATCATTCAGTGATAATACAGAGTTTTTAATGAAAGCTCAGTAAAGTTATGAAAAAACTCACAACTTTAGCTTGAGCTTTCAGGAAACTGTTAATTGGACGAAGTAGGTCAAACATATTAACTCGCTAACTTCCGTGAAAGCTTATGAAACACCATAAACATAAAACTCTGACATTAATAATGTATAACATATAACATTAGCAAGTTTTCACTTCATTAGTTGGCTGGTTTTGTCAAGTGCTAGCGATCCGACGTAACGAAGCGAAGGGCGCTCACCGTGACGCGGGCGCACCGGCACCAATCGATTCTGACCAAATGTTTCACGCCCCTGCTGCACACTTGTCACTCTTTTTATTACTCCTAAAATTAGTGAGATTATAAGGTTCTTGAACGAATTCCTAATCTTCGTTGCTGGGTCTTGTGAAACAGTCCTTGATAGTTTTTGTTAGTGGTACGACTGTATTGTCTCATCTTTTGGAGTCAGTGAACTACTTTGATGGTTACTTTTTGGACTGCATCATGAGTTTATGACGATGAAAAGGCCACCGTCTTCCCTTGTATTTTTCAAAGTAATGTCCCCAAATTAAATTATAATTAATTTCGGGAAATGCAACTGACGTGGATGAGGAAAACTTTGAATTTTAATTGTTCCCATATAGGGAACAAACAACTGACAACATTTTTGGCAGCGCCTTACCTTACCCCTTCCTGCCTAAAATTATATGAACTTAGTACGAGTGCCAAGAGCTCCATAAGTTAAGAGCCCGGCAAAAAGTTGTTTACAAAACAGGAACCTTAATGGTGGTCCCACTTCATAACATAAACAGAAAGTTTCGAACGAAAAACTTGTCAAGCCACTTGACAAATAGTTGCCATAACTTATGAAGTGTATAAAACGTATGTTTTTCCACTACGCGACAATATTGCAATGGGACACGCGACAGCGTTCGGTGTCCCTTCAGTCGTCTGGCGCAATCGAGCTAAAATGGGCACAATTAGGGCCCCGGCAGTTTTTAATTGACATCGGTCTCTCGGCCCTCGGCTCGTGTGCCCCGTTCACTATCAATCGCTGACTTGATACGCAAATATGTATACCACTTGATGTTTATCTGACTACGGCACGGAACAAAATAAAAGAGGGTGAATTTTGAGTTTGAGCACAGGTTTCTTTATTTAGTCTTTTTCTATATAATATGTGTAATGTGACAAAGGTGTTTGTTACGACTCCTCCATAAATTTTTAAGTTAAAAGGAGGTTATTCAAAAATTGATATTGAATACATATAAGTTGTTTCTTTTTGTGAACTATTTCCATTTCAGGTAACTATTGTTATACACATATTAACGCTGTATTCTTAAGGAAATGCTTCCCAATATGAATGATTAACAAAAGCAGAGAGACAACGTAGGTGGATCTTATTGCCTCGATATTTTAAAGGTGCATCTGCCCGAATTGGAAAATATGAAATGTTTTGACCTTGTTAAGAAAATATGATGAAGCCCGGTCACTATTATGGCTATCTAATCTATATCGTACGCCCTAATTTGTACAGGAATGGAGGCCAGTCCATGATTTGAATAACTTCACTGTTGAGCGGAAGTTGGAAGACTCGTAGACTTTTACAATATGAATATTTTGAACGATAAATCTTCCAACCGAACTGCTTCCATTGACTTCCTAGACCAAAATACAATTCCAGAAAATGAGTCTTTGAAGCTCGTATCCAAAATAGAACGCAGCTCCACGATACAAATGCACCAACCGTCACTCAGTTCCCAGCTTTCATATTTTCGTTACAAAGAAGAACTAAACTAAAATACGAACAGCGTTTAACCTGTCGCATGCTACACGACACGAAACTTTCTCAGTAAGCGAACACGGGGCGATTGACGACTCCGAAATAGTGGTCGTAAGAAATTCTAATTTTGAACTAAAACATTTTTTTTCTTTTTCCGTAATATTTTGGGTGGTTGGAAAACTAACCGCAGCGGCTAAGCACTTGGTGTGAAAAAAAAACTATTGATCTTATTCTGTAATTTGTGACCCTTTTAGAGAACTTCCTCATTAAGAAATGTTTATTTTGACACTTTATATTACTCGTATTATCGAGTTGAAGTTGTCACTGCCAAAGTGCATTGGGTGGCGTGCCTTGCGACGTTTTATTTTAGGTGTTAATTACAACTTAAGAATGAAGATAATTGTGAGACTATTTCGGTTAATTGTAATTTAACGAGTAGAGCGATTAATTTCGGTAGACTTGGTATTTTTTTTGTTACATTTATTCTGGCTTTTGTGACGATACTGGAAATGTTATTTAGGTCTGATTTGTGACTAAGCTGCACACATAAAACTTTTCCGAATAATTCCGAAGTAATGAGTTCGATGCCTTGTTTACCTAAATAAAATTTAGCGTGACTCAGTAGGACTGATAGGGAAGTAAAGGCGGCTTACACATAAGTTCCTATGAACTGACGCCTGTCCTGAATATTAATACCTATTCAACACATTGTCTGTCTATAAGGACCGGCTGGTTTCCGAACAAAAACTGAATTCTTAATAGAACTGGCGTCGGTTAGTCGATCAAGTTGTTAATACCCGCGTTACGAAAGTACGGAGTGAGAAATTTCAAGTTTTACCGCAGGTTTTACCGCCGACTACTCGGTATTTATAAGCCAGTAAATCACAAGCTTAAACTGTTAAGTGCTACTTGAATGTTAAGCAAAAACGTTGGCACGTTAAATATGAGTATAACTTGCGACTTGCGAAGCATACTAGATCAGTTCACGTTATACAAAACTCTGGAATAATAAATTATAATTTAATATGAGTAGGTATCGTGTTATATTTAACTCAACTCAATTGCAGTTACAGATTATCAATTACAAGTAAAACAATTCAAAACTAATTTGCTTGTGTTTGTTCACGACAATTTCTATGTAAAACAGGAAAACATATAGCAAATAATAACATCCCTACAGGCCACAGAACAATACATTCATAAACTTATAACAGAAATATTTCAGACAGGAAAACTTAATGTAATTGTGGAACATCAAATATTAATCAAGTTTTTAATTTCAGCATTTAGACATATTATCCAACTTCGATATATGTAAATCTTGTCTAATATTATAAAGAGAACTACGAAAGTATTTTTATTTGAAGTCAATCAAATCATAAAATATTTGATAGACTGATTTTCAAAACCTCTTTTACCTGGAAAGCTGAATGATTATTCCCTTTATTATTTTTTAACTTATTCGTTACGTTACTAATGAATTAATGAATGGTTAAGAAATATAAAAAAAACGGGAGTCCACCATCGGGAACAAGGTCCGGGCTGTCGCCTGTCGCTGGTCAGGGCTCCTGAGAGAGGAACCTCCATACAATACGCGCCTATCCAGAAGTATCCTAGGCTTTTGAATTATCAAAAAACACCATACGAAGTGAGACGGGTCGCTACAAAATGAATAGTTGTGCTTTTTAGACGTTGAGAATTCATGAAACTTTCAGTCTAACTGATTTGAATGCTTGCCACGTCTGTCTTTGCCCACATCACACTTGGAATAAAAAGTAACCAAAACATATCGATATGAATATGGTCCGAGAGTAAAAACTGGAAAGCTCTCGACATAAAAGGTGTGCCCTCACTCTTCAGGGCCAGACGTACGTTATTGAACTTACATGAAAGGATTACAGCTTTGTCTATACCCTGTGGAATATACCTACGTTCGTGTGGGTAACAATGCGTGATTCATTTGTTCCCTATAAGGCATCGTAGGTCCGTATCACAGTACCAAAATGTACAGCATGCATCAGAAAGGTTAGATCATGTAAGCATAGAGTATTGAACAAGTTTGTCAATCGGAGGAAATTGTATTCGTGAAAAGAGTCCCATACATGTTGGAAGATGTATGAACGTGGATGCCATAAGCACTGTAGCAGGAGCGTTCTGAAGTTCCCATCTATCTAAAAGAGTTTCCATGGAGTTTTTTGCCCGTTCTTCTCCAAAGAGATCCACTTCTTGGAACGGGCATCTACGGTACTTTCACTGTTTTTATGTCTTGTGACTGGGACTGCAGCACCATAACTTTTTAGTGTTTAATTATATTCTTTTATTTGTCTATGATAATTCAAAAGTGCATGTAACTGGCCTACTTGAAATAAATGCTTTGATTTTGATTTTTTGACCTACATCTATGGGAAAAAGACGTGAGTTTCAGATGGGAAAGCGATTTTTATATGATTACCATGATTTTCTCTCGGAGAAACTGGATGTGCTTAATGGTCTATCTAATACCACATCCAGAAAATTTTGCGATAATTTTCTAACACATCCCGTATAATACACAATAATCTTTACCCTATGAATATATAAATATCTATTGTAATAAATACAGAGAATATATTCTTCTATTTTTATGTATTAGTAATGGTCGCCCACAACTTTATAAAGGTTGTGAACTTGATTTTCCGGTTCGTCATGTGACCTTGCA
Organism: Agrotis ipsilon; assembly: GCA_028554685.1. Lineage (NCBI taxonomy): Eukaryota > Metazoa > Arthropoda > Insecta > Lepidoptera > Noctuidae > Agrotis > Agrotis ipsilon. The sequence goes on along the minus strand of CM052958.1, from coordinate 6,100,821 downwards.
ATTATAATATTAACGTTTAAACCACAACCTCATTAATTTAAATTTAAGGAAGGAAACCAGACCCAAGAGTATCTCCTATAAAAAAAAATCAATGTCTTAGTTATATGTATATCGTTGCAAATTGCAATTCGATCGTAAAACACCGAATATACGTGCAGTCAGCATTGGCATCGCATGTAGGCGAGGAGTCTGCGACATTAACGAGGATCATCTACATTTGCAACCCTGCCAAATATAGCTCGCTGCGTTTTTGCATGAAGCCGGTGATTCATCATATTATTTCCAATATTGGACGCGATGCATTTCCAGTGTTCGTTGATATCAGCCGGCGACAGAACTGATATAGCTACTGTCTATTGTCCCTGCGTAATGCATTCTCAGGGCTGCTACGCCGTCGACAGTCTCGCTACGATCCCTTGTAAGAAAAATACGACTAAGAATGGTCTTTTCAGGTTCATTGTCTTTTTTATAAAGTGTGAAATGTAATAGTAGCCAATAAAAGAGCTCATAAAACGAGCATTTATGATTGTTTTTGACAGCTATGTGAAATATTTAGCTGTAGTACTTATACAAAAAATAAAGGAAAGTAAACAAACGTGATTAAAGACTGTCATTAACATATAATCACATGTGCTTTCTCTGGGGCGTGCAAACGACAATAGAGACATTTCGTTGAAAAATCGTGTGCGGTCGGATTTTAATTGTTAACTAGCGGAAAATTATAATATGTACGTTGACTGTGAGTGACGCCCCTACTTTTCTCTGAGTCAATGGCGGCAGACGCGTACGCGGCGTCCGCGCCTGCCCGCCAGTGTGCGACGCCGCTTCCGACTCGCCACACCGAGGCCCGAGAAGCCGAATCACCCATCGGATTTTCTTACTTCGAAAACTATCGGGCGCGATTTTCTTCTAGTAAAATTTTCAACGCACATTGTGCTTTTGTGATTGAAAGTATAGTTCAGTGCGTGGAAATTGACTGTAAGCTATAAAATCTGATAGTGTATGGTGCTATTGTGTTGTGTTTTGTGATTCGATCAGCTGTTTTGGAATTAACGTCATAAGGTTTCTGTTATTCTATGTCAACATTGATTGGCAACAATTGGTTTTCATTTACACTTATTAAGAAATATTTTACTAGCTTTACGACACTACGGAATTTTGTATGAATGACTTAGAGCACATTGTGGATTATTTATACATTCAACCAAGCAAGACAATAGTTGATGTTCATCTGATTGTAACAAATAGCTCGTTGACTAAACAATAATATTGACAGTTGTCATTAAATTCCAATTGGAGGCTCAGCGGGGTATTTAAGAATGCATTAATTTTAACGTCTTTTAATGGACACGACTGCACCCTGATTTATTTTAAATCATGAAGCTAATTCAACTTTAATTCATGTTGTTTACTCAATATTTTGTATATATATAATTGAATGTTGCCAGTACCAGATTTGTCTTCTCAATGTATTATTAACAGAAGGTACACGTGTAGGTGTTAGATTGATTGTTATTAACGCGTATAATGGTTGTACTGTCGGCAACAAATGTTTCCCATTCACTAAGTACAGATCAATCTTACTGATCTCACAATTCTCGTGGGATACCTCTCTATACTTTACCAAATACTTTTTTTTTGCAAGCTTTATTGAAAAACTACTAATTTAAAAAACGACTAATGCTAAATAGGAATTGATTCCCATAACTTGGCCTTCTAGGTCCAGCAGAATACCTAGACATTCCTAGACGTCTCGAATGACTTAAGCAGATATCACGCATTTAAATGAGCACACTGATTTCCTTTACATAACATGTTATTTACATGTTCCTATAAAAAAACATACACAAAAACTGGAGCACAATAATCTAGAATACTATTAAGTTTTTTCAACTTTATATTGTAATGCACTTCGCACATTGGCAGAATAAAAAAGGACCACCGATCAGCATCCGCTGGCAACACATGCGTACAAGTGTACATGCGTAGGAGTCTGTCAGCTAAGTTCTCACAGCTCGCCTTGTCTTAATTGATTATAATTATATTTATTATAAATAATACTCGGTATGTTAAAAGCAGGGTCATGTTATGATGTAGGCTTAGCACACATAAAGCGTACGCTGTTAATTCTTCAATGAATGGATCTAGTTGTGTAGGAGATAAGTTTTTCATTCAACTTTATGATAATAACTGAGCAATAAGGCTGTCAATGAGTTTGATTCGATAATCTAAGCTAGCTAGTTTATTGCTAGCAAAATAACTGGCTAAGAATAAAAAATGGTACCATTTTTAAGGTTTAACTATTAACATTAAATCGATATCAAATTCATTCAAATTACGCCATTATTTAGGGAGCTATCCCCGATCAAATTCAAATGATTTATTGCAAACCATAATGTACATACAGGTGGTAAAAATACAATTAGGGAGAAACAATTATGGACCCTGTCGGGCACAGTAAAGCTTGGATAATAATATGGTTGAAGAGAGGAATGGCGTTTTTTTATCGATATTTTCAAAACACTAAAACAACAAAATTAATATATTCCTAGTACGTGATTTATATACATACTTTTGCTTGCAAGTATCGATTGAATTCAAGGCACCAAGTTCGGTCTACGAAAATCGGGCTTCACGTAAAAGACATTTTCTTTTTTACAATGAACCTTAAATTCCAACCCTTGTTTAATCTTATTGGAATCCCAGAATTGTATTTTTGTCGGTGCCAGGTGCATTTCTTATTCTGTTTTTACACCACTGAAATGCCAACTGAGTGTAAACAGTCAACATTCCTAGCAGTATTGTGAGTGCAGTCCTAATATAGTACTTTACGAGTATAAACATAACTCGAGTAGGTAGGTAGGTACACAACAATATCGTTTTACCAGCAGTAATGTGACGTGTTGACATATTTTGATACAAGTTTCCGACGAATTTAAAGTAATTATTTTCATAATACTTAATGACTAAGGACATTTGTAAATACTTAGAGAGTCAACCTAGCGGCTCTCATGAAGGTAATGTACGAGTTTACCTTAATGACCGACCCGACTGTCATTATCATTACATTGGAAGTCTATGTAGATCAAAGACCCGTGAGAATTCTTAGTATTTCTGAGATTTGTTGTAGCATTCAAGCATAAAAAGCACTTGCTCCAGGAACGCAAGTGAAAAGTTAAAAACATTTAGATTAACTGATAAAATTCGCTACCGATGAGTCAGGCTCGCGAGTGGGAATTCCGTGTTTGATATTTGACTTTATAAGCAGTTTACGCTAACATTCGCTCGGGACGTATTCAACCTCATTAAAGCTGCGAGCTCCATTGATAAACCGATGAAGATGGACTGTCGTTAATAAATCTAGGCGCAGACGTTTTCCACTGCGTGTTAGAGATTTATCGGCCACTTTATATCGTTATCCAAGCAAATAGCGGTATGATCATAATCACTGTGTCACTAATTGTTCGAGATAGCACGTTAATTTAATGCGAAACCGTGCCGTCATTAAAGTCTAAACATTCCACCTGTGCTGTAGCTGTTACAGCATAATATTATCGATTTCATAGTTTATGTAAGATACCACTATGATAGTAATGTATTGCATAAAATACCGTGCAGGGGCAACCTGTCGTGTCAAACTCGATCAGAACCGCTAATTGATCAGTGAGTATAAGCGGGGCTCCTTCTTGTAAAAGTGTTATACGAGTAATGCTCACTTCCTGACGTGTGTGATGCAATTAACAGAATTGTGACGATTCGTTCCGACTCGTTCTGCGAGTCTTCACGAAGCTACTAATGTGACGAATATCAGTAAAAGTCACGAAACATCTGAGCATCATCCTGGTTGGTTATCCAGTATTGTTTTGATATATTCACGAGTAATTCATACTTCACTCATCAATTCCGCTGATGTCGATAACTTTTCGTGCCAGATACTCACTCAACAACCTGAGCAATAACTCAAATTCGCAAATACCATTCTAAACGTTATACTAATCACAACAGAGGATAAAATAGCATGCGTGATTTTGACAAATGTAACACTTATTGCTTTTAATCTTGTATTGGTTTGATACGCAAGTTTCTATCGAGACGTACTCGTACGCAGGTAATCGGAGATGTGATCACGCGAGGGGAAATTACTGGTGATATGGACGTGTCCACTTTCTGATGTGATAGATAAATGCTAAATGAGTTGTGACAGTTACGTCTGATTGACCACTTTATTGGAGTTATTGCCATTTAATCTACAAGAAACTCTACTGTTTATGGCTACTTAGTGGGAAACTTACGGTTGATGGCTTATTGCACGAAAGTGGTAGAAAGAAAAAGAATTGTGGATGCAAAGCAATTAATTATATACTTAGTGAGGTAAATAAATATTATAATGGTGGGCATGAAAGTGAAAATTATGCAAATTAATTACTTAATTGCACCAAACACGAACATTCTTTAATAAAATGTAAATAATTGGTCGGACCATAGATTCAACACTTGTTTTCAATTAACTTGCACACTTCTCAGAACCTTGGATTTAATTGTTAGACATCTTTGTTTCAAAGATAGACAATAATGAGTTTTTTAATAAACCATTTGAATAACAGATTATATTACTAGATAACGGATTCATTCCATTGTTTCGCGTACTTTATCTCGAAAAGTTTGAAAACATTATCTTTGTTTTTGCAAATTATATTTTTTTTGATTTCAATGTAGAGCAGCTCTACAAAATAATTGTCTCTTCGATTCTTTGTTCAGTTGTCAAAATTAAACTCTATCTTATTGTAATGTGTTAAGGTATATAATTGTATTGTAAACTTATATAATACGATCAACAGAAGCCGTGACAGCGTCGAATCATCGTAGGAAACTAACCGTAGTGAATTGTAGCAGTCGTAGTAATAAGATTAGTTATACAATATACGTTCGAACATAATCAATTTGCTTTTGTAGTTTGTAATATACCTATTTTACCACAACGGTAACATGGATATTAAAATGCTTGAAGAAGTTTTATGAGAACATAGGTACAGTTAGACGATTTGCGACCTTAAAAAAATCATTTAAAAGGCTGAAAAATAAATGGTAGTTTAACAAACCAATTAATTGCGTTTTTGACTATTATTATGTATATGCTCGTAAATATGTAGTTTATGTGTGTGTGTTTATGTATATGTTTAAGCTCGGGCAGCAGCGGCAGCCTATAACCTTAAATGGACTACCTACCCAAAACAAAATTATTTTTTAAATTCGCACCAGTAGTTGTTGAGATTACCACGTTCAACCAAACTGCAATCTCTTCAGCTTAATAACATTAGTATCTTAAAAGTATAGATTAAATAATTATGCCTATTCATATGAATATATTCCATTAAACAGAATCACACTCTATATAAAGACCTTCATGACAATAAAATCACAACAAATAACGTAATATAAGTTAAACAAGGTTTACTTTGCGGTAAATATATGTATTTCAGGAAGTCATAGTGATTTTAATAAAATTTAATTAATTGTAATTTCCTTGTGTAAATGTTAAATCACAAAGTAATGATGTTTATTAGCACTGAATAGTGTAATTACTGAGCTTTTAAGGTGATAGTTTTTTGTAAGAAGTTTTTCTTTCGCATTGATTGTTCCGTCCAATGTTGCCAGTGTAAAAGAAATTAATTAAATTGGCTTCGAATTCATTTCGTGACATCCTTTTCCACTTTATTCTACCTTGTTTACAACAACATCATCTTTAGTAAGAGCATAAACACATTATATAAAAGTTTACGCTAGATTCATCTAAATCTCCGGCCACCGTAGGCGCGGGCATGCGGACAGCGAGTAAAGGGCAACTCGCTGCCCGACCATGGACCATGCCCGGATCGACGGCGCGTCGTGTTCCCCCTCACAGACGGCCAAAGGCTGCCGGTGTTGCGGGACTTCTTTCCATCACCGTGATCCCGGAACATAAAGGGCTATTACTTTAGTCAGTTAAAGTCTGGCAGTCCTCCCACCCCGGGTAAAAAAAAAAGATTCATCTAAATGTTTTCCATGCTCAATTTTGTACGTGATTTTTGCCATGAATTACTCAGATTAAAGAGATCACGGAGAAAAGGAAAAGAAATAGCCTTTACCAGATTCTGTATCAATCTATGATGTAACGATATCTCTTGATCAAAAAGCCTTATCATAATCAGCGGCACTCATGCGCAACTTGTCAAACCACAATTTCCCCACCGCAGTGAAACTTATGTCTTTAGCGAAAGTTGAGTCGATACGTTAACATTTTCCCTTCTATTATATAAAAGTTAACATTAATGCAGGTATGTGAGACGCAATCGGTAGAGGTCGTTGTGCTAAAATGTAATCAGATTATCTGTGAGAGGTGTTGATAGCCTTGAACCGTAATCAATTGTTAATGTAATTAAAAGGTTTGTTTTGCGAATCGTTTCTCAATGAGGGAGTTCTACTCACAATGTAAAATGACTAAAATAAATAAATAATTGACTTTTTTGATACAGATCCCTAACAAATATTAACTAATGTGTTAGGTTAGGACAGGAAAAACAAATGTTTGAGATTTTCTTGCTAGAAGAACCAACCAAATGTCAGCATGGCTTTAAATGATACAAGTTCCTGATACACTTGATCCTTATCACCAAAGACACAAGAGAATCAATAACCGGATGAGTGCGCACGGTGCGTAGACCATAGACAAATACCAGGAAATGATGTCACAATCTTTTATCTCTATTGTCAACTAAGTAATGGACATCAGACTTAGGATATCTTGGGTTGCCAACTGCTAACTGGTGAAAGCAAACACTCGGATAACATTGTTTCCAATTAAAATGAGATCACGTTCATAATCAATTTTATTGCCTCTATTTAGATGTCTGCCTGATAACTATCTTAATTGATCCTTGAATTGAACGGGCACTTAATTTGTAAGTCTATTGGTAAGCCGACTTGAACCCTGAGGGAATATTATCGCGCCTTTGCTATGGAACCTTTTGCTAATTGACACTGAGAGTTACAGCTCGTTATTTGACGAATACTTTAAACTGTATAAGGCTCTTGGCATTAATGGCACGAATACTAATCAACACGTTTGTCCAGTACAAAAGATATATCACAGCCTCGAGTAAACAGCTAATTTCCATTGCATTTTAACTACTCTTTATCTCTGTCACTGCAAAATTCGCTAGCTTAACAAAATGAACCCTTTTCGATTACGTTGGGGGAACTCCGACGCAATTCATTAGGCAGTCACATTATTTGCCACCCCTGGAGGGTGACCTAGGCCCCCAAAGTTAAATCCTGTGAGGGGACGCCCTCTGAATCCGCTTGTGCAGTCGATATGCTTAGATGAGCATCGACTGCAGTGGGTGCAGCTCGTAATTGGTACATAGTACCTACATACATATTTATGAGGTAGGGTCATTGTTCCCTATTGATGGGATTAAGGAGTTCTTTCTTGCCATTAGAATTGGGTGCTGTTTTGTTTTGATAAAACACGAATGTTATTAAACATATGCACGTTTTAGGAAGCCCTAGAAGTTTTGTATATGGAGTTACATGAGCGATGTTTCATAGAACAAGTCTTCGTGGAAATAACTCAATTGTCACGTTCTTGTGTGACTTTTTCTTATATGTATGTTTATTTTGAAGATACTTAAGGTAATGTTTATTCATAATTGAAACAAGTCCACTTGAAGTCTTGTCTCTAATCGTGCTAATCCATCGCTAAATGGTAGCAGATATCGATGCCAAGGTCTTGATCGTCATGGATTCAATGCCGAAGTTCTGTATGTCTTCTCTTCACATTAATCCCCTCCATATAAAGAGCAGTGTATTTGTTCAAGTGTTCTTTAGCTTATTTTGGACATATAAGTGTCTTGTTGGAACTGATAGAAAGGCGTGGACGTAAGCCGATGTGTTGTTAACTGTACAAGTAACAGACAGCAAGGTTTCTTGTTCTTTGTCGCGAAGCTTTGTATTGGAAAAGCTGTACAAACCAAAACATATGTCGGAACTTGCCCTTGTTGAGGTAAACAATGATATTCGTAGATAATTTTACTAGATTATAACAAACATTTTGGACTGTTTTCTACAATGTTTTAGGGTTGTGACCCCATCATTGAATGCAATAGTTTGTGGTGGTTTCAATTTGAATATTTTCACTTTCTATCAGGGTGTTCCTGTGTCCCGGCAACAAATTTTTTCTTGGCTGATTAATAATGTGATAATTATGACGAATATGTAACTTAAACTTTCATTTTGTGAAACACTTCCTTTTTCTTTCGTCTTCTTCCTTTCCTCAATGCTGAGGACTACTGAAGCCCATAACCACATGACTCCAAGTTATATGATCTGCATAGCTCATACAAGTGATGGAATCGGCTAGCAATAATCTACATAGTACTCGCGCGTGTAACCTTTGGAAATAGACGTCAACATATCAATATTCCTCAAGTCTACTTATCTACTGACTTTAATAGATTCTAATATACAGCAGCGTCGTAAGTCTTGACCGCGGCGGCCATAGACTAAACGTGATTGACATATAGATAACGGTGATTGCGTGAATGACTTGATCGTGAATAAGTTATCACTTGCAGTAAGTTATCATTCATTATGGGTGGGTAGGCTACAGAGTAAGTGTTGGAAGGCCACCCAGTACGAATGATATTGAGTGGACCCTTTATCTGTATAGGAGATAGATGGCACAACTCACTTATGTGTGAACTCGCCGATATGAAAATATCAGTTAACTAGCTGGCCCTTCTACCGCATCAGAATCTAAAAAAAAAAACAAAAATACAACATAACCAAAATTAGCCAAATCTGTCCAGCCGTTCTAGAGTTTTAGCGAAACGAACAGCAATTGATTTTTATAAAAGTTTGATTTGCATATGTAGAGGATCTGAAAATACGTAGACGTACGACGTAAATATTAATACCTAGTGCGGTACGTACAGACGTTTTTTTGAAAACATTTGAAACGTTTTTTTTTTTCTTCTCGTTTTTTTTAATATCTATCAGATCAATATTGATGCAGAGAAATTCAAGATACGTGTGATTTGAGTTGAATTAACAGAAAAAAAAACCTGATAAATGGTAGGTAATGGTAGGTATTTACAGAAAATTACAAAGTTTCCACACATTTTTAAGTTAAAGCGAATGACTCAATAACCTGCTCCTAGTATAAATATTGACGTGTTTATGTATTATTTCAAAAAAACAAAAGTCCTGTTAAGCAGCACACAACCTCTTCTAGGTTGACCTGCGAGATGCCATTCATAAAAAAAAAAAAAGTATTATTTCAAAACCGGTAAATAAATATTCCTCATGACGTCACGGAGTTGGTCTCAGCACGTGTTTCGATTTAAGTGATTGTCATTTGTCAGAATGTAAGGCTCGCAAACCACATCCGAGCTATTATTGTTTCATTACCAGCATCCAATAGGAACAATGAACAAATTCCCTTTATCGGTTTTATTATAACTTTATTATTTTCTTCAACTATTTTTACTTTAGTAGGCTTCATAGTTATCCTTTTTCATTAATTACTACAATTTATTTTTCTAAATTTACATGACGTAAAAAATTATAATTTGGACAATATAGTATTGTCCTACTGCTGGGCAAAGGCCTCTCCCAAATTCTTTTATGCCAAGAAAAAAATAACACAAAGCAGTCTAGTGTAGTCTTCAAAGAAAACAAACACTGGAAAATGGTAAAGACATCATAGAGAAATCCAACCACACATATAAAATATCACAAAGAAAAATTAACTTTCTTCTAATTACGAGTATGTACCTATATAATTCCTATATTGACGATCCTTATCCAGATTTTATCGTCATCTTCTTCGTTGTATAAAACGACCGGTAATACTATATCATAATCGTCAGCGTCAGTCCACTGCCGGACATAGGGCTCTGCAATTGCACGCCATTTTACTTGATCACTGGCTACTTTCAGCTCTCCAGCAAACGCAACCTTACGAAGGTCGCCGCTTCACCTTATTTGAAGGGGATGGCGTCCCAACTTACGTTTGTTTAATAGTTCTAGGTTGTATCATGGACATTTTGCGGAAACTTTTGTTGTATTTGTAAACAGACACGTAAGTGGAACGACACTATCAGTACCACAACTTCTGCTCGCCACAGAATTGGATGCACATTCAAATAACCACATGCAATGTGACCATTTCAACTACTGTCACAGTTGCGTGCCAGATAAGATACACTCCTATTCCGGGTCGTCACATTTAAATATAAAACAGACGTTTCATTTAATTTACATAATCATATATGTTAACAGTAGAAATCCATATTTGTTTTTATTAATTTATTATTACTCTGTGTGCGTGAAATGAGGCGTCATTTTAGAATCGGTTCGCTATGGGTTTTAAAACATTGAATAATTGCCTATGGGAGAATCTTAAGGAAATAGTACTTGCCTCTTGTGAGTCATCGACACTCAGTATTAAACCTGGTGTCGTCGTAACGTCGAATATAGAAACGTATTTATGAGGTACTGTGTACAAGCAAGATGGATGTTAGTTTAGCCCGTAGGTGGCATAGTAAATGTTTTAGGATTGTCTATTTCACAATGCTGGTAGACCAAGGCACATAAAGACAGGAAACTGGTGAAGTTAGCCAGTTGAACTATTGTGGGGTCTGGACCCGTCGTCGTAAGGTACAGCGACCGAATGGGCTTTAAAATTACTTCAGCATTTGACCAAGGTTCAATGGTAGTAAACCGTATGTTGTTGAGTCTGGGTAACTGTCGAAAATAAAGCATTAAATCATTTCTCCTGTTCGTAACGTGGAGCTTGGCGAGGTGCCAGCATCCGCTCAGCAAGGATGTTCAAGTCGGGATGTTATCGTTTGTAATTTGACGTCATGCGCGAATCTCCCCTTTTCACTCTAAGATGGTGAACTCTGGCGAAGTTTATCCCTTTAGCTTCATTTTCCCAATGAAATCTTGCTTTTATAAAAAAAAAATGCAGTCCGAAACTGTATTTCTGATTAAAACATAAAGTTTTAATATCATCAAAAGTTTTCATAAGCTCTACATCAAAAGTTTTTATAACTTTTACGAGACTAGTTCCGCCGACTGACTTTATATGGGTAATATTATTACTCCATAAAATGTTTTTTTTTGGCTGTACACGTATTTTGAGTGTAGTCTACGTCGTAGTTGCCGTAGGTGGTCCTGATCGTCTCCATAATTTGAGATGTATCGGTAAATTACTAAAAATAGGCTACAAGGCATATAGGTCATGTCATTGACTACATAATCCGTGTTTTTTCGGCGTTTTTTCCATTAAAATTAAACTACAAGCATGAAATATGCAACCCTGGAGTTTCAATGTCAAATGCGTTAATTTTTATAACAATGACTAGTTACCAACATTAAGGTGTGGTTACACTGACAAGATAGTTAGATAATTATCCCGTTATCAAATGTTTTTATTTTATTTTGGCCGGTCTCATTTGAAACATTAAAGTAAGTATACGAGTTGTTACCTATTGTCTTAGGCTATTACTGAATGCAATAAGTTAGTACTACGGCGCCATTCTTTTGATTACTTACGTTAATTAATAAGAATCCAAGGATAGATGTCAGAACAACTCCAAAGGTCAATTTATTGGGTCGCGGGACTGTCCTATCAAGTAACCGTAACACTGGAACGTGAAGGACACTATGGATTCAACTGGGTTTCCCCTGCGGGGATTCGGCGATGCGCCTCCACGCGCCACTCATAGACGCGCTGGAGAGCAGTCGCCTCAAGATCCCAGAGCAGCAATCCGGCAAGTAGGTTGGCCGACTCGGGTGCAATCGTGCGGTATCCTCGGATCATCCGGATAGCCTGGCATATCCCACCCTCTAGCATGGGACCAGATTTGCTGGTCGCGTCCGCATGCTCAGGGCACACACGAGCAAATATGACTTACCTACAAAAGCAATTGGGCAAGAATGTAATAAACAGTCCCAGTATACAGTCCCTGCATCTATTTTCATTGATAGTATCAAATGTTACAGTAACCGTATTCTTTTGATTACGGCCTTATATCTGTTTTACGGCTACGGCAGAGTAAACAATGGCGTTGGCGCGGCGCCATCTGCCGGCGATTGGTGCGAACGTCTGATGACTAATACAAGGTTATTGCAGGGATATGACGGTGATAGTGGTACTTTACTTGCATTAGCGGTGATACTATAGACAGGTAATGTTGTTATCTGTTCAGCCAACAATTTATGTAGGATTTGATTTATTGTATCCTCCTGTCAAATCTTTGCTGGTGTGATTTGTAATGCCGCCCCCATGCTAAAGAGACGTGCATCCGGTACATTATAATTATGGGGTTTGAGATGAATAGCTAGCTTTCTCGTGCCAAATCTAGCCTCATCGACTTTAAAACCTGTCACTGCCAATATGAGCAGACAGAGTTTCCCAATTTTGATGTCTAAATAAATTAATGTTTGTATGTTTGTCTTATATGCGTTCGTGAACCGCTGAATCAACTGTGATGCGAGTTTGGTTAAACCTGTTTAGTTTCCTGGTAAAAATATCAGTTAGAAGTTGTTTAAATTGTTCTGCTGCATTTAAATGTGTATGTTTATCAAGAACATCCACAACACTGGCAACTAATTATCTAATTGTAGCATACATTCTTGTCTACAATACGACAGATGACAACGTACTTAGTGTAGGGAGAACTATTGATCATTGTCTACAATTTGTTTACAAATATCTACAATCACTTCACAGTCAGTTTCAATAACGATACAAAAATGTAAAAGTATATTCATAACAAATTGTTTTTAATTTCTTACGTGTATATTTAGTAGTACGCTAGTCGAAGTAGTAGTATCTAAGATAGCCTTTTATGTTTCAACCTGTAGTATTCCATTGCTGGGCAAAGGTTCTATGTCTTGTGTCCCTATCTCTATGTCTTATTCTTACTGACTGCCCCGCTGGTCTCTTGGCCTCAAGCGCGACTGCCGAGCGTGGGGTCTTGGTTTCGATTCTCGGGTCGGGCAAAAGTACTATTGGGTTTTTCTAAAAAGAATTTCTCAGTAGCTGTCCGGAGTTTGAAAGTTGGCGGTATAATACCTCGTGTCTCGGAAAGCACACTGTTGGTCCTGCTCCTTATCTCTCACTGGTCGTGTAGGATTGCCGCATCTCATCGGAACTATGAGACTTAAGGAAAAAAAATTCTGAGAGTTGTGATCTGTCGGTTATGGGGTTTTAAATATCTGTATTGTTCTTTTTCATGGTTATTTACAATTTATGATCTGTTTTAGATACGGTTCTCCTGACTTTTCTCAGCATAGTTCTCTATGGTTTCATAAAACATGATAGGAAAGATTACTATTGTTAAGAAGATCTTGGCATTAAAAAGTATTTATTGAAATCACAAAGATCAAATGTTTAACTTCAAAATTTTAATTTTATTAAAATTGGGTTAAATTTTGTCCTCTACTATCCCATAGGCTAATGAGTCGAGGTCACCCAGAAGGAATGCAGTAAAACGCTAAAAAAGTGCTGGATACCGGCAGGAAGCTTTGGAGCGTAAAGTCAGAGCTTTTAGTACACTGTACAAATTACGTACTCCTCGGATAAAATTCATAAAAGTTACAAGAAACACGTAAAATTCATAAACTATCTTCTAGTAAAACTAAAAATAAACTTTGCAATCATTTTCAATTTGGGATGCGTTACCAGGAATTGAGTAGGATGCCTTCAACGTCAATATACAATGATGAAGCGTTTAAATAACACTCTATTATTAGTTGGGCGTTTGTTTGAGAGATTCAGTACTTACTAGTGTGGGATGGGTGGCAAGGGGGGAAGGCAAACGAGAGTAGTTGCACTGTGGGAATTAGACAGAGCTATACAAGTCGTCTAACACCGTCTCTTTCCTACAGTGGGGCAACTCTCGCTTTATGACGTCATGGCACTGCCTTTTGCGCAGGCGCAAAGATTTGTTATACCCACATCATAATCAGCTCTAAAAATAGGTAAAAATATCCACGTTTATAGGCTATTCATAAATTTGTTACGCGAGCCGATAATATTGAACGCTTATAAAGCATTGTTTTGAAAACTAACGTTATTCACGTTATGTTATATACATAGTTATATTTACAGATTAGGACCTGCTCTGCTGTAGGTTATCGGATGAAAACACGATATGATGTGTCGTGGGTTCAATCATAGACTTGTTATTTGTGTTTTCAAATACATTGATAAGATATCGATGCGTTTATGATATGTTACAATTATAATGGAAGTATTTTTTGTTAGTAAACTGGATTAGTTTCGAGTTCATTCAACATCACATCTGTAATCGTGTACTAAACCTTTTTTTGAAGGAAGTTTACAGGTAACTTGTAAAACGTTTACTATTTCCTCAGTGAGCTGTTAATGTTGGCAGTCTGTGAAAGTTGAACGTAAAGTTGTTTGCAATGCTACTGAGTCTTAACTGTTCTGAGTTTCCTGCAGTTTCCAACAAGTACAACTTACCTGCTTATAAAACATGATGGATCACCTAGATAGCGATAGATATCTATGATATTTGAGTTATTGACAACAGTTAAGATTTTGTATTTTGCAATTGGAATCTGTCCCAATAACGGTTAGCGTTAACCGTGGAAACCCACAAGCGATCTCATTCTAACAAAACAAACTTTCCTTCTACGTCACACAAAGTACTTCCAAAACCACATCGATTGATTACTCACAATATTAAAATTACTGGGTGATGCAAACCCTCACAAACCACAGTACAGTCGCGTACAATTGACTCATCTTCAGTAGTTAGCGGCATTGTATGCAAACTGCCGCAGTGACGTCTGCTAGTTTCGGTACAATGGCGAATTAAGACAAAGAACCAATGATTTGTTATGGTATTGCCTGAGCTTGGTCATGGCTCAACGGGGAAGTTGAGACACTACACTTAAGTAACTTACCCGCTTATTTTTTTCAACTTTTTAACCTAGACCAAGGTGCTGTCCTAATTCTGTAAGCCAAGAAAATTATGTTAATTGAGTTTTTTTTGCAATACTAATCTCGTAATTGCGTGTTGTAAGTCTGTGTGCTCGTGAGCAAATGAAGTGGACAATAGTTGTGACAAAGCCCTATATTCTTGAATAAAATTGGATTGAATTTCACGTCTATTCAACTGAATTGTATTCCCACCATTGTTGATTCGTTAACAATCATTCGTAAACATGTTCTCTTTATTGTTCGCCTAATCTTAATACATCGCTAATTAAATATAATTTCTGTCAAAGCTGTTCGCAGTCTATTGTGAGTGAAGGATTTGAAAAGCGCGTACCTACATTAATTCTGTGAACGACGTCGACGTGACGATTACATCTCATCAGATTTTTAATTAGGATTTGTTGTTGGCCGCAGTCCAGGGTCTACGGAGCGTGTCAACACGCGTCCTCATTTACTTAATTGTAAAACAAATACGCTAGTTGCAGCACTTTTTAAAATACGGCGAGACGTGCTGTTTCTTTTAAATGAACGAGTTATTGTTAATTATCGGAACCCAATTGGAATGCAAAGTGCGCACCTGTGATTTTATTGTTTGAAGTGTCACGAACTGTTATTTGATCCAGTTCAATGGGCCACTCAAATCGTTTGAGCTGGCCTGGTTATAGGCATCGAGTTAAGTAAGCCCTGAATTATTGTTTATGCACTAAGTAGTTAACATCTTCACTTAGAAGTTATCACATCACCACAGATTCATCACAGTAAATAGGTTTGTCACAATATGCGTAAAACAACTTTCAGAAAGATTGAAGTTCCCAAATATTTTGCTTTCTACGTTTTTGTCTTTCTTTCATTTTGTATATTCAGCTTTCTTAGTCATTGAATTCCGTTACCATTAACCGCGTCAATCGTCAAGGGAGCTTCCTAATGTCGTCGCTCTTTACGGAATGCCGGGACTCCGTTATTCGTCCTGATAATTTTGTCATAAGTGTTTCAAGTAAATCAAGTGAGGGACGACTTCGGGGTGTGATCTCACAGGAAAACCATGCGTTCACATATGACTAATTTGATTCATGGACGCTTTTTTTTAAATGTTAAAAAATATAGTCTCGTAGACTATAGTTTAGTAGACTATAGTCCAGTAGACTATAGTCTACGTTTAAATATAGCTGCAAACTTAAAAACAAAACTTTCGTGCAACGGATTGGCTTATAAAAAGTAAACCGTTTAAATACATGCAATTTAACGAACAATATCATTTGTTTGAACATAACACGCTCTAAAAGATTAATGAAGACGTCTGAAATTAGTAGTAGATATCATTGTATACTTAATTACATCTATAGCGTGAACTGTAATTAAATAATAACACGACTAATTACCTAGTCGTTAGACACGACTCGATCTAACAATAACACATCAGCTCATTTCAGGCATGAATAATAATAATTATGATAAATATAAACTAATATTTAAAGATTTTTTTTTGTTGGATGTTTGTTAGTAATGAATCAACCCAAGCACTACGTAAAGTTACATTATATTATCAACCAGGTACATGTATGGGATGGGAACCCAACTGAGAACATCCTCTTTTTTAAATCCTTTAAAAATAGTGGTCGATATTGTTTACTTACTACATAGAAAATTAAAATAAATGAAGACAAGACCAACTGAATATTTATTCACATCCGACCGATGAATAATAATTGTCATATTATTAAACACACATACTTAATGTTACTTGAGTAATCAATTCGACAGAATACTTTAGTTTTAATGTTAATTTTATTTAGTTAGTTGAATAACATAAAATCCATCAGACAGTTTGTTACAAACAAATCGCTGTTTAAAGTGAAATGGCTGTATAAGTGTATAACTTCCTACAATGATGCGGAGAGAGACACTTGAGGGCAGCGCCCCTATCTTCATTCACTATCGTTATCTCGTTACATCGTCGTGTCGTAATGCTAGTGATTTACACGCCAATTGTCGGCGTCTATTCACTCGACCCTTGAACTCGCTTGCAATTTACAACAGAAACTTTATGACTATAGACATTCAATTTTTTTTTTAAAACAGCAATAGACAACCGGTAAAAACAATTTAAAAAGTACAAATTCAATGAGTGGTGTTAATCAAAAGTGTATCTAAAAAATATGACATGAGTCTTCAAAGGGAAAAACGTGCAAAGTTTAATATGTGGAAGGCGATTATACACAGAAAGAGGAAATACAGCGAAGTTTTACCAGGCGATAGAGAGTCGTACTCCGCTCTAGCGGCAATGCAGGGAGGTAGTTCTGCGACACTACCGCCATCTCTTGACGCGCTCAGAGCATGTAAGTATTATCGCTACTCGACGCTAGATGGCGGCACTGATTGTTTTACTGTGCAAACTTATGTCTTTGATTTTATAAGCGTTTGCGTTCGTTAGATTATTCTTTTGACATTTTTTATTTTTTTTTTATTAGAGGAGTGATAGTTGTAGCAATTATTTTTATTCTGAAATTAATTATTTCTGGATTAACTTTGTGTTCTGTGTTTTTATTTTGGTAAAGTGTTCTTTTCTGAATGTCGTTATTATTGTATTAATTGACATTGTTTATAACATTTAGTTTTAAAAACTGCTCAAGTAGGTATTGCATAAAATGTTAGTAAAACTATTTAAAATACTTTGTCAAATATTTTTTCACAATACTTCAAAAATCAACACGGTGACATTGTGTGCATTTTTTGTAGAGACGCGTAATGGCATGGCCAATGCCTCCTCTCGGACTTCAATTGTGGGAAAATATGATTCATAGCATTGTGTTTACTTACCAACCGCGTCAAACGTTGCCGCTCTCTGAATGAGGTCAATCTTTGTTACATTTCTGGCGACTAACGCTCGTGACCTACGGTTTTACAACAAACGGAGCCCTTGCGACAACCGACAACACTGAAGGATTACTATTATTATCTTCAAGATCTTAGAAAGTAATTTTTGATTATTTTGTAACTTTAAAATAATATACACATACTTTTGTTTTTTCAATGTAAGTAATGTTTAAAAAATAAAAATATTGTCTTCGTAGTTGAAAATTTAGCTGTCCTCAAGCGAATAATATCCCTGAGCTTACTCGTCTCATTCCCCATCCTTATTCGGAAACAATCGTCATTGTTCCGAGTAAAAATCATGAAAGGACATCAGTTGGCATTGCGAAGAGGCAATCTTTAGGTACTACTTAACAATGCGCTGACTATAAAGAAACTGACACTCATAGCGAAGAACGTTGCCCACGCGCAGACAATATGGCTCCCACGGCATGGTTTCCATGACTTTACGTAAATCTGCTAATTACTGCGCATTTAGACATAACAAAGATAGGTTTCCTCACTTTAATATACATAAAATTTTCATAATAGAAAATATTATTATAAAAAAAAAACAGTAATACCCGCTTAAAAGTTTAGAATAGGTAATAATGAATGACTTGACAGTCGAATATGCCTGAATATCTAGTATTCCATAAGTATTAATAAATATTTTAGAAATTTAAAATTTATGTAAGCGGAAACATCAATCATCATCGACATTTACATGCATTTAAAATCGAAGGTCTTTCAACTTGGCCCTCTGTTGTAGATTTTTCTTGTGCTATTTTCTGTAGTTTTGTAGTTTGAGTTCCACCCACTTTCATGACTCTAATATCTTGTAAAAACATTGTATTTCCTCTATGAAACGTTCATGGTTATTAAGTGACATAAGTACATATGTTCGTGCAACATTTGTTTGTACACATGTGTGACTGAATGTCGCTCACGCAAGTCTCAATGGTCGGAGTCAGTGTACAGGTTTGACCCACATACTTAGCCAGGCCATCGTCTCCAATGCACCGCCTCCTTCGGGACTTCAAACACAACTACATATTCTCGAGTGTATTTATGCATATCTGAATCAACAATAACCGGCATAATAAGGTCCCTTCAATGGTTTGCATATATTAGTTTATGAGGCCAACATTTTCTAGAGCATCCGGTCTTATTGGACGCATCGCGGTCCGTTCTTGATTATTATGATTTTGGGACATTCGGAAGTCATTTGCAATTAGAGCATAATTACAGTTTTGGTGATTCCCTTCACTGTTATCTAATGTTGTGTTCAACGTTAAATTGTAGGCTTCTGATTCACACGAGTCGCTTTCTACTAGGTAGTTGTGTAGTTCTGTCCGTGAAGCCTCGTTTAGTATAATTGTGTAAATACACTTACAAATTTTTCGTTGACAACCTTAATTCACGGGTGAATAATTGAAGTGTTTCCATCTCGAACCAATGAGAGATTCGCAAAAATTCATTGCAGCGGTGGCGTGTCCCCGAGCGCGTCACGGATAATGAGCAACTCCTGCTATTGTGTTCAAATTGTGTCAAATTAACACATCCGTTTTCTAAGAATTGACTCATGACGAATTGTTCTGTGGTGCTAGGAACCCACTGTTTTATCTTTTTGCGGTCAGTTTACGAGCTTTGCTTCGAGGGCTTTCTCTGAATAAGTCTTTCTATTACACCTTAATCTTTTACCTTGTTTGTTTATAAGGGTCAGAAGGGCTGCATAGTCATGTTTCTTTCAAAGACCGTAACGTTGAATCATGAGACAATTTAGCATAAACAACAATTTGCCAATAAAAAACTCAGTCTTAAGTGTTTGATCTTTCGATATCCATTTTCCAAGATCAAGTTAATTCTCCATGTATGTCAAGCTCGTTTAAGAGACAATCTCCAACTGTGGATGTGGAAGCGAGAGCTGCTTCCACAAAAAAACTAGTTACGCTCTGAAGGCCGTCATTACTAAATTCTCCATAGTTTTTATTCGACTAAGCTCTCAGAAGCAATTCCAATTGAGTTCTTTCGATGAATACGGAAAACCGATCTCTACTGTGCCCGTATAATTGAGGAAAGAGTTGAGAGCGTTGCGTTTTGTGCCCATTCGCGCCCATGCGTCTGTCTGTGGTCCATTTTATCTGTGTTTTCTTCTTTAATATGGTGTTGTTCGACTTTTTAAAGATACATAATGGTAATGCTCTCTTTGACTTTATGTTTGCCATTAAAGGTACGACGACCTGATAGATGATCAAACGCTTGTTTGTATGATTGACAGACAGAGAGAGATCAGTCCTTAATTGAAACGCTGTTTGTAGTTCTATAGTTTGTTAAAATAGGTAGTAGGTTAGATCAGCAATCAGTGAAGACGTCAATAATTACTATTGCCCGAGTCACTGTTTGTGGTTATCAAACGATTCCCAAAGCTATTGATGTTTCTCAGAAACCTGTTCCTTTGTTTATGCTACCTAAAACGCCCTAGATTTCTCATCGAAAATTTAGAGATTTTTTTTTCAGGAGTCAGATGGTATCAACATGATTATTAGCATCGCTTGTGTTTTGTTTTATTTATGTATGGTTCGACCGCGACATATGGGGGACGCTGGGTACCTTCAGCGCAGCTGGGGGCAACAGGATGCGAATATACGATTAGCGATCTTTTTCTCTTGCATTTTAAATTACTTTACCGTTCCGTATTACGCTTACAGAACTCAGCTTCCGGCTGATTATAAGGTTTTATTTATTGTGACATTAAACGTTTTTGATGTATTATGTTGAATAAGGATTGAGCATGTCAAATCGAGATTAAAAGACTAAGTTATGAAGCTGCTAGTCAATGAATAGACTTAGCCTGACCTACTGAATAAATTGAGAATTGATGTAGGTAGGATTAGTTACCAGTTGGAGTGTGGGCAGACTGGTAGACATGATTGTATCCTCGCCCTATACATAGTGTGTCTGAGTGGGGTCTCGCTGCAAATTATATAACTTTTCATTATGGCGATGAAAACAATGAATCAGCGGAGAGCTCGTTAGTGACTCACCTCCCCACCTCATTGTGGAGGCCACATCGTGCTTTATCCTTGCCTTTTTTCTTAGCAAAGATAATCTCGTATTCTACCTCTGTATACCCTTAAGTACCGGTATTTGTAGTGTTGGCATGTTAGCAACTAATTGTAAATGCCTGAGAGAGCCGACTAACTAATTGACATACTCTAGCGTAGCATACCGACTTTTAATTAGGCACATTGCTAAATTCTACGGGTTTGTTTATCACAATTTTTTGATGAAATATTGTAATGGGCTTAGGTTTATCATTTTATATAACATCCAAACACTTTCTTAAATATTCAAATTATAAGCTTTCACTAATTATGTAATAATTTTGTTACAGGTAAGTGTCGATTGCTTTACGAATTAATTGTGGCGTTATACGGTAAGTACTGTAGTACCTTGTGTTTTCTTATATTTACGCTCTCTAAACAAAGGTCTTAACGATCTCATCATCTCACCTCTTCGCAATTGGTGCGAATTCAATTTAGTTTTAATTTGGTGACTGACCGTTATAATTACTCGCTACTTCCATCAAGATGTGTTATCTCTTAATTTTAGACTGTTTAACGCTGCTTTGCTCTGATACTTGCTAATTCTATTTTAGATCGTATCGAGTGAATCGTAAAATACATTAATATATAAAATCCGATTCTTAATGGCATTCTAAATGACATTTATGTAATACAGTTCAAATTGCGTCGTACTGATAAGCATTTACGACTTCTTATTTAAAAACAAATTAAAGTGTGCATTTTGTTAAGAATTTTATGCCAGACCACTTTAAAAATGATAATTTCATGGCGCTGTTAATAAAAGGGAATATATTGTATAACGGATGCAATAAAGTGCAGTAATTTTCTGGTGTAATTAAAGCTCTTTTGTATCGTGTGTCGCGTTAGTCTGGCCTGGCGTACCTCGCAGTCCACCGGATGCCTGTGAAAACAAGAGCAGCTTAGGGTTACACGCGCGGCTGTCCAGGCTTTCAAGCTGACGTTCTCGGTGCCAACTTTCGATCACAAACAAGATGTCCGTTTGACGTGCGTAATTGGGTCTGTGGAAATCCTGCATGCTCGTTGATTCTGGATGTGAAGGCCTGCACTATCGCGCAATCAGTCAACTATGGTGTCAATTACTTGATTGACATATTTATGTGAGACAAATATTTACGACTTTACTCTCGCGTGCAATCGTGCATTAAGATTTCTGTAAGTTTGAACTCAATCTAACCCATAATCTAGAACTACGACGTAATCATTTTCTTGACAGAACTCTTGATTCTGGCACAGCATAATTATTTGTTAATGGTTACCCGACTGTCAAAAGAGGATAATGTTTTAATCCGTTATTTTATTTTCTACCTGGCATCTCTCTCTCTCTTTTCTAGATTTGTTATATCTTTCAAAAGGGGAATGCCCAGTGTCCATAGTGCTCTAGGCCCAAGATGGACATCAAATGTTAGTCTAAAAAACGAGTGTTTTACAATCTTTACAATATAGGATATCTGTAAAATATATTTAAACTGACGCCACTATTTTAGAAATGTTTAAAAAACCAAAAGTTTTGAGGTTATATTTCTATGAGCATAAGTGTGGGACTGTGAGATATTAATACAAGAAGTCTCCATTTTTAATACTTGATTATTGATAATGATAGGAGGGGTGTTTCTTACATACTTTTATCTAATTATAGGTAGTAGGGTATGAAAACAATCAATCAATCAATCCATTTAATGGTGACATTTCTTATGAGACTTTTTCTACATATTTCCGTTTTTAATAGGTGACTTCTTATACGTCTAACACAGCGTCCATAATTATTGCAGATGCTTTGATGTACAGATCCTTCCAGATCTTGTTGCGGAGCAAGGCTATAAGTTCTAGCAACCAGCGGTTGCAACAAACATGATTATCTCTTGATATCTGAAACAATATTAGTATCGGTAAATAATCGGATGATGATGTAGGCAATAGCAAAATCATTATAAGATTAGTATTTTCACCTACCGTGATGCAACCAATTGTTGTAAGATGTATATTTTTAAATCGCTATGATTTTGAATTTCGTTCCGGTTAAAACCACAACTCACACAACGTTATCAGTCATTGTAGAAAACGTTATAAATCGGTATACAAAATCTGAACCAAGTCCTTATAACAATACAGTAAAAGAAATTGAAGAAAAATCAAAACACAACCACATTGAGCGCAACATGACAGTGTCAGTCAGTGTCAGTGTCTGTACCTACTCGAGTCAAATTCAGTGTTGTCACTATCACAAAAAATCATAACGTTAATTAAATCGATAAATACGTCTTATCGATTACTTTTTAAATCACAGATTTTTGATTGTATAAATTCTTTTTTTACAAGTACACATTTATTTGTATTTTCATGTTTTATTTTAGTTTACTAAAAAACAAGAAAAAGCAAATGGGCATGCCTGTGCGGTTATTGTATTTGTTTATATTATGTAAATATTTTCATTTATCAATCGATTCAAATCGATTGATTAATGAAAATATTTGAAATGTGATTAGATCTGGCAATATTTTACCAGCGTTAAAACCAAGAAAACTTCCGTTTTTTCAATAGATTTACTTTTTTTAACGAATTATTGTAGATTGTAGTGGCGGTCGATTGGAAAAACGTAAATACCTATTTTTTTATGGCAAAATTAATGCATGTAGTAATTTTTCTCAAGTGTGCTGTCCGCGGTGGGCCTAGGATGGGCAATGCTCTTTAATAACACGTGTAACGATTCTATCCATCAGCTCTCTACAAATATCCGGTGCACCTTAACCCTTCCTTCATCTGACATCAATCCCTAGGATGTTTACAAAGTTATTTTTGTTTCCCATGTTGATAGCAGGCGTGTTTGTACCTTGTCGTCACCCTCTCACCGTTATTGAATCAGGCGAGTTAATCAACAGCCACTGTTATTCCGTACTGATTTATAAACCTGTTGTGATTATGTCATGATGGCCTGCCTCTGACAATTTGTTAGCACCGTTCCGAACGGTATTATGTTTGATCGAGACAATCTGCATAGTTGCGGACTTGACTGGCTTATAATGTGACGTAGAATACTACCATTTTTTTAAACCTATGAATTCTAAGTATAAGAACCTGTTTCAAAGTTGCGATTTTCTAAGTTATTCATTCAAAAGAATTCACCTTCACTGTCAACGCAGAATTTCTGTTAAATAATACGTATTAATTATGCGAGGCACATAGCAGAATGTTAAACTCTCGTGGTCGGCTCTGGCTCCGTACATTTTTTCCTAGAATCGTTATACAGTCGATATTTAAAATTTTCTCTGTATGCCATAGTGCACGCACATTAACCATTCTGTACGCATAAGAACTGTGAGAGTCTTGGAACAATTTGTACTAAAACTCACATTTACATGGAGAATTTAGATACAGCATTTTGAACGGGCCGTTAAATGGTTCTGAGTAAAACAAGTCCAATGACGTGATGGCTTTTGGAAAATATCGAGTTGATGAAAACGGCTATTTGGTCAATTTAATTGACCATTAATTGCCAAAATAAAATATTATTTATTGTCTGACGCCAATCAGTAAACCAGACAGTCCGCCTAGTAAACCTTAACCCAGAATAATTTTATTGTTCGTAATTTTAGCCACAACTTCCATCAAGAAAGTATGTAAGTCAGACCTTTTTCTTTCACGTCAAAACCAATAGTTCGGCATCACGGCGATTTGGCCCGATTTTAAAACTCCTGTGCCAAAAACATTATTCCCACATTCGACGGCAATGCAGATGTGCCATTTTACGCATACAAATTGGGACACAGTCTGTGTACCGAGCTCATATGCTGAATATTTTGAAATTTTCACAACAGCATTCGTTTTTTCTGGCCAAGCGAAGCATTCCTGTAACACTTACGCTGATTATTTTTGTACGTAAATATATGCTACTGCAATTGAAGGGGTAATCATGCATGTAAAACAATTTAGTAAAAATGTAACAACTTGAAAAAGTGATGTGGCGTGCAGCTGCTGTTATGACATGATCATCAATAATGATATAATTTTGTTTTCAAATTGTACATTTGAATTGTAGATTTGATGAAACTCCTCACCTTGCGAGTTAAGCTTTAAATTAAAGCCAGATTAAGTCGCTCTTATCACGATTTATTTATTATTTCTTATCTTTGGACGTGCTTAAGTGCGTGCGTGAAAACTCGTAAGATACTCTGAAAACGTGCCTTAATGGGCTCGGCCCTTACCGATGTACACAGACTGTTCTACTGCCCACTACCCTGTTCAATGTTCATGTAATAATTTTCGTTTTTTGTGTTGTACCTACTCACGGCACAAAGCCCGATTTTCAGTGTTTGGGCGCTAATTTTAGCCCAAGATTTATGTTTACTTATTTCTTCTGGCGATAGCTATAAATATTCCTATTTTAAACAAAACATTAATTACTCTGAATGTGTGATAATTTACATTCTTGTGTTAATTAAGATAGCTGTTATATATGAAATTAAATCTTCATTAAATATTTTGTAATGGGCCTGCTTTAGCTGCTATCTGCAATGTATAGCTCAATTATTGCATGCAGATAAGCGGCTACTGCGCTGAACACATGTCGACTGTCGATATTTAACATACGATGGACTCCACGTAGGTATCGTACGCTGTGCAAACAAGGCTAAAAGAAAACTGCCGTCAAATTATCGTTGTTACGAGTTCGTGGCGACCCCGTTTTGGTTCTATCAGTGTCAATTTGTGTTAGTGAAGTTTCAATTATGTATAAGTAAACGACACGTTCATTCACACTATTCGTGTTTGCTTGCACTGCTCGGTCCCTTTGGACACGTGTATTATTACTCCGAATCATGTTTAACATATCTGATGGGTTGTTTAACTACACTTCCAATGAAACATATTTAATTACAAAAGTAATAAACAACGTGCTTTAATTTTTTACGAAAGTGTGTCAAGCATGGCATGTTCCATAATTAAAAACTTGTGCACACTACGGGCTACAGCTCACTCGCTGAGTACCGAAACTTTGTATTAAGGGTGGTGCATACTAGCATACCTCGTAAGCTGCAAAATGTGAGGCGTGGATTAAAAAAGAGTATCATTTCTAAAAATGGAACACTTGTTTGTAGTGCTAAGCTAGGTTGTCACAGATGTAAGCTGTTTATATCAAGAGCGTTCAGTAAGCCGACACTAGTTTTATTAGCTTATGTAAATGACCTTACAGCGACTTACGTAGACCGCAGCATATATAAATACATATTATTATATTTATATAATGTTGATAATATTAATACTGTGTCTATTATAGAAAATATTATAGTTGTACGAACTACTAGGAAAGATAACGCAAACTTCGAAGTTCCAACGCGTATGATAATGCTTATCGTGTATGACCAAGTTTTTTGTTAAATAAGCTCTATGATTTATTTAAATAAGGTTGCTTACAAGTGCAGACATTTTTAATTTAGCATGGAGGATTTATTCGTAAAAATAATATTGTAAAATATTTATTTTCCATTTGATGTTATATATATATAACATCAAATGGAAAATAAATATTATAATAATGATGATGATGAATAAAACGGTAAGTTTCCTTTAAAATAATGATTCAATTTGATCGTTTTAGTTTTCGCTACAAATTCCATTAAAGTGCCGATTTAAACCGTATGGTTAAAGTAAACAAACAACAATATCCTCGTTTGGTCACGTGACAGCCCTGGTAGTGGTGGGTGCACACCGAGCGCGCGTTGGCCCGTTGGTAAACAGTTGGCATCGGTCCGTGTCGCGCGCACGTCGCGCCTCGTTGTCCGACATTGTGTGAGGTGCGTCTACACTGTTGTGTCCGGTCACCTAGTGTGCCGCGGCCACAATGCGCAGGAACTCTGCGGTCTGCTCCCAATGAACCTCCATACCATTGTGCTTGTTTTGTGGAATCATTACGTGCTTTTGTCAAGTGTTACACGTCGTGGTTTTGTTCAGTGACCATACTCCAACAGTTTGTATGTCAGCTATAGATGCGTAGTGTATTACTGTTAACTTAATTTTACCTCAATGATCCATCGAATGACTACATGCAACTTTCAACACTAACCAGTCAAGTTTACAAAAGTTATATAACAGCGATAAGAAATTCGAAACCACTCTGAACTTTACGCAGCTTACGTTTTCGAAAGCGTCTGACGGATCGTCTTGCATTCCTTGCAAATAAAGCTTCGTATATAAAATGTCAGGTTTCATAAATTATAAGGTCAGCCCACACGTTGACAGTGGCCCTGTAGGGCAGTGTTCTGTAATAAATTAATTAATCACTCAGTATATTGATTGCCTCCAGTGGCCCAGCATCGTATCACACGTCGTTGGGCCGTACAGTGTAAGAGGAGCCTAAATATAGCCAGAGTGTGGCGGTCACAACAGTCACCCTTTGCGTTGACTTCTACATACATAGATGCAACGCGTTTAATTAGCGTGTCAACGTTATATTTATGGAACAATTTGTCTCTTTCTGTAACAGATCTTGTCATCTGTTGTTTAAAGAGACAGGTTGTACCAAAACAATAGAGAGGGACGGTTACGATGGGTTTCAAACACAAAGCTGCCGTCAATTTACCTGCTCTGATAAGGAAAGTTTAGTCTCACAGTCAAACTTTGCTAAAGTAAGCATTACAATGTATAACTGTCCTCTATTTGATATTTTGGGCTATAGGAGCAACATCGCCATCATCAATTCATTTCAGTTTGTTTTTAACTTTTCGCCTCATCGTTAAATTACCTCTATCACTCCTTGATTACTCGTTATGGCCGTTTAAGTGAATTAGTTCTAGTCTCAGGGAACGGGTTAACTAATCGGTTTTCAAAATATTGAAGATATTTTGTTAAATCTCGTGATCTAGTAGCGTGTCTGAGTCACTGAGCGCCGGCACTTCGCGGTTCGATTACTATCAATGAAGAAAGGTTTAGATACACACGAACGATTTGATATCCAATATTTTTAACAAAAGCTTCGTGTTTTGATCTTCACGTAATAACAACTGATACTTGATAAAAAATATCTTGTAATAACTTTCGGTTTCTCTATTGATCGGTTGGAATGTAGAGTTTAATGTTGGCGAATATTTGAACGGTGATTCAAAAAAGTAAGGAAGCATCTGTCGTGCCGGGTGTTCTAAAAATCATGCTTGCACATGTCGTGTGTTGTTCGTACAACGTCTTGGGGCCCGTATCCCGCTACCTGCCTCGCCACGTATTGTTCTCGTCCCTCCTCGTGGTAATAATGGACCTTCTTACTCGGTTTTGTTCTTAGAACAACAATAACACGTTGTTTTGTTCTCAAGTACCTACGCCATCGTAGCTGCACTTGATTAGTAGAATGTTAAGTTCAGCTTGCACCGCTGTACCGTCGCCATCGCCGTGCTATTTATAGTTTATTGCTACTCGATCCTTAATAAAGCACAGCTCCTTTTGAGTAATCAACGCAATTACATACTGCAAATCAAATGCGTGTGTTGTCATGCGGCTGCAGGAGGTTGCAAACATCGATAGAATATAAAGTTATAATAAGGCTTACAGGTAAACGATTCATAATAGTCCAATGGGCTGTTTTGTCAATCGCACCACGTCTTTCACCCACACCGTGCATCAACGCTGAATGCAAAGAGAATCTGATTCGGGCCTGTACACATGCGATGGGATTTTAATTGCTGTTTTCATAATAGAAATTTATTTTGAGGATCGCTGCTTGCCAAAAAAATACTTTACGGAGCCCGCTTACAAATAAAATTCTGTAATTCACCGCTGGAATCCTTAATCGTTTGTGTACGGAAGATAAAAGCTCTTAAACTTAATGCAAAGCGAAAACGTAGTACCTACCTACGGAATGTTTTTAAAAAGTGAATAGTGTTTTTACTAAAGAGTCCCCTAGCGTATCGTCACCAGCTTATAAATCGGTGCCGTGGTCTCCGGCGACAGATAAGTGCGTGCTTATCGTCACTGAACCGAATTCCCCGAGAAGCCGATAACATGCCGTGAGAACACGCATTCGAGGGATAATCCTGGATTTTTGGGGAGCATTTAAGGCCAATAAATATAACTCAAGTTGATTACGATAGAAGCTTTCCTTAGATTTAAGGGCGCCATGCAACAACGTTAGGTTGTATGAGGGTTTATAACAATCTAAACATTTTATCGTTATATGGTCCTATCACACATATTATATATTTAAATAGCCCGATAACGATACGTTACTATCCTGCTGTTATCTTGTGCAACACATGCTTGGATTCCACAACTATTTCATATGGTATGAAAGTAGGGGGAATTCACTTACGTAGAAGTCATTGCACTGGGTTTGATGTCTAATGAAGTGTGTTGGTAATGGTAACCCGAGCTTGGTAATCATGGTCAGTGATTACCGTCCGATTATTAGGCATCTGTTAAGCAGCATAGACCTGTAATGTCAGGACAATGCAAACTAGCAATGTATGTAAACACCGTTTCTTGGTCTCCGGTAGAAAGAGGCAATTAAAAATTGTAAGTAGAGCGATTGCTAAGCTCATAAAATCACTGGTATCGTAACATCTTTCCCTAAGTAGGTACCTATGGCAACAAACGGTACTTATTGTAAATTTTCGCAGCAGTCTTAAGTGGTCAGTTGTCAGATAGGATCTCGGTCATTCCCCCGCAGTTCCGGCACCTGGGTGTACGCCGGAAATTGACGCACACTCATGGTGTCACTCAGACCACTATTGGCCAATATCATCGCATTATCCTTGAATTATTAGGTTTTTAAGGCTATGAATAGAATAATGAGTGGAAAAATATTGGATAAAATATTCTTATTTTTTTTCTGTTCCTGTCTTTTGTCGACCATACTTACAATATGTTATGTTTTCAGTAAGTTAAAACATTTATTTGTTTGGCACTGCAGCAGTAGATTCTTTCTGGAATAACTCAAGCCAAGTCTTAAATCAATCTTGAATTTTTATTGTATTCTTTTTTAACATGATGACTGCAAACAGTTTTAGATTTTACAACTAGAAAGTAGAGATTTATTTTCGTTAGCTTTTGATTTGTGAGCAATAAAATGATGTGAATCGAGAACATATCGGATACGCGTGACTCCGTTGATAAATATTGATAGTACCCTTAACACTAATGTCTACTGGCATCAGCCTGCGAGGGAAAGTGTCGAGTACTTTATATTCGCTTTCCAAAGTGATTTGCTACTGAACTGCAACTGTGCTTATACTAAACTATCATGTTTTCTAAACGCCTTTACTCCACCGACGTGTAATTATTCTTTATTGCCAGTTTGCCGTAAACCATTGTTCACTTCTAGCATGCTTAACCTTTAACAAGTCGATATTTGGTAGTTTACTACATAGGGCCTATTCTAAGACGATTATGCAAGAAGGAAACGGCACAAAACGTGCCATGTCTTATACAAATTTCGTATAGGTACACGTTTAGTGATAGTCACGAATTCAATCTTGTTTGGGAACGCTCTATAATGAGAGTAATTCTTGTAATTACGTGGGAAACATGGAAATAATCTGCATAAAATTATAACAACTTTGTATTATTTTAGAGTTTTTACGGCATACTGTTCTTGTAACGGTTATACAAGAGCTTTCACTTTTATGAAAATTTCGAATGCACTTAAAGCCTATTACGTGAAGGTACACTTACACAAAGATTTCTTTGATCTTATTAAGTTAGTGAGTGGATTGTAAATGTAGAGAAATCTTACATTGTATGGGCGTGTGGTCTTGTAACTCACTAAGGTCTGTCAATTACGGGACCGCATGTGGAACTTGTCGGACTACTTACCCATGTGCCACTTTAAGAGAAATTCTTTGACTCTGTGAAAACGATGACAGCTGGCAATATTACGTCTATGAATAAATACTTTAATGTGCTAAAAATGTTACAACACAACCCGTAGAAAAGACCGACGAGCATATAACAACGTTAAAATGTATCAAGACACAGCGTTATAGGCCACTACATCTAATAATATGTTATTGATGTCCTGCGGGCATTCCGTTAGTAATATTACTAGATACGAGCTGGTGTAATCATCACGTTGCCAGCAGAATGGATTCATCCGAGTTATGTTTAGAACGTAAATACAAATCTGCTGCTCTGGCGCAATCTTGAGTCTTGACGTGCAGTAGATTATAATATTTGAAATGCCAGTCATAAATCTCAAAAGCAGAAATCACACGTGAAAATTAAATATCATTCAATTTATATGTATGTTTAATTTTCCCACAATGGCATCAAAACTGCTTAATGCTACATAAGCATATAAGTTATATAAGATATATTATTTAAAACTGTGAACTCTTTTCTCTCCTTATGTATTAGGCTTATGAAATAAATTATTATTATTATTATTAAAATATTGGAAGAAATAAAATGCATCAAGCAATAATGGCATACCAGATTCCAGAATTTGTTGAAATCATTTCTCACGATTGTGTTGGAGCTCATTCACAAATAATGTTATGAATAATTCTAAATCTAATATCAGCAGCTTATAGATTTAGCCAAATTATGTTCAGAATGTCAAGTCGCATAATGATTCACACGTAAAGTCGTAGATCACCTGATGGAGTCGAAACTGATCCATCTAAAGAGGAATGCGAGTGTTATTTCAAACAAACTTATTCTATATCCAACGCAATACCGGATTCATTTAGAGCCTAAACTAATCCTAACATAATTGCTGAGCTCTTCCTGTCAGAGGAAATCTTGATAAATGATCACTTTACGCTTTGTACAACATAATTGCTTGTTTATTTTAAAATTCTGAACGCGCCTTCTCGCGCGTATCCTCGGTCATTAGTACATTGCTCTGTAACTAAGCTTGGTTATTTCTGCGAATCTCTCCTGATAAAACATTATGCGAATTGGCAATGTTGCTCCTATATGATACTTAATACTAGATTGCAACTGTGTAGTTCGGTCGTGTTCGTTGGAGTTCCTAAACTTTTCAGATAACGGATTACCCATCAAAGACCTTTTAATATCAAATGACAAATCAAGACAGAAACAGCATTATTAATAATTTCATAGAATCCGGTGACTCACAGAACCCCTAGGTTACGCGGAACACACTTCAGAAATCGCGACATTAGACCAAGCTGCTAAATTTTAAGCGTAAGTATTTGAAAATTTTGGTAGTGTAGTGCTCCATTTCATTGTCTTCACGTGCGTTTATTCTTTGTTTGATTCCTTCAATGTATTCAGTTAATGTAAATTTACGAATAAATAAGAGTAAGTGAGACTTCCTTAATTTTTAATGTGTTGCTACATTAGTATCGTTCTCATTAATGGATACACTTGCTACATCCGCTAGCTCGTCTTGTGACTTTGTGACACTTTCTTAATTGTTTTAGTCTACTTTGTTAATTGGGACCTGGGGCAGAACTGTACCATTCTGCATTCTGTGGGAATCGTTCATTCCAGTCGAGTCTATCTCATTGAGCTATTTATCCAGAGTAAGGCCGTCTAAATTGAGAGGCGCGATGCGATACACGAATGTTTCAATATCATTGCAGAGTCAGATACAGTTTCATCGATTCTGGGAGTAGTCGATCGGGATCAACGCTGGCGTGCGTCCAAACAACAGTTTATAGCTGACACTGTTTACCGAGCCAGCCGTCACCTAAATATGTTCCAAGCTTTACAAGCTTTTATCTGCAACCAAACGCGTTGTTCGGCTCGTGCCGGATGCGGAAATGTTAACTGCAATCAGCGTAGAAATGGTGCGCGATACATTTCTACTGAAATTGTGTGTCATCATCACTGATGTTTTCGGTTTGAATTGTAAATATTATGTTTGTATATTAGCTATGTTTGGCTTGTCGCATTAATTGTATAGATAGTCATGAGTGCACGACATGTCGACAATAGAATACCGTATGACTTCTTTAGTTTTGAATTCATTAAAAATTCTGCATTGAAAAAGCGACGCCAACTATATTATAACTATAAAATATTGTGTTACGAGATCATATCGTTATACGTCCAACATTTTTAAACATCACTGTGTATGTAAAATTTTCCCCTTAGCAATAAGGATGATCTCATTATTATATTTATGTATGTCAGTGTAAACACATAGAGGCAGTAGTCGAGTAGATATGTAATGCAACGGTAATGCGTCGCCGGCGTTCGGCGTGCGTGCTTAATCTCTTCCATTGAGCATTTATAAGGCGGCTGCATTCTTTTTACCCTACTACCCTGATTGACTCGTCTAGCGTATATTCTTATTCATACATGTTGGAGTAAGGCGTTGTATTATTTCGATGTTATACATTAAACTTTTTATACACAGGAACGAGTGCGGGCTTAAAGCTGTTCGTGCTATTTTGAGATTCTGTTTCCCTATATTTCGTGATCCAATTACATAAGAGTAATTCCGCTGCATCGCGTTCGCTTTTCACACTTGTTTAATTATTTACACGATTATTCTGTATTTGTGTCTGGAACGCATCAGTTTCACTTACGTTTGCTGAAGTATTTACGCATGCAGTTATTCAGTACATTTGCACGGCTGCGGCTTCGTCGGCCGTTTGTCTGCGCACACGCACACTCCCTCGGCATTCTATTGGCACACTTCTCTCAAACGAAAGTTTGTTATTTATTCCACTTTTTGCGCTTTCCTTGCAACTGGCTTCTTCAATGATCCAGTGTTCTATTAAACAGTTTGGTTTAATAATTGATTTTATGTCACGCATCATGTGTTTTGCTCAGTGTTAGTCGCTCAGTCTCAGTCAGAAATGTTTCATCACAAATGATGGAACATTTCTGATGGAAACAGCAAATGCACTTTATTTACTCAGTGCAATCTAGTGAGCACCTGAACATATAAATATAAATGCATAGCAGGAATTTAATTTAATTTACAATATAATTGTTGAAGTACAAATTGTATTGCAGTCGGAAAATAACCTGCAAATAAAAAAATGTATTCATCCAACCAATAATAGCTTTATATTCAACAAATGGATGTTTATTTGTATTCTGAACAAATTGCGATCCTTTTCGAGTTGTCATTGAATATAGAAGGGCTTGTATTGGTTGCGCAAGAGTTGCCGGCGTGCCAAGTTCAGCCGCCCACCTCCGCCCAAACATGTGCCTACGCAGCATCGGTAAGCTGGTCTTAGCATCCATTAGGATTCGTGATTGTAACGATCAACATAAGATAACTGTTAATGTTCGACAATTGTACGCCTATTTCAAATAAGGAACCGACAGACTGACACGATATACTTTGAGTTCGGTCGATAATCAACATAGAAGGAATGACATTGACAATACAAAAAAAAACATACAAAAACATTTCAAAAATTGGTTAACTCAATCGTTGTGGTGATGGCGAGTTAATTCTGCTTTAAAATTGCATTAATCTAAAACATTGGGTGATCTTTCGTAAGTTTATATCTGATAGGTATTAGCCGCTGGTGATGTGCTTTCCAGCACGTAGGCATCTGGTCCATAAGCTGCAAACTGCACATTTTTCTAGTACACTAAAGCTTCTGTCAAAACATGAACCTTTCAAAGCTACCCGCACCTGCGTCCATGATAAATGTTACCGTTTATTTTTATCGAGTGCATCTCGCATGTATCTCACACGACGACTCGACGAGATATCGCGTGTCCATGAACCACCGATACAAGATGTATAGTAAGCGTAACATTGTTTTGTACTCAAGGCCGTCTTGAGCTTCTGACATACCTCCAAGTGTTGCCATGGGAAAAAATGTTTTTTTCTTGTTATGCACATACTGATCGAGGAATTAAAATAAATGCAGTGTAACAGCTTGTTATTATCCTGTGCGTGTTGTGAATGACTGGGAAAAGTTACTGGATTTGAGTCCTATCACGACTGCCAATTGAGATCTTCAAATTCCAATAGCACGTGATTTCTGATCTTTAGTTGTGGGCAATATTGGCATGTCCATTGGAGCGTTTCTTACCTTGTGAAGTGGAACTAACTCTGTTGTTCAAATGGCGGAACATTTTGACGAAGTGTTGATATTTTGCTGAATTATTAGCTCACCTTTAAGACTATTTTAAAGACGGTGGAATAGGTAATATAAAAAAAACTTTTTTCAAAAAAAAATTAACCGACTTCAAAAACAACCACAAAAAAGGGTAAAATAACCTACAAAATAACTTTTCTTTCGGAAGTCGGTGGCTTTGTTTTATTATTTCGATGTCTTTTTGCCACCGACTTCCGAAAGAAAAGTTATTTTGTAGGTTATTTTACCCTTTTTTGTGGTTGTTTTTGAAGTCGGTTAATTTTTTTTTGAAAAAAGTTTTTTATTTTACTCTTTTTAGTTTTAATATTCAACCCAAATTTTTGGTAAATACATCATTTTCTTACATGTGCACTAGAATTTTGTAATCCGTAGCACCGGTATTAACATCGCCCATGTTGTGTACATAAAAGAAAGTTCCAATAAAATTCCCTATCTCAAAAAATGCTTAACAGAGTTCGATGAAACTTACAGTATTCCCTAAGGTGAACGATCCTTAATACAACAAAAAATCAATTTTCAAAATCGGTCCACAATTGGCGAAGTAATCGCGTAACAAACACGCAGATCATCATGTCATCCAAGTAGGCGAAATTAATAAAAATGCTCACAAAATAAAAAGTACTGAACCAAATTTGATGAAATTTTTATGGGACCACACTGCAAGTATCCTGCATCGAACAAAAAAAGAATCACACCAATCGGACTAGAAACCTCGGAGTAATCGGTGTACATACATAAAAAAAAAAAAAAAAAAAAACATACCGACCGAATTGAGAACCTCCTCCTTTTTTTGAAGTCGGTTAATAAATACACATGCAATTTATTGGAAAATCAGATAACTTTCAGTACAAAATTAGAATTTGAGGAAAATATTCCAAAATTATTGAGCAATAATATTTATAATTGTTTTGTTTGCCTGTTTATTACAGTTTTATAATTGGAATCCTAGATCGTTTTATCCCGTACCTATTCCCTATGATTAATTATTTTTATGGAGGAAAAATGTGTTGGATGGTACACAGCTTTATCGAAAATGCCTGCATGTCAGTGATGTTAGAGTGACGTCAGTATTTGGGTGGATGTAAATGATATTAATAATATTTATGTATATAATTGTGTACAATTAAATAACGAATATATTTAAAGCTTCGCATGCATCGACTAACGAACGTGATACGACAACGAGGTTCTACGATTTTACGTTACAAAGTTCAAACACGAGCCCTTCAAAATATTTTTATTATTTCTAGTAAATTTTCCAGCATATAAAAGTAGGCTAAATAAAGGTGAACCGGTGTGAGACGGTGGGCGTACCACCTGCTGCCACGGGGTTGCCTTGTGTACAGACGGCTACACATCAAGCTATGCAAAACCAGTATTAGCTGACCATTCATTTTTTGTAAAATCGTACGAAGCGAGACCAACCAAACTGGTTTTGTATAACTTGATGTGTAGCCGTGTGTACTAGTTATGGAGGATTAACTGTATTACAGCAAAGTCTTTTTTTTTGAGAATTTAAACATTAATTGTGTTTGAGAATTTATGATACTTAAACTTTGTATAACAGTCGATTCAGAAAAATATTAGGAATGCCTATTTCCCCTCTTCATCTAAATGAGAAATTGATGATAAAGAGAAAAATAATAACGGCAGTAGGCACCTAGGCACACTTCCATTGTTTATGAATAGCAAAGATCATCACAAGATATCAAAGGAATGTCAGCTGAAGAAGCTGAAATTGAAGCAAGACTACCTACATGCGGCGTTGGTCGAAGAATAATCATGTTTACTTATACAAAACGCTGATAAACTTGGTGTCTAGTTACATTTGATTCATGTTCAAGTTAAACACACAGAGATATGTATATGTGTGTGTGTATTGTCTTGCTCCTGTCTTTTTCTTTCCATGACAGTGGAAGCCCTCCTTAAATATGCGGCCAACATTCCAGTCGGTCTCTCTGTTTACTCGTCCTCGTCTAGCGGGCTTAAAATAATTACACAAGTGCGCTGGCGCAACTCACCCTTTACAGTTCCTTGCCCCCGGGGTATATGTACCTCGCACCTCAACCCTGGCTACCTGGCATTTTCTTACTCGTAAGAGTAAAAGTGTTCCAAACTTTTAACAGGTTTCTTGAGTGGATTTTGTGAGTTGCTACGATCTGACTTTCACTTTCGATTTTATCCATAATACGTACCAATTACCAATATTATTGAACCGGTTTCCAAAACCTTTGTCTATTATCGTCATTTGCAATTATTAGATTATTCTCTTTTGTTCTGTTATGTTTCAGTAATACAACTAGTATAACATTACATTTATTAATTCATCTAGTAGAACAACATTAATTAATGTATTGCTGGTGCATGCATCCTGTTTCAATACATTTTGGTTCTATGAAGACATGCACACTGCACAGTATGCACACTTGGACCTATAGTTGTACCTTGAGGTATCCTAAATCTATCTGCGCCATGTTGATTACTAGAGCACGTTCGAATTTTAAACTGTGAATAGTAAATAAACGGTTGGTAGTGGAGGGCTGCGGCGTGCGCGCGCGCCGCTCTTGCTTGTCTTCGCGCTTCACCGAGTCGCCGCTCGGTTCACTCAGTATGTTGCTATCTGTCAATGGAGACAGTCACGCGGAGTTCTGTGCTACTCTATAATTACGTTGTCTAGTATGAAAGTCGGGCAATTCCGTGTGTATGTGGATAAGGCCCATAACCTAACCAGTCCGCGTACGGATCCCAGTGTTGTGTTGTGCTTGAAGTTTCTCAACACGATTGTGACGTGTAAATTTATTTCTGGGTAAATTCTATTTTAGTGGCGATGTTCTTCGTGTGATTAAACAGCATCGTTATTTATTGCATAGCTTCGGTTTGATTAGCATTCATATTAGTATTCGTTCTTCGTATAGTTGGCCAGAAAGTTGAAGAGAATACATTTAAGCTAATCGACAATAAAGGTGATGAAAATATGGTAGCTATCATGGCTGACATACAAGGTTACACACGACTTTGCCGTAAAGAAGTCGAGTTTAGTGCGTCGTCCACTTAGTAAGAAATATGAGACGCTTCATTATGAATCACTTCTGAACCATAACAAATACAAATATGAATAATGTCTGATTATTTCCACCCTCTGTGGTAGTAACCCTAAATTATGCATATGTGCTAAAGAAGAAACAACCTTTAACTTTGCACTTGGTCCCCAAAAAACCTGATAAGCTAAAGACAATAAAAACACAATGTGGACTGCGGATATGTTTTTGCATCAAAAATGTATATTTCTTTTCTACTCAAGAACAAAACACATGTCTAAAATACAAACACAAGCTTGCCAAACAAAATAAATATCAGAAAAAAATGTGAACTATTCAATGATTAGCAGACAGTAGCGAGTGGGACAATGACGGCATTGTAGTGTGGCCGACATAATGAGCGAGATTAATAAGTCAGTTCACGAGTTCACCGCGCGTACGCCGCTCTACTTGCTCCAATCGCCATATCCGTCGCAAATCGACCGTTTCCTCCGACCATCTTCGCGTTGACTCGCTATTATAAACATGATTTATACCTGACCCATCATTAGTTAACATGTCAACGATTGTCGCCAGCGGATGCATTTTATTTGCTCCGACACTATTTATAGCTAGCTCTATAAGAATGGATTCTTAACAGGTCTCACTTAGAGGATTAACCCACTCTATTTTTGTGTTATTCATGCGAGTCTTGTCATACTGTTTTCTAAATATAACTCCCGAAAATAAAACATTGGCAGTTGCTATAATCTTATCGCATATTGCTCGAACCGAAATCTTGGAGAAAGGTCAACATCGAAAACATTCGAGATATCAAATCAAAGGTTTCTTTATCTGGATTATGAGTATGGCAAGGTTGTCGTTTACGAGTTTGTGACATACTTAAAGTTATAATTTTAGTGTTGGCATTATGATTTAACCTGGTTGGCGTTCTCGTGTTGATAATCTGGAAATGATTTAGGTGGCACACGCGATGTTGAGGCCACTGGTCGGAGCCCTGGCGTACTTTATCTTGGGAAAATCTCAGTTTCGTACGGAAAATATTGGCTTCGTGCCAGTCCTCGTCCTCACGCGCGTTTCCATTATTGTACAGATTCTGTGTTACGGTTACGCTAGGCTTGATTAACTGCACTATGCCAAATGGATTTCTGTTTTAGAGTCTATTTTTGCTTTTAGTAATTGGTCTTTAATGAGCTCATTAACGAATTATTACTCTGCGTCGTTATTTTAAGATTCATAATACGTTTTTCCCATAACTACGGAATTGGAACTTCCATTGTTTCAATCTTAGAATGGAAATATATTAAATAATATATCGTGTCGTTCCAGGTGGTCTGGCACCTTGGGACGACCTTCAGAACAATGGGAAATTGGTGGCATTGTTTACAACAGGGAGGCCCTTAGCAAGGGCCGATCAGCAAAAATAGCCACGTGCTCTTGTTTTTATTTATAAACGACTGCGTGAAGCTGTGTTTATGTAATGTACGAAATAAGTGTGAAAGCAGAAGAACACCAATTGTTTCTACATCAAATAGATACTCATGAAAGTTCACTGCTTGATTCCGTAATTTTCTCGGCAGCACGATTGAAGTCGTCGGTCCCACGCAGAACTTTCCACTGAGACAATAGGTCGTTGAAGATTTCACTGTTTTTGTCAACGCATCAACTTACCACAATCCAGTGTTAATTAAAATCAGTCGTAACAGTCTCTTCCTCGATTCAGGTTTTAACATTTTGTTTCACTAATTGTTATGTAAAGAACTGGAGCTCCCACACGCCTGAGTACTGCAAGTTCGTTCGTGCAAGCTTTGTCATGTACTATTTTTTTTCACTTTTTGTACAATCACGTCCGGAGTCTTGCGTAAAGAAAATCCTGCTGTGAGCAGAGTATCTAACTATTCGATATTCAGTTC
The DNA here is from genome assembly GCA_028554685.1 of Agrotis ipsilon. NCBI lineage: Eukaryota > Metazoa > Arthropoda > Insecta > Lepidoptera > Noctuidae > Agrotis > Agrotis ipsilon. The sequence continues at coordinate 6,060,879 of CM052958.1, read as the reverse complement.
CTAAATGTTAATGCAACTTGCATGACAGAGCTTATTCTGCTATTGTGTTTTCAATGCTAATTCTGTTAACATTGATTCCGGGTTAGATGATTCTTTGCGATCAGTTTTGTTTAGATTGAAACATTTTGCAATTAATGTTTCTTTTAGCAAGTCATTTTTTTAATGACTAGGTCAACTTCAATTTTTGAGATTAAGATCTGATACGTAATAAATCATTTCTAATCCGTTATGTCTACATAACTTTACTATAAGCTTCATCATTTCGCAAATCATAATGCTCGTCAAATTAAAACATCTATTTTTGTTGATAGTTTGTAATAGCTTAATGGTTAATTTTTGAATTAGTTCCGTCATTAACATTACTTAAGCAATGGTCAGGGCTATGAGTACTGAGGAAATATCGGATTGTGCTGTTTTTGCGAGTAATGGTTGTACAAAAAGGGTGTAGGTATTGTATTTTTAGTTAACGATGAGGTGGTCGTACTAAAAAGTTACGACACTAAAAACTGAAACATCACACACTCGACAGTCGCAGGCATACGTGAATAGGTCCACGGCGCCACAAAGATGTGCTCCTTTGTTCGTCTGCCATTCATTAGCCGAATGTGGCATGGTCCCCATTCTTGGGGAGTGCGTTGAACTGTCATGTTTCCTGCGTGTCCGTATGTAACGTGTTTTACGGGTTGACGCGCTTTTAGTACGTTCCGATGTTGCAATCGCTCAACATGTCGAGATTCAACTTACTGAGATAAGGAGATTTCTTTCCCTTTAAATTAATTCTTTCTCTGAATTGAAACGTTATTATTAATGCGTTCTCAAAATAAAATGATGGTTTATTCAGTAGTGATGAGAACTCGAAATAACGCATATCCAATCCTTTAGTGATGGCGTGAACTTTGATTGTATAGGGTCGTTTAACCGTGACTGGCGTGAATTCTTGATGTAAAATGCCCAAAATTGTAGGCAAATAACAATGAGATAACAGTCTTGAAATTATTCGTAACATTAATTTAACCCCCATTGAGATACCGGTAGCAAAAATGCAGTTACTTTTTTTAGAAACATCAAGTATGGCCAACATTTCTTAAAAGAATCACTAACGTCTAGCCTTGACATGAAACTCTCACGAAATACCTAATACCTTGGTACCTACGCTATAAAAAGTTAAATGCTGTTTATTTGCATGTAGACTATTCGAGCGATAGATCATTGAATCCTTACGATTACAGAGTCCTTCGCGATAACGAATGATAAGGAAACGTCAATGTGAAATAAACAGTGTTATCTAAAAAGGTGTGCACTTTACACGGAACATTCAACGCTGAACGATCAATCGCAAGAACTCGATACAAAAAGTGACGTAATATACGAAATCAATTAATCAGTGGAAGGTTAAATGTGTTTAGAAAAGTGCAAAAAAATAGTGAATGAAATAAAGCGAGCAGTGGCTCGTTTTAAACGTGGTGAAGTTTAAAACTAGTGCGTGGTTTCGGGACATGAGTGACGATGAGTACAGAGAGGCGCCTCTCCCGGAGTTTCCACTCCTGCTTGAAGGGTTCCTCCACGGAGGAGGCAGCAGACGATGAGGAAAGCTGTTACCACTCCCTCGGAGGGAGGCACTCCTTGAACAGAACACATCCACAAGTTTATGTGGAGGATTTGACGAATGTGTCCTTAGCGGATTTTGAAGCACAAGATGAAAATGGTATGTATTGAAAATATAAAATATTAACTTACTGTGCGATCAGCCATTAGGCAGGGTTTTATACATGAACGGATCATGTTGATACTATTTTTCTCTATAATTTTGTCGGTCCCTTGTTATATCAACAATTCCGTGAAAAATAGTGACACATGTCACAGATTTAGGGTTATTACTAACAATAATCCGATTCCATCAAAAAACACCGTTCTATTAAGTGAATTTTACTTTACGTCGTCAGTTATAATAGATGGCTCATTTGTTAATTACTCATTATCAGAGCGTAATTTATTATGCATCGCTGTGGCATCGGTCGTAAACGTAAATTCGAATCGTCTGCTATCAACAAGTTAACGTTACACAAACGAATAACATTTTAGTAACACGTGCTTGACATTTTGAAGTAATTAATATGCATTTTATTTTGGTTATAAAATATTCAATGATTATGCTAAGCTGATAACATTCTGATGTTTTGTACCTATTTAGCCTTTTACTACTATTGGGTGATTTTATCATTCAAGATGTTTTCGAATTTATGGATTAAAAGGTATGAATTGGGTGTTTGTGAATATGTGCGCCAAGCAAAATTTATTATATTGAATTTTGTTGCATTTTTTTCAAAAAGGAAAGACTAAAGGTACCTCCTCAATTTCGGCGATGTTTTACTTAGCCCAGATTTTTTCAATAGCTTGAAAGTTAGCCAATGTGTTATAATATTTATATAGATGGCAGAATCCATATCAATGTATGCCTTGATCAAGAACACTCCTGTGACAACTGGGACGTACCTAATGTGCTCAGTGACCCACAAAGGGGTCTGACATATAAAGATCGTAGAATTTATTAATTAACGAACTCATTATTCGGATTTATACTTTGTGACCCTATCATTATAATATGTATATTTTTAATTCCGACGACGTTTAAATAATCACCTGTGTTTATGTTTCACCCAGTCGTAATAAATGGGATGATGTTTAACTTTTCTCCGGAGATTTGTAATCCAAATCTGTTCAGCAGTTCTCTATTTATTTAAATAAACAAATCTTCCTGTTTATTTCTTTTATTTTTGTGAGGTGAGCTGGCGTTCTGTTTTCCGGATGTGCTCGTTTTAATTTGTTTGAGATGGACGTGCTGCGCTTCCTATACATTGATGGAGACACAGCAAGCTTCAAAATAATACTAGTAGTAGTCAGTGTTGTACCTACTTGTAATATTTATGTGGTGGAAAAGTATTAAATATTTTACTGAATGAGTATTTTTTAAGAAAATATCTTTATGAATATAAACAAACCTACATTAGATATACAGGTCATTCACTGTAGGTAACGAAAACGACATTTACGCTTAGAGAGAAACATTAATTGATGAATTAAAACTAGTTGAACTTGTGTTTGTCAAGTGAAAATGATTAATTTCAGTAATCAAAGCTTGCTGTATCTAATAAGCAGATTCTGCATATCCTGTTTTCAGAATCCCTCAGGCTATAGAAGGATTACAAATTACAATATACTTACTTAGATGACATGATGGCCTGTGCAGAACGAAAGCTGTTTGCTATTTATGAATTAATTAATAAATTATCTTGTTTTAGCAAGCAGCTAACAACATACTTAGATAAAGATATGAGAGAACATTTTTTTGCTTACTCTTCATTAAAAGAAGTTGTTTAACCGGTCCTTCTAAAGTAACTTAACGTAATATTACATAACCTCACTACAATCTGTTATTATGTAAATCATACATCCTTTTTATGGTAAATGTATTTAAAGTGGTTCCGTCGTATATGCCTTTGGTATATGTAATGATGTAGGTAGGTATATGTGTAAATGGCTATGTGTCTAGCATATAAGGAAGGACAAGTTACAGGAAAGTAGGCTGAGATTGTATGGATATATCAGAAGAAACCGATGAGAAATGTTACCGAATAGTAATTGTAGTAGATAGTTGAAACCGGATATTAAAACTTCAGGGAAACACCTACCAAACCATGCATGGACTGAGTAAAAGATGTTATGGGGGACTAGAAAAGTGGCTACTATATAAAAATGTATGAAAGAAGATGATTGCTGCGCTCTTGCTCCAAATCAATTGGAATTAGGGTAGCATTATGTTGCTGATGTTTATAGGACAAAAAGAGGTTGTATGGCATGCAGCATGAGCTGCTGATTTTTGGAGTTCTGTTGAGTTAATGTTGGCCCAAGTTTGCAGCACGTATGTTTCAATATCGCCACTTGAGGAGAATATCTGGGATAGCCACATATGATTTATAGTGTTGTCCACAATACCTTCTGTACCAGCCAGGGTATTAAAAATGACACTTTAGCAATACTGCTTATAGAATTGCGAAAAAATAGTTATTTATTTACTCTTTTGCTTGAGAAAAACAGTGGATCATTCCATTTGATCACGAATTTTATCGCATTGCTGAAGTGGCCTAAAAGACCCACATAAGGAGAAAGACAGATGGTCACATATGCCCATAGTATAAACAGAAATGCTGCTATATACCTGGCATATAAGGAAGGTATTACGTACATTTACGGCATATCACAGGCGGGTGATCTAACTGTCAAGCTGACCGCTAACCACAGACTGTGAATGGGGAATACGGTGAAAAATAAATTGAAACACGATACTACTATTTAAAAATGAAACTCGTAGCTTCGGCCGACCTTTCGGATATTTCCTAATCTTGATTAGTTAGTGATAAGAACTTAGAAAGAAAGGAAAGAAAGAGAAAGATAATTATTTGCCAACAGCGTTTACATAATGAGTATCAACATGCAAGGGTATTAAATTATTGTGTTGTGCTCGGCCATGCTTTGCCAATATCGGCGTACAAATTTGTATATATTAAACATACTGTCATTGCGTATAATTTGAAATTTAATTACAACAATTACATAAAAAAATAAATGATAATGAGTCAAGATATTATTGTAGTATGTCAAAAATAAATGAATAGATAATTATGTCCCGTTTGTTCATTATTAAGCATTCAAAAAGATCAATAGTCAATTAATTAAAAAAATACACATTAAAGTGACATCTAATCATGTGTTTTCGAGTCGTGAATAGAAAGTACTTGTCATCAAAAATTAAATATGTATAATACGCTTTATTAAGCAAAAAATTCTCAGCGTATTTGCGACGTGACAAGGAATAAGTTCTCTCAACTTTTAGGACAAATTAGTATTACGTGGAAGCTCATACAGGAAATACTTACGCATAAGTGCTGTTTCGCAGATGAGAGCATACCCTACAGTTGGTCACGCCTGTTACGTGGCACTACTTATCCAATAGTTAAACAGAGTGGAATCGGAGTTGGATGTGGTGTTGACAACACGCGACCCTCCAAATAGACAGACATGGGCCAAAATAAGGAATTGATAATTGTTGTTAAAGATAAGGCAGCGCAACTATCATTAGGTTTAAGTTTTAAGATTGAGCGAATGCATCGCTTGGGACTTTGAACACGCGGTGGTCTTTTTTTGTTGAGTTGCCCCAAATATGACACCATATCGTGATGGGAGTCCTGTCAAACATAGGAGGGGCGTAAGAAGTTGGCCTCCACACTTATTTGTTTGACAGACGACAATGATAAGATTAGTTCATATACAGTTGTTTTGACTCAGGTTATATTTTCAGAACTTATGAATTCAGAACTAACAGGTTTTACTCAAAAATTTCGCCCCGGGACCGTATATTCGTAGACGGGATATTAGAATAGACCTCCTTAGTCCAGATTTTTGGGGGCACGTGACGAGGCGTAAAATGAAAATCGAGGTTCATAGTCTAAACAAACCGTAGTTTGTTGGTTTTCGTTAAGTTAAAGGATTTTAAACAAGCAGCCCTGAAGCGTTTGAGAAGTTATATAACGTTATTTTTTTATAATATGTATGATGATGATGATGATGATTGAATATTGACTTTGAGGCACGTATGAATACCTGACTAAGCATGGAATAATCTACAAGAAATCTAATGTATATCTATGTATAAGAGTATACTTATGTATAGATAGATAGATAGAGTTACCTTTACCTAGAGTTATGAATATTTATTGTAGATAACATATGACTATAAAACAATTACCGCATATTGTAAATGAGAATCTTCTCTTACTGATCTGGCTGTTCTTTTTAGTTTGTTTGTAATGTTAGAACAAGGTTACTAAGTTTTTTTTTTAAACACAGCTGTTATGTCAGAAATTCACCGTTTTCATAAATAACATCTTTGGCCGAAAGTGTTAACCAAACAAAAACCGCTAACAGTATTGCCAACATAATTCGCTAAAAAATTCAAGGTGATAATATCAATGATACGATCTTGACATTGATTCGAAGTAATATTCGCGTGTTCGCAGCTATGACTCACTATGTAACACCACCGGATAGGTATATTACGTCCTTCTTACACGATCGTGGGTAGCCTGACGTATTATGTACTTATCGCCAACTCATAGCATCTCACATGATTTTCGATGTATCTTCTCGACAATAGGGGTCAAATTCCCTTGTATGTTACTCACTTACGTTGATATCATCTGTTTTGAAGGAAGTGTTGATAGACCATCCATCCATGTGGTCGTTGTTTTCCTTATGTAGTTTTTTTTTTTATCTTATCTTGTATTACAGTTTTTCTCATTGTGTTCATAACAAGTGTGTTTTATCTTTTCATCTCTGCAGACTTTGAATAAATAACTGAGAGTTTAGTTGCAAGTCGAGTCTCTAGAATATATTATTAATAAAATATGCATCTACCTACCTAGGTTGAAATCATCGATTTACTTAGCAACAATTACAGACTAATAATGTTTGAAGACGGCTGTTGAATCTGTAAAACATGTCTCTTTAGATGTAGCAACCGGATCTCTTCGAAATTCTGTATATTAGCAGAGCTTAAATAGTACCTGGCTTCCATATATTCTAAGCACGTCTTGCTAAAACAAAAAAGTCACGTGTTCACGTTTCAGTTTCACGTCAAAGCTTGAAGTTGAATCATGGTGCGCAGGCGCCGCACCTGTGCTGGCTATGCGCGCGCGCAACGCCGCACATCCGCTTCCTGTGTTCCTGCCTTTCCAACCCTTCGCAGTACCAGTCACGACTTCCGCCCTAACGTAATAATATCAAGGTTAAATAAACAAATATGAGATCATATCATATCAAAGGGATGAGAATTTGGGGTTAACTAATGTATTTTTTAATGCAGGCATAGTCTACTAACTGTAAATTATTATTTTATCTGACAGAACATCGCATAGCATCGTACTCAAAGTCCGTATGAAACTGGGATACGAATTTAATTCACATAAAGCTTATTGTAATATTTTTTTTTCATTAGCAATTAACGTTCATGTGGCAAGACGACCATAATCTCCATCACACTTAAACATTAACACAACAGTGGCCTACCTTTTATCGTAGGAAAATCGTGTTCAATTCCCACAGAGTAATATTTCAACACACAAAAAGCGGCCTCACTACTTGTCTGAACGAAGTCACGTAGAATCAAGATATTTCGTTAATTATTAGCATCCGCTCAGTGCGTCGACATCGATATTGTCAATCCTGTTACCTGTATTATCTCCGACATCTTGCGGGGGCTGGTTTTTGTCAGACGGCCATTACTGACGGAAGCTGCGTGGCTAGTGTGTGAGCCAAGAGCCAACATACCGGCTAACCCTTTGTCGTGCGACTGCATACGCATGAGACTTAGGAGCCAGGAAATAGGTGCACGTGCTAATTGTCATCACAAACAGCTGTAGCACGAATACCGCAGGCTTACTTTCTCAGTTAAAAATGTTATTCATCTCATTATGGTGCATCACGATTAAGTTCGGAGTATTCGGAGTAGTGTCTTGTCTCAGCTCGGCGTGCCATGTTCAATTAAAAAGTAAATTGTGACAATTAAAACGTTCGTTTCGTTCAAGCGCGTATCGTAGACGCGCATGAGATCACTCGTGAGCTCATCAATATATCACAATTATCATACTTATCGACGTGCATCTGTCATTAACGCAACATTGAAGTTTTGCGCTCTGAAATTATCGCAATTAAGCTGTACGCTGTACGCACAGCAGAATTTTGAGCTATACGTAAGAAATGCGTTTTTACTCAACAAAGCAATAAACCTATTGACTTACATGTGAATAGTGCGAATTAACAGTATGTACAGTACAAGTAGATATACTAAGCCATTGTTTGCTGGTACTATAGTAACCTGCTTTCCCTAGTTTCTGCTTAAACAATTATTCCAAGCAGTTGTTCTGACATGCAGGTCAAAACAGGTCAAAGCGAAAATTACAATTCGAGTTTCTGGGCATAAATTGCATCAGCAACTGATTCGGATTAACTTAGATTAATGAACATTTAAAGTTTCTTTTATTCCAAACCGTTATGTTGAAATGAAAAGACAAGATAAAAAAATAATAATCAATTATTTCTTCATTTTCGTTGCGAAATTTTGTAAATGAAAGATAATATCTACGTAATTCTTTGTGAGTAAAACACAAGTTCGCCGTTGGTCAGAAATGTTTTGATTTGTCCCGTGCATTGCACTCTAGTCTTCTATAAATATCTCCTTCTTGGCAAGCCGCTGGTTTTTGATATGAGCAGCGTTTGTCAAACGTCATTCATAAAAATAATTATTTTAGTCATTTTGCTTTCAGATTTTTTACTTTGCAGTTAGATTTATATCTGCAGTAAATGAATGAAAGCGCATACCTATTTATTTGATACATTTTTTTAAAATAAATGTGTTATTTGTCGTTCGTTGATAAATGCTTTGCATTGCTATAGCGGCGATTGGCGCAGTAGTTAAGCCGTTGACTGCTGCGCTGCGTGTCGCGGGTTAAATACCCGCACGTAACAAATTGTTGTGTGAACTACAAATTGTTGTTTCGGGTCTGGATATTTGTGAAAATAAAATAGTTCATCAGATATAAAACCACCTTTATATTTATTTACCAAAGTTTAGGTGGTGATGTCAAGCAAAAATGAAGCTATTTGTAATTAGTATGTACTTACTTATTTTCAGTACAATAACTATCTACTAACAATACGAGTACTTGCACACTAGGCTAGAAACTCATTTATCCTCATGGAACTATGTAGGTATAGTATCGTTTTCAAGTACAATTTTGCATGATTTAAAATCCTGTAGTTTCAAGGATCCTATGAAATAATGATCATAATTGACTTGTTTGTGCGCAACGTATAACGTTCTGAGTTTTAATTTGAAGTTATGACTGAGTGGTAAAAAAAATAATGCGGAATAAGTCAGTACAATAACCATGGCAGTCTACTGTTATCGCATGTGAAAAGTATGCCGTACGCAGGAAATGATAGTTTCTATGTAAATTAGTACATATTTTGCAATACCAGCCGACCGATATGTACCAACAACACTCATTTCAATCTACATAATAATTTTCCTATTAACTGTGGCTATGTAATTATAGTGTAGAGTTGGAAAGTTATAAATCAGTGTCGTGACGGTTTCTAGTGTTAAAATGGGACAATATATGTAGCTACTATATTTATGCTGATTGTACTTTAATAATATCATGTGTTAATGGTTTAATATTATTGTTTCAGGTAAGTTTCACAACAACGGTACTTTGAAAGTACTGGCAGCGCCCTCTACGTTAAGGTAAAGCAACTGAAGTTCTGCTACTTGACGCAAGATGGCAGTAGTAGTGCGTTGCTTCACATTATATTATCAACACAAATGGTACCCCATTACGGCTACATTCATGGTAGATCCTATCTTTATTTTCGTTATGAGTTAATTTAGATTTGTATTCGAAATCATCAAGTTTTTTATATTTAGTTTAACAAATATATTATCCCGAAAAACATCTAACTATATCGGTAATACTAGATAAATATAGAAAATCTCATCAATGACCTCCAATAACGTATAAATTTATATAAATATGTAGGTTTGTAACGTCTTTACCTTGATATGAACTAAGAACAATACCACAAGAACCAGTTTAGTAGGTTCATGACCGACGCGATCGCCTCTCGCATAATGCCGAGGCTTGTCGTGATTTATTCATGTACTTGTGCCCTGCGGAATAAAAACTGGCCAAGAAAGGAACCGCACTTTGTTACCACTTTTATTAGACCTACGTGCTCTTTTATAAAAAGTTCATTACGCATATTTTAGAGCGGAACTAGAGGTCAAACATCGCTGGTTGAAAATAAAAGTAGAGTAAGTACTTACGTCGTAGCGTGTACCGGTCTCAGAATGCGGAAACGTATAAAATTATTTAAATATGTAGCCTTGAAAATGTTTTCTATATGTTTTACACTGTAATACACATACACGATTACCTGTTTACTTTCTATTGTTAGGTTTACAAGGGTTACGAATCTCGTAGCACGTAGCGCTACGAACTTTCGTAGGTAAAAACTTCATTCATAAAAATATTTGGGAGTAACTTTTAATTTGAAACTTGTAATAAATTGTTTATATAAATAGTTCAAGAATGACAACTTTTCTAACGTTAGATATTGTGTGTTATACGATAAGTGTTTGTTCATATTATTAGTAATTATATTGACTAACTATCATAACATTGATAAACTAAGCTCATAATGGCATTGTATTATTTGCGTAACTTGTATTTTTATTATTACGTAGAGTATCATAGCCAGGGATTTTTTTTCTTGACATTAGATAATTTTTTATTTAATATTAAGGTATTTATAACATAATGAACCTAACTAATTACTAATATACTACATTAAATATAAATAAATAGAAGGAAATTAAATATAAATCGAATTATGATAATTTAAGTTACAGAAGCTACTGTTTTCATTTGGATGTAAAAAAATGGCGTAGACCGAAACCGCGTAGCAAGAGGTCTACGTCGCGACAGTGCTTAAATTCGATATTTTTTTTAGTATATTTAATTTTTCTAATGTTGTTTTTTTATGTTAAATTGTTTATACACAACGTGATTTCTTGTTTATTTTCGAAATTCATACCTACATAAAGCTTGTTTATTTTTTAAACTTTTAAGTACGAACAGTCGAGCATAACATATTTATGAAATGCGAACATTAAGCATTTCAAACAAAAAGAAAAACCTCGCGTATTCAATGCGTTCATAAAGATGTTTGAAAAGAGGAGGACTTGTTCATTTCAACCACTCCGTTGAATCAGCGAGTAACGTTGGTAGTGTACACTCCCGAAGAAGGCCGAGCGCGGCCGGAGATTGCCGAAGGCTTCAAACATGGCGGCGGAGGTGCGCTTAGCGCTTGTCAACAAAGTTACTCGACTTGGAGCGCCTGACCGGTCGCGCGCTTTCGTGTTCCGTTCCATAACCGCGAATTATAAGTGCATTTTGTGTGAAAAAGTGTGAAAGTGAATAAAACAAGCTGTATTTGTTTGGAAATTGTGTTTATTTGTTTTTCTGTTATTTCGTTTAAATAAAAAGTGGTATGTAAACGTGTTTAAAGGAATGTTGGAGTATTAAGGGCCGTAGAACGCCTATCGTATGATTACAATGTTTATTGTGAATTAATATTTGATAATTATACAACATTACAATTTTTTATTTTAATAAAATATAGCGCTACATTTAATGCATGATCATTTATAGAACAAGTTCAAAGTAGTTTAAATATTAGAAAACTTTTCTGCACGGGCATCGAACCCTGAACACTATGACTATGATATAATACGTTATTTAATATATTATCGAAGTTGCATAGTTTCTAAGATGACTTTCACCCAAACACAGCTCGGTGTCGGTCGTAGATGCTAACTTATTAGCATACTGGTACCGGTAGTGATATGTTCCCCCTAACTAACGGCATGCGCACACTATTTTACTGGACGACATGCGACTCTGTTCTTTAATCATTTTATTCTTCCCTAAAGCTGAGCCTCGCACGTGCTCAACTTGTTGCACAAAAACGATCCCTCACGTTTCTTGATGCATTGTCAGCAAACACAATAGGACATACATCTTAAAATAATGTGACGGATTCTTTGAACAGCTTTAACACAACTTTTAACTTTTTTTCTTCATAATAGCCAACTAAACGTGTCGTGTTACTATTTGAGTAGGTAATACTAAAGAGAAATGTTCATGTTCTTGAATTTCCAAAGAAAATATAAATAGATATTCCGATAAGAACATTCATATTTCATGAGAACAGGCAGAAAATATCGAATAAACCGTCTCCTGTCCTCATATTTCAATATGAGTAAATAGAGGAAACATTCATTTTGTCGATCCCTGGATGCGTCAATAAATAAAGACAAGACTATCTTGTATGAAGATCGTTTTAGGTCCTCCGATGGTAAACATTCCGTGTTTAGTTTATGTCTGGACTGTCGAAGCTCCGGGAATTCTCGGATGCCACCGAAGGACAGTTAAACTGATGGTCAGGCCGTGTGGGCGTCCACGTCACCCCGAGGGACAAACGTGCGTGTTTAGACAGCTATTACACAGACCATCATTTACGAAAAAATGCGCGAAACGTGACACCCACATCAAAGTCACGTTCTCAATTGGCTTTCGAGATAGTAACACCCCTGATAGGATAAAGGAGGAAGAAGAAACGTTTTAGTTTGTCTTTTTCTTGGAAATGTAATAAACATGAGTCCTTTAGCTGCCCGGAATGGATAAAATGCAAATCGATCGCTATTTCCAAACAAAGAGCTTTCTGAATCCTTACATTCCTGTCTATAAGTTATCAGAAACTTGGTGAATAAAGACATAAATTACAGTCGATCCTTCTATATTCCCACTCCAATGCACTTCCTTTGATAAGATAAATGCGTTGTATATAGAGAGTTAATCCGTCTCTAGGCGTTGTGCATAAATTCAGTAGCCGCTTCACCGCTTGATAAATCCGCGCCGGAGCCAACTCGCTGTCTGGCGTTAATCTTCTTTGCGGGTTCGCAGCTCACCGCCTCGTCTTATCCTTCAAAGCTTTGAGATAACAGTTTCAGACACGCCATTATATTAATTCAAATTAAATTAATGTCCTCTTGGCCGTTTTGTTCACAGACGGTATTGTTTTTTTGTTCGCCCATGACAGTCTTTTCAGAAAGAGTACTATCTATTATATTCTACCTCTTTGCAATCCTCCCTTGACCTCGTTTGTACTTTAGATTTTCGTTGTGTAACTAATTGCGTCGAAGGATAGAGCATTTCCATTCTCCTTGGTATTTGATTAGATTTTGAATAGCAGGCGTATGATTGACGGATAAAAATAATAACAAGCGTGACGAATTCAAATCAAACGTGCATGTGGGATGTTATATGACTAAAAAACCGTGTAGGCGTGTGTAATCCTGTTTACCTATGCACCCACGTCGGATCTTATTGGACTTTCTAAACGGCGGGATGTTGTCTCGACGAACTGTAGTTTAAAAAAAGTGCGTTTAAATGAGTCACATCGAGTCCCATCGAGGTCTGGGTCACATTCCAGGGCTGCCGACAGAGCCGGCGCGGGCGCACCAAACCGGACCCACGCGACTACATGCGTTCCTTTTTCTCTTTTACCTTTTCCGTTTACGTAATACGTTCTTTGAAGCACCAAACTGCAACGGTCCAATTAAATAAGCCGTATCGCGGAATCACGTACGATACTCCTTTCAAAAAAGGAATACAAATCTTTAAGGAAACCCGTAGTACTACGATATGATGTAACAGGTATTTGGTTACTCAAAGATATTTATTTCAAAGTCTTTGTGTGGATCCCATATGTATGAGTCAGTAAAAGTTCCCTGTAGGCCTCGAACCCCCATCACAAAGGGGGCGGTTTTCGTTAGCCATCTGCCGAGGCAGGTGTCCTTTTACATACTAAGCAGGTGATTTGAATTCGCTTTCCTTACTCTTAGGTTTTTTTTACTGCTGTTTGAGTGTTATGTGAAGGAAGAACGATTGAATTCAATTTATAAGGCCTGTCGTTTCCGGTGTCGGAATCGGCCGAGAAATTGATACAGCATTCAATCTTTAAGATTGAATATTTATGGAATCTATAATTTTATATGCATATTACTTTATTGTCCTACGTTTTGATAAAGCTATGGCTACAGCCGAGTTATCAAAGAGTGTAATTAAAGTCATCGATTAAAATGCATATTCATTATAAAGCTCTAACACTACAAACTATGATATAATTATCTCACTTAAAATATAATTTCAGTTGGAAAATTTGTCATTACAACGATAATTATGTATATGATAATAAAAATGTCTGGATAACTATGAAGGCTGTAATAATTACTCTGTCTTCTGTAATTTAAAATAATTTTCTCATCTAAGTTTTCTTTAGCAAACAGTATAGTTTTTCGGAGCCAATCACTCCTAAAAAATATAATTTTACTACGAAACCAAGTTATTTTAGGTGTCTGACTGACACAAAAGTATCCAAAAACTTAAGTATCAATCTAATCTTCGTTATTAGAAACGTCCATAATAATGATAAAAGAACGTGATAATTGATAACCTAAGTTATGTTTTTTGCATATTTTATTAATCTTATCCTAATAATAACGTTTCAATCCACGCGATTTGTAAACCAGATGTCATTTATCCAGTCAGAAGCTGTGGAACCGGTACAATTTTATGTTCTAATTACACTTAAGGCCATTAACTACTATTTATTGTATCGAACCAATATTTTTTGTGTAAATAACGTTCACTTTTGTGGTTTCTCTCACAATGCATGAATCATTGACAAAACCTGTACCTATCAATATATCTTATTATTTTGGTATCCCAGCACCTATTTTACTGAAATTAAATGATTTTATAAACAAACGCAGTTACATAAATTAACTTTTCTGTGATAAGGATTCGGACACCATGTTCTTCAAATTTACCTTTAAAATTAAGAGAGTCCATGTTATAAATAGAGCACATTTAAAATAAATAGTAAAGTCAGTGTGTAACAGTGCATTTAATGTGTAAATTATTGCCTATTGTTACTGCTAGTACGGTTCATTTGGTGCGATTGCATTGAAACACTTGGCCGTACAGCGCCGTGTTTACACAGACTTAGTGCGTGTTACATAATATGTAGAATATAGATAGTAAATACTCGAACTATTTAAAAAAAATAGTGGATATCAACAATATTAAATACGCTACAAAAAATATGGGCTATTAATTAATTCCACGTCTTATATCCGTACTAAATCAGGTAGCTACCAAAAAAAGTATTGTAATATCACCTGCCTTCGGTACACCTTTTTTGAATGTATATATGATATTAAAATGAAAACAGGTGAAACTTTTACCCAAAACGGCTCGCAACACTAAGCTTTTGCTTTATAATCGTAGATATAAAAACTATACCCATATCTACATTATTAATAGATAGTCTATGAGAAACAATTAACTAAATTGTAGAACAATAGCCATAATATCGAACTGACCCCGACTACTGACCAATAACAGACCATGAAACATTTGACAGGAAATCGGGTTATCTCGTGACAACTAAAATGCTTTACGCTTCCTCCCAATGTTTATGACTTAATTTAATTGTGATCATGACTAGTTGTTTACCCGTATTACTACCAATACATTAATAACTCTATGTTTTGTTCCTCTAAGTTCATTATCCTTTCTATAGCTTGAAGCGGGCATAGACTTGTGCCTCCTGAGTCACGCGACCCCGTGCGAATTACTTCGATAATCGGCACTTTTATGTGTTGAATCATCTCGATCAACGCTTAAACGCCGGAAGAAACCGTTACGAGCGATGCAATTATTGTTTTCATTGATTTCCAATTGAAACATCATTTTAGTTTGATTATTTTTCTCTCTTTAACATTGCAGAACGGAACCCAGAACGAATTTTAGATAGAGAAAATTCAGTGAACATTGACGGAGGGAAATCGTTTGGTCCATTATAGATGATAAGTGCTCTGTCAGAATTCGGCTTCTTAATTACATTTTTTGTCGACATTCTGCAGACGGCAGCTGGCATTAAGATTTTCTAATTATCATAATCGACTGTTAAGTAAGCATTAGAGGAATGAAGCAATTATTTTGTCATTAGCAAATGTCCTAATTATCTTAGTGGACAATAATTATTTACTTTAATTAATGGACATGATGGATTAACAGAATTTTATAATTCATTAAGATATCGTAAGTAAGTTTTAGTAATTGGGGCTTCCTAATGAAGGAGTTGTTACTGTGAAGTCTTTGATAGTATAATAACTTTATTGATGTAGAGACGCAGAAACCTCTGCTGTTTAACATACACATAGGGCTGTATTATTATATTGACCTTTTAAGTACCGTTCTAATTTGTATTCGATAGGTGTCATTGAGAGCGGGTTATAAATAAATTGTATTTCGTATAAAAAAATGAATTCACGTATATTATGCGCATTTACCTTTTGTGTCTGTTTTAGTCGCTTCTTTGCGTTTATCTTATCATTTCCTTATTGAAACAGTTGTTTTAAGATAAAATAGGACTTTCTTGTTTGTTTGATAAAACCTAAATCGAGTTAAAAGTAAAACTAGCATTGGGTTGCGAAAGTATACACATAGTAAGAATTTGCATGAATGTGCATGTTCCTTGGTAGTTCTATTCCGCGATTATGCGGATTCCGACCCGCTTGCAATCGGACTTGGGTTGTTGTTGCATTTAAATAAGTAGCAAACATTAAGTGCCGTCATACTGGCTGATCGTGACCTTGTGTCGGTGAATGTTGGGCTATCTACTGTGCAACCAAGTCTCGGCACGATTACATTTACCATTTGAGTTAGTTTTCTTTTGTTTACTCGTATCTTTAAAATCGTGAAAAAAAATCTGAGTCATGTCTAGTTTTGAATTTGTTTCCCGCATTTCTATGTGCGACATTTTCGTCTTTATTCAACGATTTATATTTGGAATTGCATTTCATATACTATTTCCTGTTTAGGTCTTGTGCATTAACCTCATATTCTTCTTTCAAATCTGTCGTTTCGTTCGGTGAAATCTTTGACGTCGTCCGTAAATATTTGACTCCATGCATTCATTGTTCAAACAACGTCTGGCGTGGCGTAGAAAATCGTTATTGCACAACGCAACCGTGATTACCTTCGGAACACGTTCCGTTGCCTGGCCACCTTTGTTTGCATCGCCTCCAATCATTCCTGTTCGTGTCACCTTTGAACTTCCTCGGAATAATTTTCTCTCTATTATTGTAATAACTTTAGTAGTACCGCCTCCTACATATTCCCGTAACTCTATATTTGGTTTAGATCCTAGTGATTACTTAGCAAACAGATCTTCGTGATGTACTAAGTCAATATTGTGTTACGTATAAAGACATGCACGAAGATTATGGTTTAAGTTATTTCGAAATGTTAGCGGTTGTTTACCCGCGGTAGTATCAAACGTGGCTTCTCTCAATATTCGTAGTAAAACGCATTTGGTAAAGCATGCACGGTAGTGTTGTTAGTACAAATTGCACTTGGTACTTGGTAGTCACGCTCTTGCCCTCGTTTCATAGTCTTGTTGAGGTGCGCTGTAACTAAGAGCTTTTAACGTGACCCACCGCCTGCCCTATATCCCGCGGCAGTGATGTCACGTCACGTCATATTTGACAAACGGGGACATATTTAGAATACATTTTAGCACTTGGGCTTTTACGAAAATGTAATAAAGAAAAAAAAAATTGTATTTGCTGAAGGCAGATTCTCCTTTGACAGAACACGAAAAGATTTTATTGAGTTTGGCAAAGGAATCGAAGGGTTGGTTTTTTTGGCTAGATTTTATTAGATCAATAAAAAAGTATTAGACAAAGAAAGTACCGACGACAATAATACAATCACGAAAAACGAATTCAATGCAGGAAACGTTAATCAAGACTTAACCTAAGCACTTGTACTACAAAACGTAGCACATGGACAGAAAGTGGTCGAGCCGGTTCCTATATATTACAACAATACAAATACGTTCTGACAATATTTGTGCTGCAGCTCCGAAATATTGACCGCAACAGATAACCGTACTCTTGGGCAAGTTCGATCAAACACGTGTATTATGTGGGTTCAACTCTTCCGTATACAGTTCATCCGTGAAACAGTCTTTTACTCTTAAATAACGGGACGCCATCGCTGCTTTTTGCTTCGTTTTCTGCACCACGCTTATGGAAGTGATTAAGGAGAATTTTTTAGTTGGTTGGGAATCTTTTTTTCTACGATTGATGTATAACCTTCTCCTTACGCTATTAGAGCCTTAAATGAATGTCTACTTTTTGCATCCTGGCATCTAGTGAATGATTTATTGACCAAACTTCGTAACAGGCTTTAGAACCCATTAATTTTCATCCAATTACTGTCTTTATAATCCGTGCAACATGCTGACCCCAATAAGCTTGCTAGAAGATCGCTTGATGCATTGGCACGTATGTATTAAAGGTAACTTGTTCAACTTAACTCGTATCTGGTTGAGTTACGAGCAGGGCAACCGTTCCTAGTTCAAAACGGTACTTTACATCTGTTATTAATACGTCATGCTTTTACTGTATATCTCTGTGTAGCAGTTTCAACTGCGTTTTATTCAATTATTTGTCCAGATAAACATTTATGGAACATAGTCAAATTGATTTAACAGGGCTCTATAGATTTATTCTTAACTTACAAAAATAAAATATTTTTGTATATACTAAATTAAACTGGGCTGTAAAAATGGGATTCATACAAATCTGGCTGAATTCAGCAGTGTTCTTT
The DNA here is from genome assembly GCA_028554685.1 of Agrotis ipsilon. Lineage (NCBI taxonomy): Eukaryota > Metazoa > Arthropoda > Insecta > Lepidoptera > Noctuidae > Agrotis > Agrotis ipsilon. The sequence continues at coordinate 6,042,457 of CM052958.1, read as the reverse complement.
CTTTAACAGTATTTTTTTAATAGACCTGTGATGATGCAGAAAGTCGAGTATGATAATTTGTAATTGCTGACTAATCTGGCATATTATATGATGTTATATTTTGCTTGCATTGCATAACTTCACATTTTTTACAATTTAATAGAAATCGACCTTAATTCAACGTAATTTTGAGTAACGGCATTACTACGCCCAAATTACGTCTTACGTGAATTTGACATATCGACAAGCTGGGCACCCTTTTCATTCAGTACACCATGATTGATCGTCTTCCTACATCAGATTGACGTAAGATCGCAACCGTCCCCTCAATTGGGTGATTTGCTTTGATCAGAAACTTGATTTCTATTGAAGTTAAGCGCTACTTAACCCTTCTATCAGAGAGCTTTCAAAGTAAAGCGATGATTATCAGAAAGTTCTCTTGAATGCGGTCTTATACATTACCAGTTTTCAATTTGGGATATTCCTAATTGATAGTAATATCGTTAATTTAGAGTATAATTCGAATGAGTATTTCTGATTGAATGGTACTACGCCTTGCTATAAACTTGCACGTCGATGTCCGGTCGACAAACCTGTATCTATTGCTAGTGTCTAGTCGGGCGGGCTAAGGAAGTATCGGAGTGCATCCGCACGGTATGATGTCTCCTAGCAACGAACTTGGAGACGACATTTACTGTGCCGTTCACACAATTCTAAAGTACCCAGTCCTATCCATGGTATTGATAATTGCGTCAATAATTTCTATCCATAAAACCGGATTTTCTTTTACTCGAAAGAAGTCTTTGTGTAATAAGAAAGGAGAGTTTATGCTTGTATGAAGCAATCGAACAGTTTTTATCCATCGTAGAGTTGTTAAAAAAGAGTTTCTTAGTTGGATTTTTGATCTATGTTTGGTCATAGTCCTGTCAAAAAGGGTTAAAATCCATTATTAAACTCGAAGCTTCTCGGTACGTCTTTGATTTGAAGTATAGCTCTTTCACTCTGATTTATGATTTATAACTATTACCAGTTACTGTACCGTTGTCACCGGATACCATTTCTAGTTTTGACACCATTCGCCTTCCGGGACTCGTGTACTTAGACGCAGTAATTAAATCCGGCTTGTGTTCCGTGTTCTGGCTTTCCCGTAACTTTATTCTTAGCCTGCGAATATAACAGCGATTCACATAATACTGAGACCGTTCAATCTACTATCGACTTGCCTCCTACACAGAAATATTTTATAGCTTCAACGCAACGTAATGTTGCCAGGTCATAAAATCCATCATAATGATTCAGTGTTGCAATATCTCTGTTTAAAATGGACTGTCAAAAACATTTGGGAGATTTTCTTTGGAAAAAAACCTGCAGAATTGGTTCAGAGCAGTATAATTTGCATGAATAATGAATTGAAGGCGCTCGTACTTATTGACTGCTGCAAATTGCAATAATTGCCTGCAATTTGTTTTATAGAACACTTATATCAAGCGTTGGCTTAGAAAATATGAATAATAATTGTTAATATTGGCTTTTTCTTTGTTACCAAAGTTGTAACAAATCCAGTTTTGAAGCTCATTTACTCAATAATTATGTTCTACAGTATATATTCAATAATACATAATCTAAAACAATGATCTAAATATTTCTCCTCTTTCATGGTTTTCAGGAATAAAAAATCTAAGTCCAAATTCTGAGCTGTTTCCTTTCAAAAGTAGTTTCTTGCTAACGTTTTTCGTCATTGTGCTCTTTTATATGATCTCAAAGAACATTATATTTTGATTGCGCAAGAGTAACGGTTCTGTGGTTTTATGGTATTCGTTGCATTCGTCGAGCATGCGGTCGAAATAACTTGCGAAAGCTCAGAGGAAACTTTTGCAACCGCTTTAGTTTCATGCGTCTGGCGCCGGCTGGCACTAATCATTGTCTGAAATGTCTTAACCGCATACGAGAGGACAGTTTTCGAGATTCTTCTCAGTCCATTGATCTTCTAGGTCGTAGTTATTAACGCAGTCACATTGTCTTGTTGTACGTCTAATTTGATTGAACTCTTGGCCAGTTGATTAAGACCGATTCTAAATCACAAATTAACTCGCTCATATATCCACACAGCAATTGGCAATCCAATTAATCTATCAGCTTGTTTAATCTTTAGTCCATGCATGTCAGTGATAAAGCTTCTATTTTTTTATTTTAGGTATAGGTGAACTAAAGAATATTAAATAAATTCTTCTTCATAATATGCCTTTATTTATGGTTGATTTCTTCTATTGTTATCCTCCTGAGGAATATTCGCTATAAATTATTATTTCTGTAATTCATCGCCCCTAATATCCTGTTCTGTATAGCAATAATAAGCACATACCTGTCCTAATTAAGGTGCTAATTGTGTTCGACAATCAAGGAAAATTAATTAGTATGTAATGCTAACAATATTAATATTGTTCTGTGGTTATTTTGTTATTATATTTTGATTCGAATTAATTTTGTATTCTTATTATATAGTGGTTTATAATTAGAAGTGAAATAAGAAACTATGAATGATTTGAATTGGCTCTAATATTATCCATAAGTAGATAATTCTAACCATCATCTTTAACATCAATTCTGTTTCTTGACATAGGTATTTGGGTATTCATGCCATTTCGTTTTGTTCTATGATCATGTCTATTTTCTGTACAGTAATGGAGATGGTAACTGCCAGCCAATTGGCATCGACTCTGTTCCCCGCTACGATAGTTACATGACCTTCCAAACCCTTATGTTTTGTTCTAATGGCGACAATACTCAACGTTAATCCATAGGCAATATAAAAAAGCCTGTTTCAAACACCACTTAAAAGGTGTTTTGTATCGTGTAAGAAAGTTATTTGTCGTTATTTTACTCTTTTACACATTTTTTTAAAAAGTTACTTTTTTAGTTTAAATATTCCCAAATTCTGTCAAAAGTACATGTGCTATCCGTAGCACCGGTAATAACATCGCTCATGTACAAAATTAGCTAATAAAATTCCCTATCTCAAAAACTACTGAACCGATTTTGATGAAACTTGCAGTGTTCCCTCAGTTGAACGATACCTAGTATAACAAAAAAAGGATGACTTAAATCGGACTTGTAGTTCCGGAGATAAGCGAATACAAACTAAATCAGTCGATGCCTACTCCTTACAGTTAAGGAGTTGTACCTTCCATCATCAGCTCAGCTACATGAGATTATGATTACCATACGCCAGTTCTTGAATTACTTCATAATATTTGCGAAAAACTATATAAGGGCCTATAAAATTTGAGGGTTGCCCTCGATTTCTCCAAGATCTAATCATCAGATCTTGACTTGGTGAATATGGGACCACTCCGAAAGCATCTACTTTCGAATAAAAAAAGAATTTTGAAAATCGGTCCACAATCGCCAGAGTAATCGCGTAACAAACACACAAAAAAGGAATATGTATCCATTTATTATTCCTTCATACGAGTGACGAGCAAATTGCTTAGCTTAGTTGCGTGTTTTATAATTTGCGAGGACTGCGTGAGAAAAATATCCCGGCCGCCATTTTGGTTTTATCCATATTTCACACTCGGTGATCACCGCGTGTTAGAGTTATGACTAATAAGTATCTATTTGAAGTTTGTTGTGTTATGCTCTTTTGTGTTCCTGTGACTTTGTGTTAGGTTTCCAAGTTACTTGTTAATGTTGATTTTATATTCCAAAGTTTGTTTAACAATGAATGGCGGGCGAGTTCGATACGGAGTTTAATACTCACAGAAACAACAACAAAGTTGAAAGACAAGATAAGACAAATCTAGTTGATGCATAATTAACGCAGTACTAGCTTTACGTAAGCAGATATTCCACTTTCCTCCGAGTTGAAAGACCGAGGGACACTCATAGCTACAAAGTTGCGCAGCCCTGCGCCTGCGCTGCGCTGCCTTGAATCATGATTGTCCGCGCGTTAGTCACGCCACCGCTCGACCACTTTCAGCGAAGGCTCATATTTCCATTCCTCACCGTTTATTTTTATTTTCCATAGTTTTATGCGATCCTGGTGGCGTTTAACGAATAGTTTACATTGCATAAGGTAAAATTTGTTATTATTAGTTTACAAGCCATAAACAATCAACATACCTATCTATTCCAGTTCTATACGTAGATATTTATTGATGTTAACAACCTCTATCTGTGCTCAAATCGTTATCAACTTAAAAGCACTGATAAAATAAACCAGTGTTGATTGTGAAATTTCGTTTCTATTAGCTAATATAATTCTCACATTGGTCCTTTGTAGAGGAGTCCCGTCTGTCGTTCAAATGAAATTATTGAAATACTTGGAATTGTTCAATTTGTGAAGGGAGCGTGTTTGTTTAGGTCCACATCTCTGCAAAGCTTTAGGAAATCCCTTTGAGATGTTATATATTATGTAAAATATTTCATATCGCATATTATATGAATGTGAGGCTCGTCTTTTGCCCCGCTCTATGAGGTACACTGAGTTCTATCCATGCTCAGGTACTACATGAAGAAATGTAATTACTTTATTACATACTAAGCTACTTCAAAACATGTTGTAATACGTTGTGAGTACAGATTTAAGATTGCATCAATAAATTACTATGAGCTCCATTACCGAAGTCATTAATTTACATATGTAGTACTCTCAATGAAGCATCATCGGGTGAGTGGTAGGTATCTAAAGTTTCAAGTATCGTAAGACGGATAGCTACTCTTGTTTTTTAATTCTTACATCAGCGTTGATAATTGCTTGGATAGTAAACTTGTTTTATTCAGTAAGCTACTACATTGTGGTGCTTGACTATGTGCATTCGTTCCGCAGGCTTCGCTTTCGTCGTGCGATCACCAACTCAGATCTCATTCGCTCCTCGCCTCTGTATTCACGACATCCGGTATTTTATTTTGCGTTTCTTTGAACACGGTACAACGAACTTGAAGCAGGCTCGTATGGGGAACAATTATGGTCATATTTTTCATATTTTGTACTGCTCGAACATTTTAAATTATGCCTTTTTCACGCGTTCGTAGTTTTGTCGTAAACTTTTTGTTTACTCTTAAGTTTATTCATTTGCAAACTTGAGTGATGTGCTGCATACTATTCCGGGATTATTAAAGTGTGCTTAGCTCAACGCTTAAACTTGCAGCCATTAACACGTCGTGACTGTGATTGCACAAATTACCATCGTGATGGCTAAGACCTACTTGATGTAGGAAACCTGTCATTAGGAAAAATTGAGTTTCTCTGATTAGGGAAGCAAACATTTTAACTTTTAAGTGATGTCATTACATGCAGTCTAGCTACGCGGAAATGAGTTTGACCTGAAAACGAAAAATGGATCTTAAAACTGATTGCGAACCAAACGAGTTTGTATAAATCAGTCTTTACGCCCTTTACAGTTATAACAAAATGTTCGGCACACACGCGTGCGTTAATTAAATTAAACTGATTCGTATGTCGTGAGCTAATTGCGAGTGCGGATGGGCTAGGGCGGCTCTAAATATATTCGCACGACAACACCACTCCTCAGTACAAAAACAAGCACATGTTGCCCTAATAATATTTCTATTTTCACTCATGAACTAATTGCCATCCATACAATTACTTACATGTCACGTTATGGGGAATTGCGCATTCTTGTACATCATAGATAATTAATATGCTATGTTTGCGACTATAATTAATGGTTATACTTTCAATATTTTCTAGTTTACTTAAAGAATGGTAGTTCTCAGACCCAAATATGCTATGCCACTTGTAATTTTATTCATAAAACATAAGTGTGGCATTTGTTTGGCCTGCTTCCATTGATTCGATACGACATTTTCATTGGTTGCTGTTGGTGCATAATCTTATCGCGAGTTGATAAAACAAAACAGTTTTACTTCGATCAATACTTGTATACACACATGTACCTCACCCACTTATGAATCAGTTCTCTTTGCCTTATCATATTTGCCGTAAATCATTTTCGTTGATTAGTGTTAGTTTCACAATAGACGCGAGAAATGCTTAGTATCTATTATGATGTTGTATGGCCATGTAATACTCCAACACATTCGTCCTTGTTTTGTAGAACGAGTCATTTCAAGTGATCTAAAACTGTGAGTAATCAAAAGTGCATTCTGGGTGTCAATTAACAGTTGCAAAGTGTGAAATGAAAGCAGAAAAAGGAATACTAGGAGAGGAACAGTGAAACGAATGGCGGCGGCGATGCGGCGACAGAACTTAGTGGAGGCCAATAGGCGTTAACGCAGCGTGCATCCGCCGCGCTGCAGACCCGCCAGCCATGTCGAGTACGCTGTCTCCGAGCGTCTCCGACGGCGGTGACGAGCCGGCGCGACGACGCTCCGTCTTCTACGTGCCATTGTTTGAAAGCTTCGACAATTACTTGCCCTTGACGCCAGAAGAAAAAGAAGCTCTAATATCTGGTGAAAATATAGATAGCGTCTCTACAAAAACTAAAAGGAGGAATGCGTCAGACAGCGGCAGATTACGAATCCCATCTCGGGGTGATTCATCCTTTACCGAAAGTGAAAGTGACATGAGCGCGTTTAGTCCAGAAAGGCGGTTTCGTCGGCCTTTGTCATCAACGGCGAGCTCTAACGAGGCGCTGACAAGATTGGGTCATCGCGATTTGACGAGTCCAAGGCTCGTCGCCCAGAGCACTCTTATGAAGAATACCAAGCCGAGATTACGAAGCACGACATCGTGCGAACCTCGTTACGATCGAATATTTTCACCGATCGGTGGATCAGTTTCATCAAACAAACTGAATAGTTCCACCACGAACATTGGAAGTAAAATACCCTCGAAAACTTCAATTATGAATTCCAACTTGTCACTGATTCCTGATTCACCAAAGCTTTTATCTCCTGCGAAGGAAAAATCTAAAACACTTCCACAAAATCTCAATGTGCCATCGCCTATTAGAGGCAGCAGTAGTTCCACGTCTATATTTAGAACTCCTAGAATAACTGTTACTCCTGAGAGTCCTAATAAAAGTCCAGGAAAAATGGCTGGACTGAATTTTATTCGAAGATCTCGAAGCACAAAACTGTCGCGAAGCAACTCCTTGTTGCGTAGTATTACTGCTAGACATATTGAAGAAGGACTCGACGAACATGCGGCTGTGGTGACAGACCTGACTGAAAATTATGACAACTTTGTAGATAGTAATGGGGGCGAATCAGAAGTGATTTGTGCTCTAATTAAGAAAAATGAAGCTCAGATGGCTAACAGCCCTATGAGTTTACGACGGGCCTACCTTGATGTGGACGATGATGTAGCTGTACATTCTGGTAAGACATTTGCCTTCACAAAATCATTATTAATTCCAACCTTGAGTAAATTGTAATTTACTTCCCATAGGCTGTGTTCATTGACCATAATTTATACCGTAATAGAAATAGCGCGTTAGACTTCGTTGTGTAAAGTGAAATATGGAGGCGTGCGCCTGTTTGACATTGATCGTCAAATAATAACTAGCATTGAATGAATAACCGAGATCCTTTCTAAAATGAATTAGTTACGATTACAATATTATGAGTCAGTTATAAGCAATTCAAATAGCGTAACATTTAAAATTTTCAGCTATTCAATATTATCTTTCACTGCTGCTGTTCAAATCTTCCCCCAAATAATTGTAGTTCTAGTCATACTTTAACGATAAGTGCTATACGAACTACCTAATACATATACTGATCGATCACCTAACACTGTACACACTGGAGCACTTAGTGGACAATGCCAGACACTTGAGAAGAGAAAGCGTTTGAAAGCCCTTACTAAGCGAGTACCTAACACGGATGACTTAACACTTTCCAACTATCTTACCAGTGTGTGGTATTTTCCACTTGAGGCTGTTCATAATGCCAAACAATGCCTTCTAATTACATGGCAAGGATCTGAAGCGAAGGTCTTTAGCTAACGATACATCACGTCTTAAAGTTGGCATTACGAAAAGTGGAAGTCATCTTGTTATTCAAAGCCCATTATGTCTAAGTGACTGTCGTTATAAACAATGGTTTATTCAAATTGTACTTTAGTATACGTTGATCGGTACTTGATTTATTGTTATAACTGGAACGGAAAATAATAGAGTAAAACTGCAGAATACAATATTTATTCAGCTAAAATTATTAAGGTTAGACAAACAGGTAGAGAGTGAAAAATATGATTTCTGATAAACCAATGCTAGAATGTTGCTACTCTATTGAATTCTTAGAAACAGATCAAAAAAATACTATTAAAGATTCCCATCGGTGTCAGAATTCTAATATCAAAACATTGAATTAAGCCATGATTATAATAGAACAATGCTTGGTAACACATAAATCACCGCTTTTTCCTCAACAATTCTACTAATGTTAACTACATTAATTACTCAGGTGCAAACAGGCTTATTTGAATTCCCATGACACCGCAGGCGTACATTCCCCCAGTGTCATCATCCTATTATATGTTAAAAATTACTAAGAGTACAAAGAAGTGTTTCCCGCATTTTATATGAAACTATATTTAAACCAAGGTTAATTGTATTGGTCCTGTGAAGGTTTATTTACCAGGAGCAAATATTGTCTGAGACATACTTAAATACTTATGTATATTTTTATTAAAGTAGGTACAAGTTATTTTCCGTAGCTCGGCAAGATTGGGGAAACTTTTCTTATTTTAGCCTCTAGATTTTCGTAAGTCTAATAATGTTTCTCAAATAATATGTGCCAGTTTGCTAACTTTGAAAAAACTGTATACAAAGCTACATTACCGTTTCTATTAAATATTCGCTACACGACTTTCAGCTCAAAAACGCTGCGCTACAAAATCGAAGTCGGTCACGTCTTCAAAACAATGTAGTTCTTATAAAAGAGTACATATACATGATGTTTCGTAACACAAACATAAAAATGTAGCTAATGTACCGTCACTATCGTGTCCCGCGTTGCATTTCCGCGTGGTCTGTTATCGTCGACGTCTCCTTATCAAAAGTACGCATAATGATTGCGTAGAGAATCGAGTCCGCGGGCTTTTTAAATAATTGCCTCCAAATATCGGTAACGACAAGTGTTTTCTTGGTAATTTAAATGTAATTAACCTTATTTAGGAAATACAGCGATTTCCCCTCAAAATTACATTATTTTGTTAAATTATGTTCAAGAACTCTAGACAACAATAAGTTTTAGCCATGAAAACATTGACTTTGTGCTATTGTCACGTCCCTTTGTTGCTGAAATTCTCTTCGAACAGTTTTGCATTTAGTTTGCTTCGGAAACAGTGGCAGTTATGGTGTACTTTCGGCACCTGTGTAGTTGCTACCGTTCACTGGTCAGTAACATAACTCATAACGCAGAGTACAACACGTAAACCGAAGTAATAACAATAATGACTTCGAAGGAACATCTGTTGCTTCACACGTCGGCGTCGAGGAGTCGTTCACATTGCAGGCTGTTTCTAAGTTGACTTTCCCACATTTGTAATTTTACAAAAATAAATTATCTAGTAACAACAATTGTGAGACATACCATGCCTGTCACGAATCAAAACAAAATGGAAACTTTATCCATGAACTGCCATAACATTTAATAGTCCCTACAATTTGTCATAAACATTTATTGTCAATATGAAGTCTGAGTCCATTGCACTATCATGTTTCCAAGAACAAAATATTTATGTACAAATTAAATTGAATGGTTTTTGTAAAACCGCATCGTAGTAGGTAATCGTTCACAGAAACAAACGACTAATTCAAGTTAGGAGGCACTACACAAAAACTGATCGCTGAATGTTTAATACATATTTAGGACGCGGACACCATAATAATTTGTTGCTCAAAACTTTTTGTCATACATTTGCCGACGCATGCGCAGCGGTCACGGGCGGCGTGCGCGCAACTTCCGGCGGAAACCACGCCGTACATGGCTACTGCTATGTAGTTGATATCATATTACATATCTATCTGTAATGTGTCGCCGTAATGTGAAACCTCGCAAACATTACATGCGCATTGGCAACACAGTTCTAGTAATTTTCTTGCAAGGTTGACGGTAAATCAGTGTCAATTGTATTGTGCGATCAAACGGATATGAGGCAGTATTTATTTTATCATTGGTTGGGCTGTTTAGGTAATATTTTTCTGAATTGAATGTTAAAAATTATATCTTAGTAGTGAAAATCTGATGAAAAACTGTTTCTAAACTTAATTTTCTTTATTTCCAGATACCTCATATGAGAAGGCATGCCGACGCGGCTCAGCGCCAAGCACGCCCGTACCGGGTGCGCAGGCGCAGCACAGTCCCTCCCGCCTCGCCTCCTTCTTCTTCTCCAAACGATCGTTCAGGAGCAACCCCCTCAAGAGGACCAAGTCGGCGACCAAACTCGAGAGGGAACGAGCCTTGGCCGCTGCACCCACACATCCACCTACACATGCATTGCGGACCTCAAGGTAACTAGTACTAATGTGTATCTTATTAAGTATTTAACAATGTTGTCGTAATCCCAGACGCACTAGGTGAAAGAGTTTTCTTCCTATGTACCTAGATATGACCGCCTCTTGACAGTGTTTTGCAATTTGTCAGGCTGAAGTGTTTTCTAAACACAACGTAAATACTAAAAGTTGTTGCGATGAGATTTTCAAAAGATGCATGAGCTTGATATAAAACACAATAGACTTTGAAGACAAAGAATTGATCGAAGCCACGTTAGCGTGATTTTATTCTTCTTTGAAGAAAGTGTTCTCAGGGATATTTCATTTTTATTCTTTCACACGACAGCTGTCACGGTTTGTTGATCCCTCCATCTTCCAAGTTTATTGATATCCATTAAATGTCGCTATTGCAGTGGATTACGAGAAAACGTATTGCTGCCAACAATAACTTGTTTTATGACCCGAATAAAATAATCTGTGTAATACGAAACATCCCTCTTCTCACCTCGTAACTTAGTTTTTATGATATAAATATCAGTTGAACTTCCGACGAAATAGTGCTCGTAAAACAGCACCAAATTCGTATTGCGAAATTGTACCTACATAAAGTTACGCAGTTCTCAGTGTTGGTAAAGTTGGTGTCTTAGCTCCTGTGAGGATAATTTTATTGATTACTATAATGATATTGATGACTATCAAAACATTCCATAAGTTTTACTTAAACATAATTTAATACGTGTTTTGTTTGACATCAACATAGTTCCACTATCTATAACATTTAGAAACCTATACAATTCACAATTTTATTCGTTCACATAATCACAAAGTTTGCTGTGTTGTAAAAGTTTCGAAATTCAGCGTTCATGTAGCAATGACGTGTGCTCGACTTTATAGTCAGCAAATTGGATGGCAAATAGGGCTTGTCGTATTATATCCTGACATAAATTACCCAGTAAAACAACTGTCAAGTGTATTTAGCAATATGTCGTGACTGTAAAACGTTATCCAGGTTGTATGGTGTCGTATTTCAACGAGTAGGAGTGTCGCCCCACCCGTCTGCCCCACGGCTATTTACCAAATGTTCTTAATTACTTCCCTCCCAACGCAAACACGACAACTTCATCGAGACCTAATTAAATAGTGTAAGTTGTCGCAGCCAATTAACGCCTGCTTTATGTGGATCAATGATTATTTATTGAAGCTTTCGACTAACAGATGGAAAGGCTCACGTAGTTTAAACGTTTACATAAACAATGTAAGCCGTAAACTGAAAAGGAATGACACTTCCTGTATTGGTATTGCTTTATTATCTGTAGATGGATTAAAAGCGAACGTCTATCGAATACTCTCTTTACATTAGACACCATTTAGATTTGTGGGAGCTATATTCCCACCCCAAATAATTCCTTTGAAGAGCACACTCTAACGGTAATCAAATCTGTTTGTTTCAGATCTCACGAAAGCCTCCTGTCTGCACATTCACCCGCTGTCTCCACCATGGATTTAGGACCACCTAATCAAGTGCGTTTTCAATATTTAAATCCATTTAATCCCGTAAAAGGCAGTTTTACTATGAAGTGGGTTTGTTGTATATAAAAGAATAAGGAGATAGAAATAGATGGCGCGAAAAGTCACAATAAGTTTTTAGAAATGGATTGAAGAATTCGGATGTACTGAATCCGGAGGTCGCTGGTTCAAAACCTGCTCGCGATTCTAATTTTTCTAACATAGATAAAAATATTGAGAGATGGAAAAGTTCGTTCGTTTTAGTTTTTCATTTTAGGTAGAGCAGCCTCTGGCTTGGCTTAGTTTGGACCTTTACGGATAACAAACAGAAACTATTTTGGCTGTAGCCACTGGACTTTGTTAGGTAGTAGGTATGACATGCCAACATTGGCATGCTTTGAGAACTTTCGTATCATCCTTATCCTAAGGAATTTGCTCCAAAATGCTCGTTAGATAGATCCTCCATAACTCGAAAACTTTCATAATCTAATTAATAATCTGTAGAGTAAGGTGTGAAGACTAACTTCTCTATTTAACATTTTCAGGTAGAAATTCGACCCCTCCATTCGTCAGTGCTGGGCAGGCCACATTGCTTCGCGCTCAGTGCTGAGAGTCGAGCACCTCGCTACTTCGCCTGTGCCTCACGAAAGGAGCGGGACCGCTGGATATACAGGTAGATCAGCTTTACGTTACTGGGTCGCAAGTGTTGATGTTGACGAAGAATGACTGATTGCCTTTGATTTTTTGCCTAGAGAAAGTGATCCATATAAATGTGGATGGTTCTAGGAAATGAGGAAAACCAAAGTTAAAGCTAGAATTATGTGGCAAGTGATAACTTAGGAGGGAAGAAATTACTGCAGGTGTTCCCAAGTAAAGTGTGATATGAAGAGGTCGGAAGCCTTCTAATTTCTACTGGTACAAAGCCTATAATAGCAATTCACAAAACTGTACCCATAAACTCCCTATTAAACAGGTCGTCGATGTCGCTATCAATCAATATCATGTACAAAGTAAACGTAACTTTCTTTGTAACGTCAGCTAGTTATTCTCCGAAGGTGTAGGTTGCGCTCCTGGGTATCGACACACCCTCAGGTTAATTGGTTATTTATAAATAGAACTACAAAAAGTATACGATGTAAGGGACATTCGTGATACAAACTTAATCATTAGAATTCATGATTCTCGATCTCGACTAAACCACAGTTGAAACTATTCGTGGGTAACTTAAAAAAATCTGATATACCATACCTTTTGACTCTGTATTATACTTCTGTATGTAATTCACATTTAGATATAGAAATAGCTATAAACGTTGAGATAAAAGAGTGAAATAAAAAAAAAAAATACCTTTTATTCAATTTGCTTAAAAACAAAATTATTATCGTGATTTAAACATAGACAAAACATAATCTTGTCAAGTCATTACTATTTCACAATGGATACTAATATTAACATTTAATTAAAATCACAAACATAAATCCAATAATTAAAGACACAAATTGAGATAATGTGTTATAATCTATGGTGTGCTATGACTAGCAAATATGAAGTACGATAGAAACAATTTTCTATTTGTCAACGGCAAAGTACTCGTAGTTCAATTATCATAGTTACACGATTTTAATCACTAATCATTAGTTTTACAATCATTTAGTGGCTGGTTGTTAGTTAAACTAGGGGTTAAAGAAATGTCATTTAACGTACTAAGTAATGAGACAGATAAATGAAGTAACTCATTAGAAAATGATCCGGAACTCGGAAGGTTAAGTGTTATCTTAAACATGTGTTTCTGTACCCTTTGTCGTTATTGTTTTGTCTATAATAATACGAAGTCTTTCTTTCTATTTTGTAGAACTTTAAAAATATCAAGTCAGGGATATTGTGAAGCAGCTTGACTGCCAATGTGGTATAGTTGTTTTAAGTTTGGGTCACACACAGCGACTAATCGCTGTGCTGCGAATGCCCATTCGCCGCGAGTATTTGTTGTATGTGACAAGCTTTTCGCAGCGAATAGTCGCCGTGGTTTGAATTAAGCATTTTCACAATTTTACTTTCTCCGAATGCACCCCCAGCGATTAATCGCTGTGTGTGACTGAAGCTTTACACCTGACTATTTAAGTTTACAAATAGTCTGACAAATCACAGCCGTCGTTCTATAACTGTTTAAAAGCAAATTGACGAAGATTGTCAATTTTCCTTACTTTATACTCTGAAAGATCGTAAGATCGTTTTGGTGTGTGTTGTGTGTGTCTTTATTGTTTTGTTACCCCTTTTTTATCAATGATTTGCAATAACAATTTTTCTTTGTTAATTCTCGGCAGCTTGCGGCAAGCGGCGCGGCCAGACGAGTTGCGCACGCGCCGGTGTGAGCGGACCGTCAAGCTGTGGCTTTTGGAGGCCAAGGCGATACCGCCCAAGAAGAGATACTACTGCGAGATCCTGCTCGACGATACGTTATATGCTAGGTAACTTTAACTCTAATACTTACAAGATAAGTTTTATTTTCAAACCGCTAAAATAGCTGAGTTTTTTTAGAGATCTATACTCGCATTGGGTGACCAAATAATGGTTATCAAATAAGAATTGGAGAACTAGATGGAAGGCGTAAACTCGATGACATTTTGAACGCCTTATTAAAAGTTACTTATAAATTATTTCAGCTATTATTTTTATTTACTGATTTCTCGGCTAAATAAAAATAATAGTAGTCCGCCACCGTGAGACTTTCTTAAGTCGATGTTCTTTCCCATATCTAACTGCCTAACAGTATTTTAAGTAAAAGCGACTCCATGATATCCCCTCAAATATAATAATTGCTGTGCCTACTTCATGTTCATGGACACAAACCTTTTTTGACTCATAATTTAAAACTTTCATTTGTGTAGAGACGGCATAGATAATCAATTTGCCGTGGTATCGACTTGCATGGTATAAAATAAACCTATAATAACTGTGACCTAAAGCCACGTTGTCCGTATGCACCTATGCATACTATTATGACTGGGTCAAACGAAACTATATAGTAGGTATGTTTGAACCCAGGGGCGTAGTTACCGCCCTGTCAATGACACGGGGCCCGTGTCATTTATAGGGCGTTATTAAGAGTTCGACGGCGACGATTGGATGAAAAAAAAACCTAAATGAAATAAAGGTCCATAAAGCTCCAATTATCGAGCTCGTAACAAAGGTCATCTTTTAATATCTATGGCATTAGTTGTTTTCCCTTACCTGTATGCAGCGCATAGTATAGCGGAAGGCGATTCACCAATTAAATGGCTTGAAATCCACATCTCTTCTCCACTCAAGCCATATGATTGGTGAATCGCACTCCGCTCTGCTCCGCACCGCGTCAGTGGAAACGCAGCCTAAAGCTATGCTACCATATAGTAACACCAACACACACATTGATACTATAAAATAAACTATCATGCTAAGAGGTACCTAGGTAAGGCGTAGAATTTGTGCATTGAATGTGATAGCCTAATTGATATAAATTACTTATAAAACCTAGTCGCAATCTGACAAGACCTGGAAAAACATGAAGGCCATTAATTTTTGTTCTTCAGTTCGGGCCCAAATCCCCGACACGCTAGGCGGTAGTCAATCGCTCAACTGTGATTATAACTGATTTGTCTGGTATTCCAGGTCATCATCAAAGCTGAAGACGGAACTGTGCTTCTGGGGTGAGGTGTACGAGTTCGGTAGTCTGCCCGCCGTGCGCGCAATTCACGTGAACGTATACCGCGAGCCAGAGCGACGGTCACGGAAGAGAGACAAGCATGCGCTTGTTGGTGAGTTCTCTTTTATTGTTACTGATGATCCAGGGTTTTTTGGATGGTAGCAAGCACACCACAGGAAGTAACATTAAGTTTTTATCCATAGTTTTATTAAGCTCTATCGGCCTTATTACAAAAACTAAATAAACCTTGGTTTAAACTTACTAACAGTCAAATCTCACCATGTTTAAATTTCCGTATTACAAACTTAGATAAACGTACTTAGACCGTCATTTGAACCACTGACTTACATAATACGCATGTGTAACATTAATCTAGCACGTTTTAATCTTTTAACTTTATCATGTAACTGCTGGAAAAAGACCTGTAGAACTTCAGCTTTTATGAGAAAACTGTTTATTTATTGAATTGCCGATTTAGGCACGTTTTGTTAATTGACCACAATGGCTATTATGGCTAGAGATTAATAAAAGATGATAAACATGGTGAAATTCCCATTTTAAGATCTCACATGATCAATCAAAGCATTATTTCAGTAGCCATTATAGCCTTTAATGTCATTCAGTATGTGTGCTACTCCCATCCAAATTATAAAACGTGAAGTACCGTAGATGCGTGAGCATATAAAAGTGTAAAACAAAATATTCACTCGTTGCTCAATCTTCAACAAAGTCATAGGTAAATATTCAGCAAAGTTATTAAGACTTAAATTAAATATCCAACCATGTTCAATCCTCCAGGTTCAGTCCGTATCCCTGTGGATGACGTATCGTCCCGCTACCTCAACGAGCGCTGGTACCCGCTGGCCGAGACCGACAAGCCCGCGTCTCCGGCGACGCCTGCGCCTGCGCTGCGTATCAAGTGTCGCTACCAGAGCGTGGACGTGCTACCCATCGACCACTACGCCAGGTTCCTGGACTATCTGAAAAGGAATTATAGGAGGCTCTGTGAATATTTGGAACCTGTTATTGGTTAGTGTTTGTGATTTTTTCGAATGTCTTAGCTGATATCCTAGTATTAGTTTGGATGGATGTATGTTTGTTACCCTTTCACGCAAAATCTATTGAACGGATTTGGATGAAATTTGGTACACAGATAGTCTATAACCTCGATTAACACATAGGATAGTTTTTGTCCCGATTTATGGTCCTGTGGAATAATTATCGAGTTGTAGTGGGTGGCACCGCTGACAGCAGCTAGTTTTAAATAAATGCGAAACAAATAAACTGTGCAAATAAATGTCAAGTTTGTTATGCTTTCACGCCTAAATCTTTATACACAAATAAATGGAGACGGTCTAGGCTAGTTTATGAAATTAAAAAGCTTAAGGGGGATGAATGATGGGCGAGCGAAGTCAAACAAAGGGTAAAAAATTGTTTTATTTCTCAGACAATTAAAACTCGTGCAGATGCCAACACATGAGATAGTAAGTTTCCATGTTTCAAGATTTCGGGGCGGTTTAAAGACGCGTTTTGGTGCCGAGAAAAAAACTTGACCATGTTTTTCGACTTTACAACATTTTCTTATTGGGACCCCAGAAGCGTTACACACCAGTTTTATTCACAAATCCGTTTGAATTTCACTTTCTAACGTATTTATTTGTTAAGGTTACTTGAATTTTGTTTGCAGGTGTAAAAGCCAAGGAGGACATAGGCTGCGCGCTGGTGCTGTGCATGGCGGGCGCGGGCCTGGCGCCGCGCTACCTGGCGGACGTGGTGGCGCTGGACGTGCGGCGCACGGGCGACCACTCGCTCACCTTCCGCGGGAACTCGCTCGCCACCAAGAGCATGGAGGCCTACCTCAAGCTCGTCGGCGATCAGTATCTGCAGGTAAGATCTTCTTACTACTGATTATTCCCACGTTTTTATATTTAGGGGCCACTCAAACTCTCAGCCACGTAGGGTTATTTTATTATTTTTAGGACCTTTAAAAACGTGGGTTTTTATTGGTAAGGTATTGTATCAGAATACATCGTCGAATTTACTAAAATGTAGTTTTTAGATGAAAACAGCTTTAAAAAACAATTATGTCATTTTATGTCTATTTGTAATACGAATTTAGATGAAAATAAATGATTCTTAATGCTGATTTCATACAGCGTTTGATGGCGACAAAAAAACAATTCGCACGTGTAAAAGTGAAACCTTGAATTATTTTGGCTTTAACATTCAAGCTTCTTGTCTCATTTTCTGCCACGTTAAATTTCTCTCTCTCTTATCATATATCACTAATTCCTCAATGTGTTGGAAAAAGGAAATTAAATGAGCGAAATAAATAGAAGTTCAAATATCACGTTTTTTCAGGACACCCTGTGCGCGGCGGTGCAGTCAGCAGCAGGCCCGGGCGCGGCGGAGTGCGAGGTGGACCCGCTGCGCGCGGGCGGCGCGGGCGCGCTGCGGCGGCAGCAGGCCGCGCTGCGGGACGCCGTGACGCTCGCCTGGCGCTCCATCGCACACTCCGCGCCGCGCTTCCCGCCGCCGCTCAGAGACTGCTTTGCTACCTTCCGGGAGAGGTCACATATCCACCGTATTTGACCTTTTTGTGAAAAAAAAAGAATAAAAACGTGGCCAATGGCTTAGCGCTCAAAACAGTTCTGAACGGGCAAAAGACGAAAGTCCCTCTAGTCTCTTATAGTCTTTTTTCTTTCATACTAATACTACATACGTTTTTTTTTAACTTTCATATTGATTACTTTTATATTTCGTTATGGATGATGATGACTTTCGTGGATGGGTGACCATCTGTCATAGCGAGATTCCTCCGTGCCTCGGAAAGCACGTAGAGCCGTTAGTTCCGGCTCTCATTTGTAGATCTTTGACAGTCGTTACTGTTAGCCAGAAGCTGTAAAGTCTGACAACCAGTCTTATCATGGGGTATTGTATTACCCAGTTACTGGATTGTGGAGGTCCGATAAGCAGTCGCTCTATGTAAAATACTGATATTCAGCTGCATCTGGTTCGACTGGAAGCCGATCCCAGTATAGTTGGGAAAAAGCTAGGCAGATGATGATGACTTTTATATTTCGTTATCTATATTCTAATTTTTACATCTTTTTCAGACTGACGGCGATGGGTCGAGAGGACATCTCCGACAACCTGATCAGCGCATCGATCTTCCTTCGCTTCCTTTGTCCAGCTATACTGTCTCCAAGTCTCTTTGGAATCACACATGGTAACTATATACTTTTACTTACAAACGTACGAAAACTAACGGCGACGACTCTACTAGTCAACCATGAAGTCTTGAAGCGAGAGTGATTCCAGGGTGGGAATGAGACAGAGCTATACAACTCGTCTAGCGCCATCTCGTTCACTCTCTGGAGTAACTATAGTCGTAAAGAGTGCCACAGTTTATTCTTTCAATTGTCCATTGAAACGTAAAAAAATGTAGCAAACGGTACCTACTATCGGCGACCTTCTCATAGTGCCATTCAAGCGCCTAAAGAACCACAATTCTCCTGATTTGAAAATCGATGAAGCGGAAAAGCGACACTAAAAAGAGACGGACACATACATTTATAAGATTTAACATGGGAAAAAATGAGACAGGAAGCTCATTATCTAGAAAATTTTTGCGTTTCACTGGATGGTTTCACTTCTACATGTTTCTTCTTCATGTATTTTTTTTGACCTCGAATTTCAATTCTCCTGTATATTGCAGAGTACCCGAATGAGCGAGCGGCCCGTAACCTGACGCTGGTGGCGAAGACCCTGCAGACCCTGGCCAACTTCACACGGTTCCAGGGCAAGGAGGCCTTCATGGAGTTCCTCAATGATTTCCTGGAGCAAGAAGCGCCTAATATGAAGGCGTTCCTTAGAGCAATATCGGTAAGTTATACGTTCTTAATTTTTGAAGCAGGGCTGACTGCTGTGTGGTTGCATCTCACGGAAACTATAAAACTTTGTAGCGACATGATACTAGATCTACGATACGAAGCCATTTAATATGTAAATAAAAAAATTAGAAAATGACAAAATCAGATGGCAGCTTACTTATCTACAAATCATGAATGCATATTATGAATATCAATATCTATCTGAGATAATAATTAGGCTCAAAATGTCTTGGAATTGAGCATGTAGTACCTATTACTACTTATCATAGTTAAATAGTAGGTATTACCATCTAACGCTAGCTAGTCACGTATCGCGATAACGAATGTCTATCACTATATGTAACCAAACGTGCTTCAAAATTGATTTATTTCTTTTCACTTTTAATCGCGAGTGGTCTGGCTAAACTATCATATAATGAGGTATTCAAAGTTAAGATGGTGTAAAGGCGAATCTTCAAAAAACTCTCTTCATTATCGACAGACGCGACCCCAAGAACAGCAGCAACAACTGGCTCAACAACAACAGAACCAGCAACAACAACAACAAGACGGCAGTAAGCGCAACTCGGCCGCTTCCCAGGGCTCCAACCCGGGGTCTGAGCCCCGCGACGCGGTGGAGCCCGACCCCGAGTGGGCCCCGCACGTGGACCTGGCCAAGCAGCTCGCCACGCTGCACTCGCTGCTTGTTGACAGCTTGCCCAAGTTGCCTGCGAATAAGATACAGGTATGATGATCTATTCTAAAAATGCCCCTCCCCGCTCCAGTTCCTACGTCCATTCCTATAAGGGTTCCTAAAAGCAACTTCAATAACTCCAACCCCACAAGATAGCCATTTCTTCGCACCAAAAAAACATAGTCCTTTTGCGTTGAACACTTGTTCACTCATATGTATATTTAATTTTTTTCCAGGAGTTAGACCCGTTATCAGATATCCTTGATGAATTGAGCAAGAGGCTATTAAGCAATGATGTCAGTTCTCCTCCGCCCCCTGCCGCAGATAACATCTTTAGGTAAGCCAAAAATCATGGGAGACTGGACTTGTTTCGACGCGTATAATTTAAATAAATGTAATATGTAAACTCTTAATCTCCAGGTTCAATGACCCCACATGCAATACTCCTACGAAGCAAGCGGCTGAACCTGCAACTAACGGTCAGATCAACAACAATTTCGCTCACAGCTCACCTATTATGAACAAAAACGGTGTTCAGTTCAACATCAGCCCATCTAAGTCTAACGCCGAGGAGTCTAAGTACAAGCCTGGGTATGCAGCAGTCACAAAGTCACCTAGTTTCAACCTCCGGTCAGCCACCCTGCCAAGAAACGGCTACGGTTCCAGTCCCGTCAGCCAGTCCGTCAACCCAGACAGATACAGCTCGCAGTACAACAACCAAGAACATTGTGTCAATCTTAAAGTCGTGCAGATTGGCTTTGGCTCCGACCAGTACCCGAAAGGCATTAGTAATGGCATCAGCGAAAGTCTGGAGCGCAGGTTCCAGGAGAGGTATAAACCTAACAACAACTATAACAACCAACAAGCGCACTTCCACAACTCAAACTACAACAGCACTGAGAGATCACCGAGCAGCGACAGCATCAACCACAACTACTGCTCCAATGACATGCAGAACATCATGAAGGAAACCGCCACACTTGAAGAACTATCCGACCTTCTGAAGTACGCTGATGACTCGGAAATAGTCGAAGACAAACTTATCATGAACAAAAAGAATTTGTCACAGTCTATTTCCAATAACAATAATATCGTGAATGGAAACAAAACTAATTACACAAACAACGGTTCGAACGTTTCCATCAGTGGTTTATCTAACGTAGCAAGTTCTGGCTACCAAAGTATTGCCACCTACAGCCAAAGTTCAAGTCCCATCGAGAACACGACTCACCATCACCAGCCTTACGAGAACGGCGGCCAACCCATGAGTCGGTATTCACAAATAAACTACCAGAAGCAAAGAGACAAACAGTATTACGATAGTAAAAACGAAAAGTTCTACCCAAAGAGCCCAGTGCAACAGAAAATTGACTATGACATCCAAAAGTATGGAATTCAAAATTTCACTACTGCGGATAACACTCCATCAAACGCCAACGCTAATCCAAAGGTAGCTCCGCTAGTGTTCACCAATCCAGTGTATAACATGGATGACAACCGGCAGGCGCAGGAGAAGAAGAACAATGAAAACAGAAATTCAAAACGTTGTCCTTGTGGCTCATCCAGTTCATCGATAGATGAGGAGGGTTTGAGCACAGACAACGTCGAGACAAACTCTGAAGAGGGTTCTACTAACTTCAACGAGGATAGTAGAAACTATGACCAACAGAATCGCAACAATTCCCACCGAAAACTCACCAGAGATAACTGTAATTATGATGATATGTATCAGAGGAGCAACCACAGTCACTCCCCGAGGATACGGGACGATGAATCGTCGAGCAATTCGCCTAGTCTACGGAAAAGTAGTAAGACGCGAATGCCAAGAACAAACCCTATGCTCTCTTACTCCACCAATCAAAATCAACTCAACTTCAAACACTTTGGTCAAAGAGGAGAATCGCTGTACGAAAGTAAGCCTCATCACATCTCAACCGACTCCGGCTACCCGATGAGCAGGTCCGACTCGAACGTAGAGGAAGTCAACAAAGAAATGTACAGGTTACAGATTTCACGAAGCCAGAAAGCGCTCTACAATATGGAGAACTCCAAAAACTCGCCCGAGAAGTATTCGATGACGGAGAGTGCGATTCCAGAGACGAATTATCCGTTGGATCGGACGTATTCTGGTGCAAAAATGTCGAGTAGTAGACTGAACGAAGATTTGGAGAGGCATCAGGAATACTATGGAGTTCGGGAGAGGCGAGAGTCTCCTTCAAGGGTGATGTTCGGTCGCGAGTCACAGTCGAGTGAAGCGAGCGAGCGGGCCGCAGTGCCGCACGCCGCGGGCCGCGACAAGCTGCAGAGGAGGCTGAGTCTGGAGTCCGCGAGGGAGCTCACCGACAGCTCGGACGAGCTCGAGGACACTCTCTACAGTACGACGGGACGACGACGTGCCTCCAAACACCAGAGGACCATTGAACAGGTAAGCAATATTCACTCAATGCTAAACTTCCACATGTAGAACAGCTTAGATGAGAACCGCACTGGGAATTGGATGAGTGAAGAAGATTGAGAAACTCCCACATCACACATGTACATGGCTTTCTCGGACATACACATGATTTAGAAAACTAAATCAAAGTTTTTTTTTTGCAGTACGAACGCGAAATCGAACGGTTAAAATGTTCTGTGGAACTTTTACGGGGAAGATTGGGGCCAGCTGAACCGGGACAAGTCGATCACACTGACGCTAAAATGAAGGCTATTATTTCAAGGTAAATTATTTTCTTATAGATGATGAAATATACAACATATATGTACAGTTTTCCTATTTGGACTGCTTGGTATTAGAATGTTATACATATAGGTCAGACTACCAAATTGAAAATTTTATTCATAAAATTTCTAAAATTTCTCACACATTTGGGTCGGTATTGAAGTTTGATGTTTATTGTTTAACTAGCCAGAAACGGGATGATCTATTAGGAGAGATTATCCTCCGATTAAACGGGTCTTAAGACCATTCGCTTAAGACCAATATTTTGTCGAATATTCTTCGTCTTCTTTGTCTTTTCTAGATCACGTTCCTAAATATAATCACCTATCTTCTAAGCCAATATACACACATAGTTACCTCACGTTCGTGACTTCCAGGTTGATCTGTGTGGAGGAGGAACTGAGACGCGAACAGCGCAAGATGGCGGCGGCACTGTCGCACAAACAGCGGGTCATTGAAGCGCAGGAACATCGCATCGCGGCGCTGGACGAGGCCAACACGCGCCTGCTGTCCGCGCTCGTGCACCTGCAGCAGCGCGCGCCGCCCACGCCGCACGCCAGCACGCCCGCGCCGCACGTGCCGCACGCGCCGCATGCTCCACACGCATCGCACGCGCCGCACGCCCCGCACGCGCCGCACGCCGGACACTCGCATCAGGAGCTGCAGATATAACACAACACATTATTTCTATACAAGGTATAGATAAAGGGAGATGCATCACACGCAAAATACCGCATTCGGCGAGGAGTTGTTCTGCCAAGATTGTAGAATTTTTCGTAAGAGTTAACGCGGAACTGAGTTGAGTTTTGGTATGAGTCTGTCACCCGGAGCAGGAGAAGTCATTTGATGACTTTCCACAACTCAAAAAGAAAAGCATAAAGTTGCTGACACCAGATGCTTATACAATACAATGGGGCATATCGCTAGTAGTGACGTGTTCAACATAATAGCAAGCTAAAGCTACATTAGGCAGTCATAAAGAAATTTGTATAACAAAGTACCGCCACTAGAACGACACCGGTTTCTAGGTAAACAACAGATAATGCACCAAATATTTCGCAACGCAAGCATTGGGTACTCATAATATCTGCATGTGTGTTATCCTCCTTTACCTATATCTGCGCCCTGAACTTCCATTCTTCCACTCTCATGATAATATTGGTAATAATGTCTATTTACTATATTCACGCGCTGTTTAATTTTGATCTCCGGAGTTATTGGACGACTAAAGGCATATTGAAATGTTGATGCATTTGATTTTAGTGAACGAAGATTTGTGTGAACAGTTAAAAAAATTTGCGAGCATTGCTCTGTTTCTCAGTGCTATTATATAATGTATGAATCAATAAGTAAACAAACTCCTTTAATTTATCTCGAACGCTATGAGCAACATATATTTTAAAATATTCAGTACGTCTCTCTTCGGTACTTTTATTCAAATACATTATATTCTTATAGTTTTACGCACAAGTGGTACAATGGTCCGTTTGGAAGTGTTCGTGTAGTGAATGTTCTATGATTGCTTGCTAAAGTTTCTTACGGTTAAATGCACAATTAACAAGTATTGCACGCAGTTTATCTTCATTATCTAATTTAACTCTTCGACGTTGTTTGTCTTCATAAGTTGCAATATGAATAAACTCATTGCGATTATTTATTATAACATTTATTATTAGAATTGTTTTATAAACTTGTGTATCGCAATAATTGTTTTGCCATTTATCAGTTTTGTTACTATGTTTCGTTAGTTTTATTGAAATATGCTTTAAATGACATTAACTTTCTATAAATATCAGTATTTGTTATTAAATTCGATGAAACGTTCGTTCCATGTGTCGACATGTTTGTTTTCTGTAACAATGATACCAAAGACGATTGAATATCCCTTAGACTGTAGTCGTAGTGGTCACATCGAACCCGCTGCGGTGAAGTCCTAGTGTTGTATTTTTAAATAAAAAGTTATAGATTTTATAATAAATAGAATAAGACTTGTATCATAATATTCTTAAGAGATACGATAAGTTGAATGTGGTAATAAATTAAAATTTATTTTTTAATACCTTTGGAGTATTAGATTATGAGAAGTATGAATAAGTCTGTATCAAAATTTAACAATAATATGTTTCGAACCACAACTATTATGTCGTATTGTGCAACATAGTTACAGCGAAAATGTAATAAATAAGCCATAACAAGTTAATATACCTTCACAGGTATATAAATTATCACATTAAATTATGAATTACGTATACTTTTGTTTCTTTTTTAATATTTCCCAAACATACAAACTACTTGACACAAGGAAGTATGCGTAATCCAGCTACGCTCTTCTCTGTAAGAAATCTCATTGTTGGAGTCTATGACGTGTTCTACGACGAGGCTGCTTTCAAATCATCGATCATGCAGCGAGGGAGCAAGTCCCAGTCTCTGTAACCAATCAGATGTCCACATCTCCTCTCCGCTTAGCTTCAGTTGACATCTGATTGGTTATTCAAACACATCTTCCTCTCGTCTCCGCTTTGTTGGATATCGGGCCTCAGCGTGGCGTGAGCACATTTTGATCGTTAAGATTAATTTAGTGTGACAAATACAAAAATGTATCTTAACGGTCACATTTTAGATTTCCTTTTATTTGGCAATTTTAAGAGAGGTCAAGAAATGTGAGGTTCACTTTAAAGGTGCTTGTCCTTTTTCTTCAATTGTCAGAAGATAAATATTGGTAGAAATTTTAGAAAATTTTACACTTGCTTACTCAATTTACTTGAATATAATTACGTATATTTATTTTATTTGGCTTAGATTGCTAAGATTGATGATTCAAACGTATTTTCTCCACACACAATACTTACTAATTTATTTAGTCACGTATTACTATTAATATTTGGTAGTTGTTATTACGCAATCACTCTATTAGCACTGAAATCTGACGCATTAGGTTAAGTAGTATGGCGCGTTTTTTACTGTTTTAAAAAACTTTATTGTTAGGCATTGTAACATAGAAGTGAATTATAATATTGGCTGTAGCATATCAAGTCACAGGTTAATAATATTTAACATTTTATTAGTGTGATACTTTAAAAGATTTGAAGACAAACGCTTTTATGTCTTTTTGATGAAAACTAAGAATAGTATAATTTGAACTCACGAATATGTGTCACATTATTAAAATAGTATTAATTTTGTTTGGTAAGGTTTCTTTGAAAGACGCAGTGAAGGAAAATGGTTGAATTAAAAAAAATGATTTTGATGATAATTTTATTGGAGGTAGCCGGATCAAAACTCAAAGTGGTCTGTGGATATGAAAAAGGGCGCTTTGAAAAAAAGACTAAACAATTCTCCACTTTCGGACCCTTTGACAGTAGTAGGATAATAGAACACCAAGACTTTTTCTAACTTGGAAATCGAACCTAGGACCACTTACGTAGTAGCAGTGCTTGCAACCAACGTGGCAACGACTAAATCATCCTCCAAAGCCCTCCTTTTAAACTTTGAAATAATACAAGAAGATAAATCTATAAATTTTTGTATTTGTGGGACAAAACAATTTTAAGTTTTTTCCTCGTACCCGGCTGGAAGGCAAATATATCGCTTGTTCATTAATATAGTTTTTCTTTCCATGGTCTCTCTCGTACTGTAAGGATGTATTAACTGTAAGTCTTCTACCCTGTTATACAAATAAGAGAAAAATATTTCTCGAAACTTCTTATCTGGAAATTCGGCTTGATACATAGTTCTCCAAAATATATTATTGACGTAAGCATGTGATCTGAACATTTGAAGTTTGTACCGCTCAGTAAACTGCCTAAAATCATCATTTAACATCTGTTTATATTTCCAAGTGGTAGCGCGTGCGTACAACGGCTCTTTTGGTGGAGACACATGGCCGAAACTTTGATCTGCGAGCGTCTTAAGCATACTCCAATATGTGGAACTCTTACGCAGGTATTCTTTTTTCTCAGCAAGAGGAAGTTTCCCATGCAGTCTATTTCGCATCCATTCAATTAGTTCTGGAACTAAATGCAAGTCAGGCAGGCGCGCTGCCACGTTGACCTTCCGCATCAACCGTAGTGCGCATTTTAAGTAATCAGTAATCTTGGGGTCGCGCTCCTAAGCAAGTTTGAGATGTTTCGGTAAACAGCTGACTTTTTGCGGGCTTAGCCACTTTAATCGCTTTACCACCCTCATCCTTGGCTTGCGCGCTATCTACAATAGTCTTCTTTGATTCTCTCTCTCTGCTCTCTTTCTCTCTCTCCTTCTCTTTTCTTTTTCCTTCTCTTTCTCTGCTTTCTTCTTTTTCATCCTCTTCTCCATCCTCTTTGCATCTTCGTCCGTTCGCAACAAACTTTCTGTTTCCCAAATCTTTTTGAATTCTTTCTGTATGTACAGTCTATCTACATCTGTATCTAATATTGTGTCGTAGTGAAATTGTAACGGGGCATTACGTGTAGCTTTTGTAAAATAGGGTAATTCTTCTTGTGAATATGCACCTTCATTGTAAAAATCGAAGTGATGACCACAGTCGCATTTAGTATCTCTAACATATTGGAAAACAGAATCTTGCCATTGCTTTACACAATCACATGGTTCAGGCGCCTGTTCTGGCGACCGTCCACGGAATCCGCAGTGTATGTTAATGAATTGTCCATTCACGAAGGCGTAACCCCCGTGGATGAGGTCCCCAAGAGCGGGAAGAATAGTCACACTGCCCAAAACAAAACAGGTCTTGCCCTGAATTTGATACACACCATTTATAGTATATTGTGCATTCCACAAACCAGTCGAAGGAGGGAGTCGTTTCTTACGACGCCCAACTTTTTTCGGTGGTCCAATGCCAATGCCGTATTTTTTTTTAGTAGTGCCTTGTTTTAGATTTGATTTTGATTTACTTCTGGCTCGTGGAGCCTTTTTCACCATTGGAAGTTCTATGGGCGATACATGAGCCGTTATGGGACTCATACCAGCTAACTTCTCGCAATATGATATTGGTATACGCTTTTTCGGCGGTGGTGGAGGAGGAGGAGGCGGTGGTGGTCTCTGCACGATTGGTTCTTCTTCATAGGGCTCGTTGAGTGCGGCCAAGTCCGGCAAGGGAAGAGGCGGCGGGCAACGGCGCCGCTTCGGTATATACAGAGCTGCAACCAGCTTTGTAAGATACGGAGATGGTGGTTTCGGCGGTGGTGGCTGTTTTGGTTTAGGTTCAGGTTTTGAAATTGATCTATCTGGAGCGAATGTTTTTTCCAGCAAAATAATCAAGTTATCAAGACCTAAATAGAAAATTGATGATAATATAAGTCTGGCATGAAGACAATATGATATGCGTTTCCCGTTAATAGGGAAGCCGTACGTCGAGAAGTACAGTTGCGCCAGCATTTCTTTCGGGTCATCACATCCTAAAGTGATACAAGACATAAGTTCTGGGTAAGACGGGAAAGGGACCAGACCAAGTTTGTGTATGACAGCAGATGTCCGAATCGGTCGTCCTTCCAGTAGGTCTTGATAGATGGACATTTCTAATTTGTCTAATGCAATTCTTTGTTGTACACTTAAAGCTTGATACCATTTGGGCCCCACTTCAGTTACAATGCTATTAAACATGCGTTTAAATTTGCGCTTTCGATAGTCCTTAAGATCCTCTATAAAGATTTGTCTCTGACAAGTTTCTCTTGCATACACAAGCTGCAGGTGCTGTCGGATACGCTCACTGCGCCCAAGTTTTTCTTTCTTATGCCTCGCCATGTTAACGTCACAAAATCAAATAATAATTTAAGAATAATAAGTTTACGCTTACTTGGGTGTATAACTGAAAAATACTGCAATTTTGAAAAAAAAAACTCATTTCTTTACATATTAGGAATGACAGTGACTAAAGAAAATGTCAAAATCGTTAACAAAAAAATACTGACATTATTTCATCAGCCAGTAATAAAAAGTAACAAAATTCATTTAAAAATGTCAAGGAAGTCTATTTTTTATATAAAAACAAATAATAAATTAGCTATAAAAAAAATACGGTGACCCTTTCTCTTTCGTTGCAATAAAGTACGATTTGATAACACCGCCATCTATTGTCGAGTAGCTAAAATCCTCTATTTAATTTTGAAGTTCTGGCAACTTCATTTGCATAATTTTAAAATGAAAATTAATGGTGTTTTTAAAGAGAATAAAAACATTTACCAACATAAAAACGTGTGTCGAGAGAACGCGCAGGTGACGCTGCCAGCGGGCAAGGTCCGATCAGCTGTGAAACTCGGTCGGTCGAAGACCTGCAACCGGAGGTGAACGCCCCTGCTCATCCATCACCTGAATAATTCCTCACCTCATTCATACGCACTGGCGAATCCATCTCAATATTTTAGCTTTATACATTGTTCCGGAAACCATCAATCAACGGAGGCTTTACAGCGGTTGCCTTCAGCATGTAGAATCGATTGACCGCTCGAGACAGAGGCGTAAACACGCTTGTGAATGAAGTTCCAGTTGTGGTCAACGTCACTGAATTATTGCATAGCAGATACGAGATCGGATCGAATACGAATAAGTAGAAACAAGCCACAAAAGTCGAACTTTATACAATGGATGTGGCTCTTATTTAGCTTTTTATACATTTAGTCTTCATGGATGCTGATGGGTTAGCATTTATGTGATGTGGAGTAAATCATATTTTACAGTGACTTACATTTGATTCCTACAACCTACACTTCTCACCGTCGAAAATTGATGGTTAGGTAATGCATATGGACGATGAATAAAGGGTGACTCGACGGACCATGCCCAGGTAGACGGGGCGGTGCGTGGTGTACCGCGCACGCCTTGAAAAACCTCTCAGCAATCTGACGGTGCCCCTATGAAGGGGCAACATATGTATCCTTGACTCTGGAACGTAAACGGCTCTCAGGGCCTTCCACTTCGCCCAGGGCGGGATGACTCACTTGATGAATTTACCACGATAAAGAATCCAGTGGTTAGGTACGTGTAGATAGGCTGTTCGCTGCAGGTTTTTGCAGTTGCGTTGTGGTGCTGTTTAATTATGGATGAGGTTGTCTTTATTCTTGTTTTTGTGGCCGGTCGCTAGATTACGCTGTCTCTGGTGGTTGCAGTTTGGTTGCGACGTGTCTGTGATGTCAGTGGGTGATTCCTGTGGTTGATAACGCCACAATGTGGTCCGAGTGAATTCTAATTTTTATTTTCAATGTAATACATACTGTAGTTCATGTCGTTTGTTCATGGTTTGTGGTTGCGGTACGCATGAAACTACCCTTAAAACTATCGACTTAACCCTTGTTTCTCAATTTCATTAATTATTTTCCAAAAATAAAGTGGTATCTGTGAACAAAGATTGATACATCTAACTAACTGTTAATGGTCGCAATCTAGTTGTGGTCGGACAGAACTAGGTGAAACCGTACTTCGGTTTATATCCGTAATAAAAAACTCTTCCTGAAAATCTTATTTTTTTATTTATTTAGTCTGCAATTTTGTGTAAGATACTTTAAAATTCTCATGTTACAACAAAAGTCAACGTTCGAAAGTATGAAAACTGTTGTATTTCCCTCGTGTTTCGTAGCGCGGAAGATGTGTATCTGTGAACTAGACACTAGGTAGGGCTGATCATGTCGTGTCTGGGTGCTCATGAGCGTTCACTTTCCACGTGTCAGGAAGTATCCGAAGCCACTTTCACTCCATTCAAGATCACAGCGGCTCGTTCCGCCTCGCGCCAGCCCGCACTTCTAAACAATAACTAGCTATTGTCTACCATCATCATTTTACTTTGATTGCTTATTGGCTGAGATCACAGATTACTCGATTTCCATTTCAATTGGCCTAAACGCTTTTTATTATGAGCTTCGATCGACAGACAAGAAAGTCCTTCCTTTATTTATAAGCTTTAAAGATGCTACCTTATAAGATTTATCCTAATTTCAGGCGCTATTTCTTATGCGGGTTCAATGACCGCACTCTTATCTCGCACGCATGCGTGTATGCACGTGTAGTGCCGTGTGAGGGTGTGCGCGCCTGCGTCTGCGCCGTGTACTCGTATTGTAAGCTGCACATTATTATGCAACGCTTATGAAGCGGTTAAGCCGCATTATCGGAAAGCGCATCGAAAATTATATAGTCTAAAGATGGTTTATTATTGTACGATTTTGCGGTACGCGAGTGCCACTTTCATTTAATTTTTTTTATTGTAATCCAATTATTATAAAATGCTGAATTCGCTAACAGTGTCTATTATCATTCCGTGACCCTGAAAATTTATACGTGATCATTATTTCTAAAGGTTTTTAGATTCAGTACATTTTGTTACTATGTTCGCCATAGCCAAGTTCTGTCATATCATATTCAGACTTTAAACTCACCAAATACGCTGCAATTTATTTGTAATAAATTGTTGAATTTTGTCCATTTACCTAAATTGTCGTAATTATCATATTTTATCCAGACAGCAACATAACGTAAGCCAATTGTACAGTTTGTACGAAACTATAATGTCATTCAGAAACTACATCCCAATTTTTTAACTAAACGGTTAGCATGCAGAAGTTTTAAAACAAGCGACATAATTGTTGTGTAGACAGTTGAATGATCGTGTCGCAGACAGGTGGCACCACTCAATCCAACTTACGAGTATCTAACACGTGAAATGAGAAAGTAAAAGCACGACGACAAGACTGTATCCTTTGACAAATAGCTCCTGAAGGGAGGAGGGCGATGCCCAAATATTGGGTGAACAACCTCTTAATGCTTTGAGGAGACATTTTATTTTTACCATTCAACGCGTATCTACGACTGTGGACACGATAGAATTGGACAGAGATAGAAAAAAAGATACATATAAAATGTTTCCATTTGTAGTTTTTAATAGAGCGAGCTGTAAGGCACCTCACAAATTTTCTCGTCACCCGGCGAGATTTCCCGGTGCGTTTACCTACATACCTACCTACGCCGTTTTCTCGGAAGTGCGTCAGTAGCGAGCCGCCGAGTGACACACGTTCGTCGGCTGACATTGTATAAACCAAAATATCGGCGTTATCAATGTCTAATTATAGAGGGAACTCCGCTCGAGTCAAGGGTACGTTAACTCCTCCAAGTTCAAAGGTCACGGAGGTCAGGGCTAAACCAAATTTGCCACAAACTTCACAAACAAATTCTATTCTCTCGTCAAGCATTGAACTTTCTTTTGTCTGCCAAATATTTTTTATATTATAGGATAATCATTTCCGTTTCCTGTGGGTGTTTAGGGATAAAACGATGCATTACAGTGATAAACTTGATATCGTCAAAAAACTTCTAATCTAGAAAACATTGGTATGCATTTCCTCATTCTTATGACTGCATCAAATTCCTGTTGTTCTGATTACTGCGCTTATATCAGAAAACGGTGACATTTCGACAATGGTTTTCCGGCGGTAGTATCGCGGTAGTGTGCGTGTGTGCGTGCGTGTTGTCGCACGGTCGCCGCGCGAGTGTGCGTCAGGATCGCGTTACAGCTGAAACTTGGGGCGCCTGCCGAAAAGTGCGGTCGTCGACCCGGTCAGGAGCCCGGCCATTGAGCGCCACCGACTCACCTTGATACTTGGTCTCACGCAGTTGTAAGAACTGTATCGATACGTTTAATAAAAATTCGTCATGTTTGCTACATTTATTTTGATTCTATATTTTTATTCGTTACTTTGATACTTGTCTGTTACTACATTTTATAAATATGTGGGTAAAACAACGATCACTATTCATAATTACCCATATCCAAAAATATTTGTGATTTTAATTAACTATCTACAGGAGCCATTAATATATATTTTGTTAAACTGGCATTAAAGTTACGAATACTTCATCACAGTTGCTATCAAAAAACTTATTTCCATCTAATCCCCAAAATATTCTTTTAAAGTTCCACCTAGTGCACTATCTAGTCAATAGTAACACGACACACCTTCATTCAAAGTACCGTATTTCCCCACAAGTATCAACTCACGTCGCGCGCGCTACACAACTCGGTGATATATTTGGTGACATTGAACCGAGTCCATTGCCAACGACCTCACTCCTCGGGGAAGCGCGGTTTGCGTAATCGCTCCTGCGTACTGTACGCAGACCCCGGCATAACAAACACACACACTGACAGATACACGCACACTAATACAACTCGTCATGAACTCTGATAACATTTATATAGTAATAAAAATTAAATGTACAAGTAAATTGTAGTGAACCATTCAAGTAGAGTGTGTTTGTAGTCAAAGATGAATTGATTTTAATTGTGTGTTAATTGATTAAATCTTTATTATTACGTTCAGTATGATTTCAGATTTTGTATTCCGAAATGTTATGAGTATCAAATCCGAAAAAATCTTCCTTTGTTCTAAAGGTTATACTTCCGGTAGTCCCATGATTATCAGCTCCATGATCTGATGGTGGGATCTTAAACAAAACGATTGAATTCATAAATAAATGGCAGCAACCTAGCCGTAACTGAAAGTCGGTTTTTTTTTAGTTTCTATTTATTCAAGAAATAAAATTAATTCGATGTGGACGTATTCTTTGACGCCCTTTGAATTTTTTATTCTTTGTTACATTATAACTAGTAAGTTTTTATTTCTATAAATATTTTACTTCTTTATCATCATCATCATTTTATTCGTTTAGCCAAAAAAAAAAAGGAAAATAGGACTGTATTGCAAGTCTATCACTGGAAAATTCCCAATATTCAGCTAGTCTATTCAATAGCTAACGGTACTATCTTAACAGTCTATATTAAGTCAAAAACAAAACAAACAAAAACTACATTTAGACATAACATCACGGCTATTTCTCTTTTTGAGAGGGTAAGACAGAGCTGTATAAGTTGTATTTAGTATAACTTTTCTTCTTTTACGTTCAAATCTTATATTATATGAGCGGGAGACATCTAGCGAGTTCGGATTTGAACTGAAACCGCTACTGAAAAAACCTGATTGGAAAACACTTACAATCAGGCCTTGAGTCTCAGCAGCGGCGCTTGCAACAACTAAGCCAATGATACAACAAGCTGGTCATATTTTCTAACTATAGTTTTTCAGAAGCGGTATCTTTGGCCCTCCCGACGTAATATGGGAAGAACTTTAAACGGCAATTTCTATTTTCCTACTCATCATTGCTCTATAAACTTCAGTGCAATGTTAATGTTTTTCTGTTTGTACAATAATCAAGAATGTTATTATCTAGATTTTTATTTTTCCCAACAACTTAGGTTCATCTTACTTCTGTAATTTCTTACAAGACAAATAACGAAATTCTTGTGAAGCAGTTCTATTGGCTCACAAATTCCGTTCAAGGATCAATACTTGTAATTTGACATTCTTCAGGTCTTTAGTGACTCATTAGTGTAAGAATGCTATTTGTGATTAAGAACTATCAAACAGCCTTGAGATGCAATCACTACTTGATCTGACCAGTCTTTTGATTAAGATCTGAAAATGTTTAGAACTGCCCTCAGGCACCTAATTAAATAATAAAATATAAAGGTTGGCACTCTAGTCTCAGAAGCCGAATTTCCGTACCAACACAAATAGGATCCACGAGGAGGATTAAGACCCATTCCCGCACGAAGAACAGGGCCTATGACCTCAGTAGTGGGACTATTATCAGCCGCTTAGGCTAGTATAAGTAAAAAAAGAATCAGATCTGAGCTAGTCGAGGTAAAATATTGACTAAATCAATCAATACATCCAAAGTTTTTTCTCTTTTATTTATTATTATTTTTCCTGTACATATGACTAGTAGGTTTTTATTTATAGTTTGTAAATTAAATTGAAAAATCGGTAAATAAAGAAAAATAATCTATACATCCAAAGTGAACGCTACAGGGAAAACAGGAAAACAAGGAATAAAAACTAAACAAATAATATAGACTAATAATGAATAAATGATTTCTAACGGGAATAAAAACTAGTTCAAATTTTAGGTTCTTGGTCGTTGAACTTTCTTTTGGAAACAAAGTTGTTGTGCTACGTTTCCACAAGGTCAATAACTGTCTAAAACTATCTGCACTACCCTAACGACAGGCTGATAACACTAATTAAGTTGGTGTTTCTAGAGTAAACAATCGTCTACTATCATAATTTGCTTAATCATTAAAATATCATTCGGTTGCTCTTGACTTTGACGAAAATAATAATTGAATGATAAATCAACAAAGTTTGGAATCAAAACAAATATGGGTTTTCTAATTGACTTTTGAATTAAGTGAAGAAAAGACGTAAATGACACCGGTTGTAGCATTTTATTGCTGGTATACAGAAAATGGCTCCTGTTTAAGGGGCAGGCAAATTGAATAAGTTTTTCCGTAGGATCAATATCATAGAACAAATAATCATCTGTTTTCAAATAAATCATTTTTCTCTTACAAAGCTGGGTCCTGTTAGACTGGAGGTCTTTTCAATTTACTTGGGAAAAGGCTATGCAGATTTCTTTTGATGATTTTCTCTTCGAAAAGACTGTACAAAATATAAATTCTTTTGTTGTATTTTTAGTTATCAAGACAAACTTTAAGAAAGTTTTCGGAAAATCATCGAGTACCTAGATTAAAAAATCGAAGCCGATTCCGATCCAAAAAAGGCATTTTTTCTGCATGATACTCATACTCGTAGCATCGGAAGCGATTTGAATTTTACTACAATAAAGGTTAACTCCTTACCCCTTATGTATATAATTGCGGTATGCGGTAGGTAGTAAAATAATAATAAAAAATATATTACCGATGAAAATATATTCAAAATACTATTGACTTTTTCCCCTTGTCATCATCTAGGGATGTTAATAAATAAAATAAGCAGCGTAAGTTTAGCTGAAATATTTATTTAGAGGCACGCTTCAAAGGACGGAAATAAGAAGATTAATTTCTATGGATACAGTATTATTGATAACCTTGTAGTAATTGCTTGGCAACTAGTTGAACTTCCACCCTCTTCACGATACCCTCTTTATAACGTATTTGTATTTTGATGAGAGGACTCTTGATATAGAAGCATAATAAAATCATGATGAGGTGATTTTCTACACAGAAACTGTTATTCATAAATCATCATTTTCTAAGTACCTAATCAGCTTTAATCAATCACAAGAATTTTTATTTTATTTTCATTCAAAAATTAATTAGAACAAATACATGTAAATTATTAAGAAACATTTCAGACTTACCATTTTCAGGCATGTTGTGCTAATCTAACAATATTAAATTTTAGAAGAGGTCATGACCTCTCACAGATTAATAGGGAAAACCTAAATCCTGCCGGCTAGATTTGCGATGTCACGCATCTCTAACCTTTATCAAACTTAGTTCTCTACTCCAGGGGGTCAACGAATTAGGGACGACTGTGGTCGTTAACCCTTATTCGAATGTACTCCAGAGCTAGTATAATTTATGTAAAACTATAATTTCGCAATATTGCAGACTTTCTATACTAAAGTACAAATGTTTTGGTTCGCTAACAGTTGGCTCAAGGTCTCGCAGGGCGCGCCGTAGTGTTGCCCCCGCGAGGTGCGCTCGCCTAGACCGCGACCACTTTCACTCTCAACCGAGACCATTGGAGACCATTATAGAACCGCTTACACTTGCTGTAACAGTCGCATCACTGTTTAGATTGACGGGTGAAACTTGACACGCCGCGCTACATGCATTTCATACAACCCTGTCGTCGTCTACTACTGCAATTTTTTTAGGTATCCAATTACGAAATCGAGGGAGGTCCACCAGATAACTTTGTTTACATATTGTATGACGATACACAAAGCAAATGGCAAACTCAACGATTTTCTCGATAATGTAAGAAAAACAAATGAACACTAATGTCAACGACCGTGTGCTGCACGTAAGTTTCGGACAGATAAAGAGAATACTTACCATCCGCATACTTTTATACAGTCAGATTGTACTTTACATGTTGTGAATTTTAATCGCAATGCCGAAATGTAGTGAGACGAAATGAGAGGTCGGAACTGAAGCGTGATCCAGACGATATTGCATAAACCTGTTGAGACAATGAAGCACAAAGAGTGGTGCGAACACATGTGCAGTGTGGTCGCGTGAGGAAAGCGTCGCGGGCTCGTGTGTTGCGGGTCTGATTCCCGGCGGAAGGGTCCCGGAGGAACGCTCCAGGCGGGGTGGTGCGGCAGTGTGCCGGTCAGTCACCGCTCTGCCGGCGCGCCGCGCGCTCGCTGCTGTGTCGTCTTGCGCCGCCCCACGCGCTGCTATTGTTCCGAGTAGCCGACACCTCCTATGTTTATCTGCTACCCTGGTACGCATGGCACGTCTAGTATGAACTTGTGACGTGATCTTTCTGTTTTTCAGACTAGTGCCTCTATCTTTCAGTGGATTGTGACCGTTTATGTGTAAGATAGTGGAAAGTGACTTACTACCGAGGATTTTTGTTACCGAGGATTTTTCCGGGAATGCTGCAGAGGACACTTCTGCAGTAATAACTTCAGGTCGTTGTTTTGTAAACTTTATTTGAATGTTTGAAGTAGTAAGTGTTTAAATTATATCAATAGTTGATTAACTAACAGTTTTAAAATCAAACGTCTTAAAGAAAATAAGGCCATTGAAATCTTTTTCGCAAAAAAAATTAAAGTTCGCAAAGAGCCTGAAGCTTCATATAGACATTTCGGAAAGTTAAAAGGTTTTTATTTTGTTTATTGTTTTCCTCAAATACTTAACTATGTAGTAGCCCACTTACTCACGTAGTTAAAATCATGTCGGCCAGTTGTTTGGCAGTCAAATTAAATCGGAACATTAACGATAATTATGTGATTACTTGATTTATTGCACTTCCGCAGATACCTACCTACCCAATTACGTTTGCAACATGTTTATTATTGTTTTTAACTGAACTTTGTATACGCTTACAGTACTATTATTCGCCTGAATGATTATTATATTCATATAATTTAAAAAAAATATATTAATTTTTATGAAACCTTTGAAAATAAAATGTTATTTTGGTGCATCAAAATCAATCATGAAAATATCAGACAAACATTTACTCTCTGAACGAGACTATTCTTTGAGGAAGTTTTCGGCTGTTTGAGGAAGTGTCACAAATTATTATGACCCAGTTTAAAATCTATTTGCAAGTGCAAACAATCTTCGCATATATTCTATATGACGTCATCAAAGGTACAATGTGGTATGTCAACCACATTTCCTGTATGCGGCCACAAAAGGACCAAAATATAAAATTCAGAATTCCTATGACATCACTAATAAACAGAAATCTTACTTTCATAACACAAACATCGATTTCAATTAAAACAACTAAAACTATCTTTCTTAAATTGGCAAAAATCAACAGTAACAATTCGTAATTTCTTTCAGTTTGATTCACGTAATTTAACTATTTTTTGGGAGGAAGATCACACTAAAAACGACCTTGTTCCCTCAGTTGCCCTTTGTACTTCAGGGCCGCGGTACCCTGTCCAGACAGTTTCGTTAAAAATACTAAAGTATTTATTTTGTCCGCAGCCGTGAGACCACCTTACCTTCGCTCCGCACCAATAGAGATGAGGGAGAAAGGCTGAACGGATACCTTGGTGGTATAGGAATAAAAATGTAAGTACTAGCTGTAATTTTCTAAGTACCGAAACTGGGCAAGGGAACAGCGAGTAAAGGGCAACTGGACCAAGCCCGGGTCGACGGCGCTTCGTGTTCCACGCGCGTCTCAAAGAGCGTCAGCTTAATGACAGGGCCCCCTCACAGAGGGCCAAAGCCTGCCGGGGTCGCGGGACGTATTTCCATCACCGTGACCCCGGAACATAAAGGGCCATTGAAGGACACCGTGGATTATAGTCAGAACAAGTCTGACAGTCCCTTCCGCCCTGCCCGGGGTGGGAGAAAAAAAAAGTACCGAAACTTGTAACGAGCGGTAAAATTCAAAGGCTTTTCCTGTCTTTAATAAAAAATTACAAACATCTGAATTATTTTGAAACCGTTGTAATAAATAGTTAAGATGATGACATGGACAATGACTGTTTTTATGCGTTAGTTGCATATTTTTAATGGATACATAATGGTCTCAGTTGCGCACTTCAACCTCGATTTAGAGACAAGAGATCTTTAGGATGTGGGTAATGCAGGTGACATAAATATAATAAGTCTTTGAGAGCAGTGGTGGCCAAGTGGTATCAGCCCCGACTTACGAGTTACAGGTCGTAAGTTCGACCCAAACCAGGCCCATCACTTTGTGTAATTTCTTTCATCACCACTGCTCTCAAAATGGTGAAGGAAAACCTCGTTAGGAAATTGGCATGCCCAGAACCAAATATTCGAAGACATGTGACCAATCCGTATTGGATCTGCGTGGTGGATTATGGCCCCTTCTCAAGGAGAGAAGGCCTGTGTCCCAGCAGTGGGCCCATTTTGGGTTGGTGGATATTACATGTCTTCGAATTTTCAGTTTTAAAAAATTTTACGGTTTTCATCATTATCCTTCACCATTCATCGGATGAAAAAAAAATAGAAATAATCATGAATGTTTCATATATTCATTTGACTTTGATCTTTTCCTGAAATTATTATCAATTGATATTAAAAAAAAATTGCATTTTTTGAAAATAGAACCCAATTTCAATAGTAAAGCTTTTTAGGAAGTGAACTCAGTGAGAAATTGTAACATAACAGTGACATTTAATTAAAAATAATGTAAAAAAAAAACATATTAAAATCATGAAACATTGATACACATCCATATACTCGTACTTATGCTTCTTATAATAGAACATGTACCGAAAAGCTTCGAAGTTGCCGATTCTAAATATAGGAAACGTCACAATTTATTTATGTACCGAATCATGTGAGCTAGTGCAATACACTGTAGACGATATATATAAAGACGATGTCCCACGAGACCAATGCCTTTCTATCCAACACTAGGCGACACCTAAATGAATGCCTAGTGTAGGATTTTTGATATACATGGATATTGCTTTAGTAAATTCAGATAATATGTTTATACATAGTTCAAAACTGTTAAGTGCCACAAAACTACTATTGGAGAATATATAAAAAAACTCAGTCATATCAAATGAGGGGGAGCTCGTAGCTAAATAATTACAAGCGCACAAGCCGATCTTCCGAGTTAAGCCGCGCTTGCCGAGGTTGGTCTGTGGATGGATGACCATCTGTTGTAACGAGTTTCCTCCGTGCCTCGGAAAGCACATAAAGACGTTGGTCCTGGCTGCCATTTGTAGATCTTTGACAGTCGTTACTGTTAGTCAGAAGCTCTAAAGTCTGACAAACAGTCTTACCATGGGATATTGTATTACCAAGTTACAGGATTGTGGAGGTCCGACAGGCAGTCGCTCCATGTAAAATACTGATATTCAGCTGCATGTGGTTTGACTGGAAGCCGACCCCAAAATAGTTGGGAAAAGGCTAGGCAGATGATTTATTTTATCAAATGACTGTCCT
The DNA here is from genome assembly GCA_028554685.1 of Agrotis ipsilon. Taxonomy (NCBI): domain Eukaryota; kingdom Metazoa; phylum Arthropoda; class Insecta; order Lepidoptera; family Noctuidae; genus Agrotis; species Agrotis ipsilon. Next base: position 6,002,141 of record CM052958.1, on the reverse strand, counting down.
CCCAATCTTGGTTGAGCAAAAGGAAGTGTCAGTCGTACTGACTAATATTACTACAATTGCCCCATACTATCCAGAGTCTGTGAAGCTGACTCTTATGTACAGTCAGCTTCAGGAAAAACTCACCCCCTTTAGGGAATGATATCACCAAAAGGGGTTAGTTTTCTCAGAAGCTCATCATACATTCCCGCAACCTATGGAAACGGGTGCTAGACTATGAAGTCATCATGACGATAGGACGCGATCTCGTCACCGTCACGTCACGACTTACGTTGTTCAGCCAAACTGACGTGATATTTTTAAACCCACATGAACTCGCGCGCGATTTAATCCAATTATACATACATTATCATATCTATTTTTATACTTTTCTTGTTCAAAGTTGAACTTTAGTGTTGTTACAGAGTAACTCTAATTTTGAGACAGGCCTGTTGGTCTAGTGGTTAGTGACCGCGGAGGTCGTGGTTCCAGATTTCCACCCAGGAAAAGTGTTTGTATGATGAGCACGATCATTTGTCCTGTGTCTGGTAATATTTCTATAATATTTATGTTCGTATTTAGAAATATATAAGTATGTTTATCAGTTGTCTAGTAACCATAACACAAGCTTTGCTTAGCTTGGGACTAGATGGCATGTGTGATAGTTGTGGAATAAAAATAAAAAAACATGTCATTTTTTTTGGCGTGACCTCTTTTGAACCCTTTCCTTAAAAGGCTGAGTGTCGTCAACACGTTTTGGAGGAATATTAATATGTACTGCTTTAGCGATGTATACAGGTTCTTAATCATTTATAATTAGAGGACTCACATGGATAACTTTAATAAATAAAAAATAAAAAAACTGCCCAGTGACAATTGTAGTCAATTAAATTTGGAACTAGCTGCTTAGTTGAATCTAATTTGTGTTAGTTGGCAAGTCTATTTATTTCCAATTAAAATATCCATTGAATGATTTCCCAATTGAAATTCTTATGTATTCTGCGTTTTAAACATAACATAAATTGGCGCTTAAAGTACCTTAGTTCCAAATATTTTTACTATCCCCCACACTAAATACGCAGAAAATCGAAACCTCCAATATCTAAATTTAATTAAAATCATGCAAACAAAGCTAAACCACTTGTGTTAAGTGTTTATTGAGCTAATAGTGTTCAGTTTTAAATGAGAATGCACTTGCGGTTAGCCAAAGAAGGTTGGTATCAATTACCATAGACTATTTTTCGAGTGATTAATACTACTTAATTTAATACTACTTAATGTAATACTTGCACATTCTTGCACGGTCGTTGAACCGGTGACATGAGATAATATCGTAGGAACTTTTGTGCAAGCACGCGGTTTTTGAGACCTCGTCCGGCACCTGACAGTACACGTCATCTTTCCTTTTAAAATAGTCTAAATTGATTCCTAGAATTCTGAAGAGCTCTTTGCATTGGTCTCTTATCAGGGTAATGTTAGCTCTATATGACCAATTCTTAAGAATCTTTTCAGGAATAGGCCTTAGCACACTATTTCTGTATTTTATTTACAGCATTCTTAAAGTATTTTCTGCTACCGAAAAATGAAAAAGCGCCTCTAGAGTAAGAACGAGGAAGATTTTTTTTCCATCAAATTAACGTCTACGTTCCAGTTTACTTTACGTTACAACAATAAGAAAAGTTATGACAGGGCCTCGGTCGATGTATCACACGTATATACCTTCTAGAAAATTAAATATATACGTGCTTGTCAAATATAATATAACCAAAACTTCTTCTTCTTTAAGCTTCACCACAGTCTGTTAAAAATGCAGATGGAAATATGTACATTAAATAAATGTAACAGAATTATAAATATTAATTAGCGACTGTATCTATGGACGAACCTGTTTGTCGCCATATCTAAAGATATCATAGCAACTTGGAATGTAAAATAATTATCGAATCTGCTATTACAAATAGCAGGTTGTCTATCATTTGAGAAACACCGGTTAAACGCCCAAATAACCTCAAATTGTCAGTCAGTGTCAGTCAAGCCATGGTCTGTTTTCGCATCGAATACAGTTTTCTTAGTAAAATCAATGAAAATCACGGCAAATGATATGATTGTTTAAATCTGAAACAAATTTGTGAGTGACAACTTTAAATACGACATATAAAATTAAG